>OZ023211.1:9348092-9801840 GCA_963995525.1 Escarpia spicata
AATCTTTCTTAACTGAGAACAAATATTTCTATCAATATTTTTATAACGATTCAATATTAAAAAAAACTTCTATCTGATCTCCTCTCAATCTCCTGGTCTTTAGTGTTGTCAAACCACATTCTTTTAGGTATATTTCATAACTAAGATCCCTAAGTTTTTGTACAATTTTAGTCGCTCTCCTCTGTACTCTTTCTAACATATCTACGTCTCTCGTGCAATATGGCCTCCACACTTGTATACAATATTCTAAATGCGGTCTAACTATTGTTTTGTACAGCGGTATTATTACTTCTTTTTCCTTATACACTGTATTTTGCTAAATTAATCCAAGGATTTGATTTCCCTTTGAAGCTGCAATTCCGCACTGCTCTGAAATCTTCATATCAGCACTAATTGTTAACCCTAAGTCCTTTTCTTTTATAGTAGTACTTAGTACAGTGCCCCCCCCCCCCCCATTGTACATTCTACATCTTCGTTCGCATATCCTGTGTGGAGGCATTTCCATTTCCCAAAATTGAACATCTGCCATTTTTCAGACCATTTGATCAACCTGTCAAGATCATCTTGTAAGTGCTGTCTATCTCCATCAAGTTTAATCCTTCTAAACACTTGTATCAGCTGCAAATTTCAATACCTTACTTGTTACATGACCATCCAAATCATTGATACACATTAAGAATAATATAGGTCCTAGTACTGATCCCTGTGGTACCCCACTCAAAACCGATTTCAAATTTGAAGCCTCCCCATCAACTACTACCCGTTATCTTCTGTTAATCAGCCATTTTCTATCCAGTTAATTATACCATCCCCTATGCCATGGGCCTTTAGTTTAAGCAGTAATCTTTGATGTGGCACTTTGTTGAAAGCGTTCTGAAAATCTAAGTAGATACTATCTACTGGTGATACCTCGTCCACCCACTTAGTGATGTCTTCCAAAAAACATAACATATTTGTTAAACATGATCTCACTTTTAGAAACCCATGTTGAGATGCGTTTATCAAGTTATGTTTAACAAGAACATCAATCATGTGATCTTTCTAATAATTTACAAATCACTGATGTTAAACTCACTGGTCTATAGTTCTGACTTGTTTCTCGAAACCATTTTTAAATAATGGTATAATGTTTACTTCTTTCCATTCTAAAGGAACCACTCCCTCTTCTAATGACAAGTTGAAAACTGTTGCAGGCAGTATGCTAATTTGTTCTACAATTTCCAATAGTAGTTTGGGTGGAATCCCATCCACTCCAGGTGATTTATTATCCTTCATGGCCCTTATTTTCTTAGCTACCATTTCCGGGGTTACAATTAACTGTCCTAAATAGTCTGATTCCACCCCGTTGAATTTAGTCCCTAGTTTTTTTCAATGGAACAAACTTATCGACGATGCACTCAATTTCACTCCTTAAGATATTCCAGCATTCTGTTGCTGTCTTATTCATAAATGTTATTCCAGTCTGTCTTTGTTAAATAGTTCCTCATGTCCTTATATCTTCCTTTGTAGAAGTGTTTCTCCTGTACTGCTTTTTATTATTCCTTTCTGATTTTACTTTGATGGGAACAGGTATCTGGTTTATCACTACTTCCCAGTGGCTCACATATCTTGACATTGTCAACTAATCCATTCTGTGATGACAAAACTATGTCTAACACATTTTCTCCCCTGGTTGGTTCTAGCACATGTTGAGAAAAGAAACTCTTCTACTCGA
Organism: Escarpia spicata; assembly: GCA_963995525.1. NCBI lineage: Eukaryota > Metazoa > Annelida > Polychaeta > Sabellida > Siboglinidae > Escarpia > Escarpia spicata. Next base: position 9,349,807 of record OZ023211.1, read on the forward strand.
AATGTGTGGTCTTCACTCCATGTACTCTGTAGAGATTTCCATTGTATTTGTCCATGGTTAAAATCCACCATAATAATACAATCCCATTTGCTCACTTTCCTTTATGGCATTTTGTACTTTTATATTTTCTTCTATGCTTATTTGGTAAAGTAACCCAACTGTTAACGTCAAGTTTCCTTTAACTATGTTACACCAAACAAAGCCTGGATAGATTCTTTAATATATAAAATAACTCCACCTCCCCTTCTTCTACTCGCTACCAGTGTAACAATGATCCGAACCTAAACTTGCTTAATTTTAACAACAATGCTACCTAGTCAAAGTATCTAGCAGGTACTGGCTTACTCAGATACTATCTTATGTAAGTCGTTTTATGTTTGTTACTTTATGTCCTATATATTCTACCTCATAATCAGGTTTGTTAAATCTTTTTTATAAATGTATCAAAGCTTAAGTTACCCTATTATCACTCACTAGACTAAAGTGTTCTAAACTACTTTATCTGACTAATTTTAAGCAAATTATTATTACTCAATTACTCTACTGCTACTTTATGAATAATATTAAGGCAAGAATAATACTTACCGATCAATAATTCCACTCGCTTTTCAACTTTTGTGCAACACCAATGTTTCCGCCAATACGTGTTTAAAATGTTTATATATTTGCTACATGTTTCAGAGGCACGAGTTCACCGCTACTTACCAGGTTGTACGTAGCGATTTGCGTAACTCTGAGGTTCATCTTCTCCTTCTTCCTCATCTTCAGCCTCCTCCTCAGCCTCATCTTCAATAACAGACATGATTAGAATCAAGCACAAGTACACTACAAGCAGTTCATTGTCCACAAATTTGCATTCCGTAACTGTAGCTTTTCTTAGTGTGTGTGTATGTTACTATGTCCCGACTGAAACTGTTTCAAATATGTTATGTTGAATTTTTCAAGACAACAGTTATAACAAGTCAACATGACATTATTCATGAAAATACACAAACAAGTAACATGCATAATATGTCAAAAATAATGCTGTATAACATATTTAAGACTATCTCAAGCTGAGGTGTTTGGAGATTGGAGAGAATTTGTATTCAACTTACTTACATCATACTAACAGAACAGGGAACTTACTAATTTATTTTAACATAATTATCATAGCAGAATATATAATTATACGGTGAAATGTGCAATGGCTAATAAGAGGCTAAATTCAATAACCTAGAAGAAGTTACAAAAACTCCAGCAAAGCGATTTAACGTGCACGAGACCAATGTAAGAGGAAGCTGCTACCTTCAACTGCGTAGACAACTGGTCCCGACTCCACAATTGGCTTCTCTTTCTCCTCCTTCACTTCCAGCCTCTCAATCTTTGGTTTCTTCTCCCCGACACTCTACACAAGGAACAGTGGTTGTTTGCCCAGTCATAGTCCTGGTGCTGCTCAATGGAGGCAGTGCTTTGTATGCCTTCATTGCAGACAGGTGTGTGCGTGTCGTGTGCGCATGCATGCGCGCGCGTGCTTGTGTGAGTGATTGCGCATGTGTGTGGGTGATTGCGCATGTGTGTGTGGGTGTGTGCATGCATGTGTGCATCTTAGTATGCTTGCATACATGTGTTTCTATAAATGATGACCGGTTCAACAAAGACTGAATCTTTCTAGGTACCCAGGATCATTAGGTGCCTGAGTATGGAAATAGGTGCCCAATAACAACTGACCATCACAAGGTAACAGGACTTACCTCTTCTTTGACAGCCGGTCTTTTCAACCTGACAACAGAAATACACACAACCCTCACTCATTGTGTTCAACTCTAAATACACACCTCATTATTAATATCAACTGAATAACCTTTTCACTGCATGACTGTTTTCAAAATGCAGTCATCTATATCACTGGAGTGTCATGTTTGATTCCTATGGCGAACGTCGGAAATGTAAAACTTGTACAGTACCAAGCTTACACAATGGTACTCAAGAAGCCAGTGCATGCAATAGTTACACTTTAACAAACCAGTCAATCTTACACAAAAAAGTTCAGATCTAAACTACGGTAATATTAAACGTCTATAGCAACTAAATTATCAGCAGTTTAGAGGTGCATCCACCCAGAACCGTTCAATCATAAACAGGTACATGCAAAATGTCATCACCAGAGCGAGGGATTTACAATGATAAATATGTGAACAGTGAACCGGGTCTTAAGTGACACAGGCCATCTCTGCACACGAGCCAAAAATATCTGTCCAGGTCACATCCAAGAAATTGTTTGATTTTGTTATAATCTTATCTTTCAATGTCCACTTTAGTTCCTCGACAAATAACCCATAAATAATCAAATACATGTATTCCTGCATTTATGAACCCAAGAATTAAAAAACAATGGATAATATGAGTCAAAATAACTTCATTTCTCAAAATGTCGGTTTTTTAAGTTTACTTCAATTTTAGCAATAGATCAAAAACTACTGAAGATATTTCAACAAATGAGGTATCATTATGAGGTTATTATTTGTGGAATCGAAAAAGGTACAATATTAAATTTCATAATGTTGTGTCTTAATCTCCACTTTGACACTTATGTGTTACTTTTTTTGTGGATTTAAATGTCTTGTGTAAAGCGAGCCTCACCTCAGTGACTTGAAGTTGACCGGAGTGACCTCGATGGGGCCTGAGATGAGGTCACTCTGGAGCGAGACAATGTCTGGCTTCTGAGGGAGGACACTGGACGTCTTGTTGAGGCCTTTGAGCACGTCATAGTTGATCTTGCTCGAAATCTTCTTCTCCTGTAACATCTTCTCGATGGCAATGCCTGCAGAGCTCGCCTCTGTCTTCGGCTGCTTCTTGCGTGGTGCGCGTCTCTTCTGCAGTTAAGCAAAGTAAAAGGTAAGTTTTTATATAGCACAGTACTTGGTCTTTAGAACTGCTCAAAGTGCTTTACACTTCACCCCCTGGCAGACGTGTTCAATCGAACACCAGCTCGACTTTTATGGGAAGCATTCAGCCATATTGCAATACAAAGACTACCTCGTACACAAATATCCACCACTGTCTATAGCCAGATATTCATTCATGCAGCTGAGTGAATTGGGAAAATGTAGTGTTAACACACTTGCCCAAAGTTCCAAACGTCGATTCAAATCCGGAATCTCTCGAGAGTTTCCCTACATTATTGCACTCCACGAGTAATAACAATACTGCAGATTAACTTTGGATTTATTAATTTTTACTGAATGGTTAGTAATGTTTTATTTAAGTAACTGCCTAGAAAGTTAGTGAGTACCCAATAAGTTTATATATAATGTTTGTACATTTATTTGTACATAAAAATTGTTTGATTTGATGTTTTTCTCTTTATTTGTAATAACATATTGTAAATATTAAATACATTATCAACTAGATTTATATATTTTATATATACATATACCTTTATGTATCCCAGAACCTAATTAATGTAGACATTGTGGTCCCCTGTTAATGTGTCTACATCAATTAGTTTTCTGGTGAAACGAATCATGCACATAATGGGGCGTTTGGAAATTGCATTCACCTGAAATGATGTCAACGGTTCCACACTATCAGGTTCTGAATTAATGAGTTTCTACTATATAACATAACAGATGTCATGCATTTTATATCTAGCAGACATTGAGCTTTCAAGTCAACAGCACTATAAAAATAAATAAGTTATACAATTTACTATTATTTTATATCATCAATAAGGTCCAGTACCACCACCAGAAAGGACATAAAACTACGTCTTTACATGTCAATCATAATACCAACAGCGATATATGCCTGTGAAACATGGAAGAATACAGCGAGGATATAAAAAAAACTAGACATATTTCACCGACGATGTCTCCGGTTCATATTGGGCATATCGTGGAGAGAACACACCACCAATGAAGAAGTGATGAGGAGGGCAGGTCTGGATAGCCTGCATTACATAGTTAAGTCTCGACGACGGAGACTAGCGGGACATATCCTACGCCTACCAAGAGAGAGAATAACACATGTAGCAATGGAGTGGGTGCCTGAAGGTGGAAACAGAAGGAGAGGTAGGCCGGCTAATACCTGGCGCAAGACATTTAAAGAAGATCTGGCAGAAATGGAAATTACCTGGAATTAGGCCAAAGAAATTGCGAAAGACCATAATAGATGGAGAAAGCTTGTCGCCCAAGGTCCCGAAAGGAACAGGAGGAACTAAGTAAGTAAGTGTTTTCTGACAACAGTGGCCATAGACATAAAACATGTAGGTGTGGACATGTGCCATAAATATGTCTGTTGATGGCGATGAAGGAAATGCGACTAATCTTTGATTTATGTAACGTCATAAATAATAGCCAACATTCTCTAAAAATGACTTCTTTCTTGTGATTTATTACCGTAATTCATTCAGAAATGATATTGCACCAACAGTAGCCCATAAAATCATTAAACAGATTTATAAAGAACTCATTGTGTTATGAAATGGCACATCACAGCCTGTACCAGGTGACGCATCCTATGTATTACTGCATGTCCAGTGGTACGTTTAGTCACAACAGCATTTATGAGAACACTGGTATTGGTCATAACATTACTTCCACCTACGGATGTACAGCCTTCCTAACACACTTCATCTAGTGTGACACCTTAACGGATGACAGAGTCAAATCATTATGCAGTCATAAGACTTCCAATTGTTTGTTAACAATTGCAAACCAAAGTTAATCAATCAGTGTCCATAAAAGTTCCCACCACAAGAATAACAAAACAAACAGATCAATAAATGCTGTTATTGCCATTATCACATTATGATAATTCCCACTAAATCTATTGATCTGCATGTGCAACTGTCGCATACGTCTCTATATAACATAAGACTGACCCCATTAGTTTCAATCTGCATTCCGCATACTTATCAACATTGATTATTAGTGTTGCTCTGATCCATGCGCATTTCTGATGTTTTGTTACTTGCTTTGACCTTAACCTGGAAAACAGTCTGCCTTATTATGCTTAGAACAACACATGCACCATATCTACTGGGCACCATATCTACAGGGTAACTACAATTGAGCTACCTTCTGTATGTGTATATGTTATGATATTCCTTGTAACATTTTAACATAGATATTATGAATCTCGGGTGCCAAACATTGAGGGGTTGGTCTTGGGCCCCTAAAAGGAAATATAATGCTCGGTTCCAGTCCTAAAGTTATATTACATGAACATGATCACATAGACCCGATCTCAACTACCCCGTTGTCCCATCCAGATGGTCAGCATTTTGATGGTTGATCTAACTGAACTACCCCGTTATCCCACCCAGATGGTCAGCATTTTGATGGTTGATCTAACTGAACTACACCGTTATCCCATCCAGATGGTCAGCATTGTGATGGCTGATCTAACTGAACTACCCCGTTATCCCATCCAGATGGTCAGCATTTTGATGGTTGATCTAACTGATCTACCCCGTTATCCCATCCAGATGGTCAGCATTTTGATGGATGATCTAACTGAACTACCCCGTTATCCCATCCAGATGGTCAGCACTTTGATGGTTGATCTAACTGAACTACCCCGTTATCCCATCCAGATGGTCAGCACTTTGATGGTTGATCTAACTGAACTACCCCGTTATCCCATCCAGATGGTCAGCATTTTGATGGTTGATCTAACTGAACTGAAGCTTCTTGTAAAGTTCAAATATTACATTGGATTCTAGCTGTGGTTTTTGCAAATGGAAATGTAGTTGATAAAAACTGCCCGAGCATCCCATTTCTGATGAACTTTATGGCCCACAAAAGCTGAGTAATAGCATTATCTAGTCATACCTTAATTAAAAGGCACAAAAATAGGTGGTGGGAAATTGAGAAGAGTGCACAAAAACCATGGCGGTGTGATTTTAATGTGATGTATTTATTGGCGTTCAGAGGAATCAGTGGATACGAGACCATAACAGGGAATTGCTTTCATTCTCAGGCATGATCAAAGGCCGTCCGACATTTAGTTTCTGTGACTCTAATTGTGCTGACATTGAAATATGCAGCCTATAAGATTAAATTACTCTGATGTGGGGATCTTAGTAATTGCCATATTTATTCATGTGACATTCTTGCTGATATAGACTCTTAACACAATTCCTAAGAAATCACTGCAATAAATCCAACACAAATTCATTCCATCGAGTATTACATTTTGGCTAGCCGACTATGCAGTAAAGTTAATCTACAGTACTTTTTTCCCATCATGAATTTTCCAATTTAGATGTACATATAATTAAACAATCTTCATACCATCATCAATGCTGTAGTTTATTTACCATCACAAATTGTTACAAAAATATGAATGAATCATCCAATAAAAAGCATTATATTTCACCTGCAAAGACGAAGACTGGTTGTTCATTGGTTAATGCTGAAGAGTAATATATATATACACCCTGTATATATATATATATATATATCTAAGGCAGCATATGCAGAGCGCTGCATTATGAGATATAGAATATACTTCCTCGGAAAACAATGCCCTCAAAATCACAAAAAAAGTTGGTGCAAATTCACATCATTGTATTTCTGGCTACACTGGTTGTGTTGTAAAACTGGCATATTTTGTTTGTAGCAGCATATCTGTCATAATAAATGACAACAGTCATCACAGAATGTGGAATAACTAAACTTTATTGCAAAATTAGCTTAAAAATCAAATTCACATCATTGTATTTCTGGCTACACTGGTTGTGTTGTAAAACTGGCATATTTTGTTTCATAACCAAATTGTGTATTTAACATTCACTATTTAGAGATGAATGGTCATGCTACCAACATGTCATGTGGTTATCATTGTTACTGAAACCCTGCTGCTTCACCTTCCACCACTGATAATCTGCACATTGAACCAGATACAACAAGAATGCTGTGGAGCTCCAAACAGAAATACAACAAGAATGCTGTGGAGCTCCAAACAGAAATACAACAAGAATGCTGTGGAGCTCCAAACAGAAATACAACAAGAATGCTGTGGAGCTCCAAACAGAAATACAACAAGAATGCTGTGGAGCTCCAAACAGAAATACAACAAGAATGCTGTGGAGCTCCAAACGGAAATACAACAAGAATGCTGTGGAGCTCCAAACGGAAATACAACAAGAATGCTGTGGAGCTCCAAACAGAAATACAACAAGAATGCTGTGGAGCTCCAAACAGAAATAGAATATTGGTAATGAAATTAGTATCTCGAACAACACAAATACCACAGATATTGGCAGGGCAGGACAAAAGACCAAAACAAATTATCCGCTGACAATATCATATTTTATAGCCACCTATTCAGCTGGTAATGGGAAGCCAAATGGAGTATCGGCATACTGCAGTCAAAACATGACTGTTAATACTATTAATAGCTCACTGGCATGTTGTAGAGATCACATCAGGAAACATCAAAGATTGGCTCTTGATACCTGTGGTGATTAGTCATTTAGCCACTGCAGTAGCAGCATATCTGTCATAATAAATGACAACAGTCATCACAGAATGTGGAATAACTCAACTTTATTGCAAAATTAGCTTAAAAATCATTGGAACAGTTTTGTTAACAACTGGTCATACTTGTGATAGCGAAACTAACTTAGACAATAATTTCTTTTAAATATCTGCAGTTGTTTTACACTAAAAGGGACTCTGTGTACAGAGTTTCAAATTACCATTTCATGAGTTTTCAGATGTTTACTTTTGGGCAATTCCACTGTGACAGACGTTACATTCAGAGAGGTCGGAGGTCATTCCAACTGCTCTGATTGTTAGATTGGTACCCCCAGGAAATTGGCCCTGCATATGAGACTTGCCAATGTCCAAGTCTATTTGGTGCCACAGGGAAAAGTGCCTAGGAATATCTATGGTTTGGTGGGTAATCAGAAATAAGTGCGGGACGTACGTTACTTCAAAAAGGACATGGGTAAAAACCAACTAACTTTATTTCCAAATTGTGTGAAACCCTTAAATTGTACAAATAAATGTTTGACCTTGGAGTGAAGGTAACCAGGCTATAGAAGACCAATTACAATTCAGCTTGAAAACAAGAGTATAAGGACAATTATTACATAATTGTGTGTGACGGACGTTACGTGACGGACGTTACGTGACGGACATTACATTTTGTCCACTAACATAAAATGAAGTGCCGTGTCCATAAAAAGCAGCACATTGTCCACTGCTGTGATGATAAAAGCATTTTAATGCATGATAAAGATCATAATGTGGATTTTGATGTCTTTTAACTAAACTTTCACAGACTTTCAAAATTATACAAAGCCACTGAGGATTTACCAATGTATACGCAGTCTCTTGTACGGTTCTGTCACGCAACAGCCTGCAATTATTCTAATGGTAAAGTTCATCTAAAACCTGTCAAGTTGAAGACAAACACAGTCCCCTAAAATGGTTACACAAGAGTCTGCAAATAAAAAAGGGCAAAAAGGCCCTGAAGTCCTTTAGACTATATTGTGGGTTTGTAATTATTAATGAAATGTTTTTTGGTGAATCATAATTACAGATCATTAAGGGTTATGATGGAAGTAAAATATTGACATGTTTAGTGGAGACTATATGCATGCCAGTGAAGATACACCTGGAAATACGATATTCAAGTAAACTGTTTCATGAAGATTGTATATATTAGTCATTGTGTTATTCAACACACTGTAGAATTTTATCCCGACACTGCTATTTAGGCCAATTTCCCCTGGTTGTAGAAACCTTGCAGGAGAGTTGGTGAGCTGCAATCTCGCATGTAGCATAGTGAAAGGTTGTCTAAGAAAATGTGCTGACATTTTCTGTTCTTATTTTGTCCCTACCACCATCCCCAGAATGGAAAGAAGAAAGACAAGAACTATGATAAAACTTAATTTGTTTGCATGCATTTTTACTTAACAACAGTAGCAATTAATGACATCATATGGATGGGAGGGGTGGTAGGGATGGTAGGGATGGTAGGGATGGTAGGTGTGGTAGGGATGGTAGGGATGGTAGGGGTGGTAGGGATGGTATGTATGGTAGGGGTGGTAGGGATGGTAGGGGTGGTAGGGATGGTAGGTGTGGTAGGGATGGTAGGGATGGTATGGATGGTATGTATGGTAGGGGTGGTAGGGATGGTAGGGGTGGTAGGGATGGTAGGGGTGGTATGGATGGTAGGGGTGGTAGGGATGGTAGGGGTGGTAGGGGTGGTATGGATGGTAGGGATGGTAGGGGTGGTATGGATGGTAGGGGTGGTAGGGGTGGTAGGAGTGGTATGGATGGTAGGGGTGGTAGGGGTGGTAGGGTGGTATGGATGGTAGGGGTGGTAGGGGGTGAAGTAATAGCTGCAACATGTATAGTAAAACATCTGAATAATATTCCTTATAATTTTTGCTAAGTATGCTTTAATCTTTTTGAGTATATCTAAGTTATTTTATATATTATTTTATACCTAAGTTATTTTATTTTAATCCTACATCATATCTTTATACTGCATTGATAATTATGTCTATTGCTGTTTTAAAGTTTCTCAGGTTCAGCCAGTGCAGTAGGGATCCCCATTTCACATTATAGTTACAGCCCACGTGGAGGCATTCAGTTTGACACTGGGACAATGGTAGGCAGTGAGCCAAGGCTAGTCCAATACATAGGTTTACAGCTGGCTGTTCCACTCAGCCACCCCAGTGATCAGAGATACGCAAAGTCCACTATCCAGTTATAAATAGAGATCAGTGGCTGCAGGAGGCTTACAGCAGTAGGGAAATAGTAGGAAAATTTAGCATTTTTAGGGGCCCTGAAGTGCCTTTAGAATGATTCAATCAATTACAGATTTCTTGTGTACAGTGGCACTACCACATGAAATGTCTATGCAAAATCAGAGAAAAAGGTACTACAGATTTTGTTTAAATAGGTAAAATGTGAAAATTTACCAGTTTCGGAGGCCCTGGGGGGCCCTTAGAATGATTCAATCAAATACAGATTTCTCGTGCATAGTGGCAGTACCCTAAGATACGTCTACACAAAATCAGAGAAAAAGTTGCTGAACAGCAGATGCAGAGTGATGGCATAAGTCAGTTGGACCTTCGACCCAAAGAACTAAAAACAGTTCAAAGGATCGCTGCCTGTGAAAAGCTACAAGTCAACCAATGTCATATCTGGGTGTATTTTTAAATACCATTGCATGAAAATATTTCATACAGGTCACAGTAGTAGTAGCTGGTATCATGTGGTATGGATTCATTCAAAATTAATAGGTGGGGAAAGATCTGCTTGATTTTAATATACTATCTTGTATCATATTCAGGACTATTGTGGCCTTGTATAAAAAAATCTGTGGTTAATAAAAATCGGGGAGACTCGCCCCCAGTGATCCCTTTCATTGATCATGGTGGGTGGCAGCAGCTTTTTCTTCATCTTCATATATATTAACTTTGCCTTGACTAGTGCTAAGAGAATTAGAAAGGACATGTTTATATGCCTTCAGATTTTTTGTGACGGACATTACACTGACTGAGCACATTATTTCAAATCCTATTTTTGGCTACCTACTTTCAGAAATTTTTGTAAACGTCCTTTTTCTTTAAACTGATGCTACTGACATTATAAGTTGAGTGAAATGAAGTGTCAAAGCCAGTTTGGTATAGGTGATTTAAGAGGCTTAATATTCCTATTTTTGGGTAGTCTGTAGCCTTGAAATTATGTGATATGTGTTGATGCCAGAACCATGAGGAAAAATATGTGTCAACAAGAATTTTCTGTTTTTTTTAAAACAAATTAGGGGTCTTGTGAATAAATGTTTACCCTTTTGTATAATGAAATTTTATTTTTTCCCCTAATTTTTCTTGAGTCATGGAATTGCCCTTTTGGCCTAAGTCGAGACAGTTTTGTTAGCTCATATACGTAGGCACAACTGTTCGCCACACTCTGCATGTTTTCTACAACTGTTCGCCACACTCTGCATGTTTTCTACAACTGTTCGCCACACTCTGCATGTTTTCTACAACTGTTCAGCACACTCTGCATGTTTTCTACAACTGTTCGCCACACTCTGCATGTTTTCTACAACTGTTCACCACACTCTGCATGTTTTCTACAACTGTTCGCCACACTCTGCATGTTTTCTACAACTGTTCAGCACACTCTGCATGTTTTCTACAACTGTTCGCCACACTTTGCATGTTTTCTACAACTGTTCACCACACTCTACATGTTTTCTACAACTGTTCGCCACACTCTACATGTTTTCTACAACTGTTCGCCACACTCTGCATGTTTTCTACAACTGTTCAGCACACTCTGCATGTTTTCTACAACTGTTCGCCACACTCTGCATGTTTTCTACAACTGTTCGCCACACTCTACATGTTTTCTACAACTGTTCGCCACACTCTGCATGTTTTCTACAACTGTTCGCCACACTCTGAATGTTTTCTACAACTGTTCGCCACACTCTGCATGTTTTCTACAACTGTTCGCCACACTCTGCATGTTTTCTACAACTGTTCGCCACACTCTGCATGTGTTCTACAACTGTTCACCACACTCTGCATGTTTTCTACAACTGTTCGCCACACTCTGCATGTGTTCTACAACTGTTCACCACACTCTGCATGTTTTCTACAACTGTTCGCCACACTCTGCATGTTTTCTACAACTGTTCAGCACACTCTGCATGTTTTCTACAACTGTTCGCCACACTCTGCATGTTTTCTACAACTGTTCGCCACACTCTGCATGTGTTCTACAACTGTTCGCCACACTCTGCATGTTTTCTACAACTGTTCGCCACACTCTGCATGTTTTCTACAACTGTTCGCCACACTCTGCATGTGTTCTACAACTGTTCGCCACACTCTGCATGTGTTCTACAACTGTTCGCCACACTCTGCATGTTTTCTACAACTGTTCGCCACACTCTGCATGTTTTCTACAACTATTCGCCACACTCTGCATGTTTTCATGCCTGTGAAAAGCTACAAGTCAACCAATGTCATATCTGGGTGTATTTTTAAATACCATTGCATGAAAATATTTCATACAGGTCACAGTAGTAGTAGCTGGTATCATGTGGTATGGATTCATTCAAAATTAATAGGTGGGGAAAGATCTGCTTGATTTTAATATACTATCTTGTATCATATTCAGGACTATTGTGGCCTTGTATAAAAATCTGTGGTTAATAAAAATCGGGGAGACTCGCCCCCAGTGATCCCTTTCATTGATCATGGTGGGTGGCAGCAGCTTTTTCTTCATCTTCAGATATATTAACTTTGCCTTGGCTAGTGCTAAGAGAATTAGAAAGGACATGTTTATATGCCTTCAGATTTTTTGTGACGGACATTACACTGACTGAGCACATTGTTTCAAATCCAATTTTTGGCTACCTACTTTCAGAAATTTTTGTAAACGTCCTTTTTCTTTAAACTGATGCTACTGACATTATAAGTTGAGTGAAATGAAGTGTCAAAGCCAGTTTGGTATAGGTGATTTAAGAGGCTTAATTTTCTGCAACTGTTCGCCGTGAAAAGCCGAGAGTGGGACAGACTAGCGGAGGATCGTGATAAATGGAAATGAATGGCGGAAAAAACCAAGGACCTGGGGAGGAAAACAGAATGAACAACACACTCTAGGGAAGTTGTACATTAATGCGATAATGTACATTTTTATACTGTGTGTACAATGTGAACTTTTATAAAAATAAACTTATATTTTTGTTATGTTTTCTGTCTTAAAAAGTAACAGCTGAATTTTTATTTATAATTATCAAACGCCTTCTGCTGCATATTACTGAAATACAAAGCACTTCAGAACAAATAAGCTACACTTACATAATTCAAGGACAGTGAAGGCCTATATTCTTTGCCAAACCAGTCAACGTACCTGTAATTCATTAAAGTTTGCTATGTCCCTTATACTACACACAGGTAAGATAATAGAATATATTTATAAGTCTGTCCTTACCTTCTTTGGGTCAGGTTTCTCAATGCCAAGCGCCTTCTCTCTCGCCTCTTGTTCTTCTTTTTCTGCAAAACAACAAGTTGACACATGAGAGAACTGTCCGTGATGTAAAGCTATACATATTCAGATATCCTGCTGTATGTAATATAACAAACAAAATGGGCCAAGAGGCCCTGAAGTCCTCTGGAGGGCTTTGGGGAGGATTAGAATAATTCAATCAAATACAGATTTTGTGTGTATAGTGGCACTACCACATGAAATGTTAATGCAAAATCATAGAAAAAGTTACTTAAATATTTGCACTATAACCAAAGTTACAAGAATTTAAACAGGGCACTCATCAAGAATTAGTTATGCAGAAGTCCATTTTAAAGTCGAGAGTCATTATTCACATGAAAATAAAATTTAACATCGTATAACAAAAGATTCATTGCTATTAGTGTTACATAGTCACTTGCTACACAGTAACACTGTATCATACAATAAGAATGAAGGCAATACTCAACACAGTGGTACTAGTTCACACGGCTACTTTATGTCTCTTAAGGACACTGTCTTTTAGCAACTAGTCCAATGTGTGACAAACACACTACAGTACATAACATCTCATTCTAGGGGGCCCTGAGGTGCCCTTAGAATGATTCAATCAAATACATATTTCTTGTGTATAGTGGCAGTACCCTAGGATATGTCTATGCAAAATTACAGAAAAAGTTGGCCCACAGGACTAATAATATTTTCCCGCTACTGTTTTGCCATTTCCAAAACGGGTATTAATTATACATAGTTATTTTACTTTCACCAAAAAATAAAAATTTGAACATTGAATAACATTAACGCAAACATAAATAACAATCATATTCATATAATTTAATATTTCCTTTAAGAAATTAATACGTCTGTTGGACAAAAGTACTACTTCTACAGGAAGTAGACGTAACCAAATTTAAGTTTAAAATCATATGCAATTCATATGCCATTTTCCATTGATGTGATTCATTGTCTTTGAAATTATATTTGAGTGAAACAGTTTCAGATCAGCCACATCAGACCCGCAAACAATACAGAGTTTTGGAATTTTATTTGATGTTGGTATTTTTGTATATATTTTTTAGCCAGACGTGACACTTGCTTGTAATATAGATGCTGTAGGCCAGTTAGTTAATCTGTGAAAAACAAAACAATTTATGTGTACTTATACAGAATTTCAAGTGCAAAATATGGATTTAAATCAAGAAAACATGGTATGACTGCAGTTTGAGAGTTTCCAGACAGGCGGACACAATACTCTCAGCTCTTGGCAAATGTAATTGGCCCAATATCTCAGTCAATGGTCTGACCCATATTATACACTCAGCCCTAAACACTGTAATTTAGCCCAGTGATAAGTTCAACCACGAGCAATTTCCTGTCCCATGAACCAGACAACTGTCAGTGCTAAAGGAGGCTCTTTATGTTGCTGCGTGTATGTTAGATTTAAGTGACGGCCATTATTTCAGGCTTACTTAATCCATTCACGATTCTGCACACAACAAGCCAAGTCTAGACAGATGAAGTCAATAACTTCAATAAACATTCCCAATGTTATGCAGCACTTTGGTGCATTGCCATTGAATTTCTGCTGAATACGGTGGCTGTGTTTGTATTCACTGCGTGTTGATGTAAGCATCTTTTAGTAACAAAACAGGCTGGCCACGAAGACAAAATATTACACCAATAGACACAAAATTTCTCAAATTTGATGGGTAGCTGAGTTGGCGTTGACTTTTATAGATTTGGGAGGGCACCATTAGAAAGCGTGGCTGTACTTTGGCCATGAACTATTGCTTACTATGGGAAGAACAGCTTAAGATCTACCAAGTTATGCCTTCACTATCATGATTAAACTGGCAGCACGATCAAGCAATATGAAACAAAGTTTTATTTTACAAATGCCCCCTTACTGCATACCTCTGAGTTCCCGCAGGTAATCTGCATTGGCACAAAGCCACAGAGAAGTCTTCCGTTTCACCTCCTCGTCACTGAGAATCAACTGTAGGACACGCAGTCATGCTAATGAGTCATGATAATATAATATGTTGCAGAACAAACATAATTATTATTACTGTCAAACCTCACTCTATGGTTAACTCGGTAATAAAACCAGACAGTTCCAACTTATTTTTGTAACAGTACAATATAGGAAATTAGTCCTGCTAATAAGGCCACCTCGCTATTCAGGTCACATTTGTCCAGTTCCAAGGATGACCTTAATTGTGAAGTTCCACTGTATTTATTAATATTTTATTTTATTAAAAATAGCACCAGATCCAAAATAAACTTGGCATGGTGGTTCTCAATTTATTACAACATGGCTGAAAATCATAAAATTATAATTAAAAACATAAACATAGCATAATCTCACAATATAATAAAATTATAAATAAATTATACATAAATTTTGGCATTTTTAATTCATGATAATGCAACTCTACTAAAGTTGTATCATGCTTCCTTAATATACATTAATGTGAGTCAACATGTATTACCAACCTGAGTCAACACGTATTACCAAACTGAGTCAACACGTATTACCAACCTGAGTCAGCACGTATTACAAACCTGAGTCAGCACGTATTACCAACCTGAGTCAGCACGTATTACCAACCTGAGTCAACACGTATTACCAACCTGAGTCAACACGTATTACAAACCTGAGTCAGCACGTATTACCAACCTGAGTCAGCACGTATTACCAACCTGAGTCAGCACGTATTACCAACCTGAGTCAACACGTATTACAAACCTGAGTCAGCACGTATTACCAACCTGAGTCAGCACGTATTACCAACCTGAGTCAGCACGTATTACCAACCTGAGTCAGCACGTATTACCAACCTGAGTCAGCACGTATTACCAACATGAGTCAACACGTATTACCAACCTGAGTCAACACGTATTACCAACCTGAGTCAACACGTATTACCAACCTGAGTCAACACGTATTACCAACCTGAGTCAACACGTATTACCAACCTGAGTCAACACGTATTACCAACCTGAGTCAACACGTATTACCAACCTGAGTCAACACGTATTACCAACCTGAGTCAACACGTATGACCAACCTGAGTCAACACGTATTACCAACCTGAGTCAACACGTATTACCAACCTGAGTCAACACGTATTACAAACCTGAGTCAACACGTATTACCAACCTGAGTCAACACGTATGACCGACCTGAGTCAACACGTATGACCGACCTGAGTCAACACGTATTACCCACCTGAGTCAACACGTATTACCAACCTGAGTCAGCACGTATTACCAATTACCAACCTGAGTCAACACATATTACCCACCTGAGTTAACACGTATTACCAACCTGAGTCAGCACGTATTACCAATTACCAACCTGAGTCAACACGTATTACCAACCTGAGTCAACACGTATTACCAACCTGAGTCAACACGTATTACCAACCTGAGTCAACACGTATTACCAACCTGAGTCAACACGTATTACCAACCTGAGTCAACACTATTACCAACCTGAGTCAACGCGTATTACAAACCTGAGTCAACACATATTACCAACCTGAGTCAACACGTATTACCAACCTGAGTCAACACGTATTACCAACCTGAGTCAACACGTATTACCAACCGGCGTCAACACGTATTACAAACCTGAGTCAACACGTATTACCAACCTGAGTCAACACGTATTACCAACCTGAGTCAACACGTATTACCAACCTGAGTCAACACGTATTACCAACCTGAGTCAACATGTATTACAAACCTGAGTCAACACGTATTACAAACCTGAGTCAACACGTATTACCAACCTGAGTCAACACGTATTACCAACCTGAGTCAACACGTATTACCAACCTGAGTCAACACGTATTACCAACCTGAGTCAACACGTATTACCAACCGGCGTCAACACGTATTACCAACCGGAGTTAACACATATTACCAACCGGAGTTAACACGTATTACCAACCTGAGTCAACATGTATTACCAACCGGCGTCAACACGTATTACCAACCGGAGTTAACACGTATTACCAACCTGAGTCAACACGTATTACCAAGACAAGAAACAAATTAAAACTAACTTGATTGTGTAAGACAGAATTAACTTACTTGGTTAATTTCTTCGTCGTCGATACCTGTTAAATCCAACTCACCATCGCCGTCATCAATCTCTGTCAAACAGATGGAAATGTGTACACCGAGATCAACATTTTGGTTCAGTATTGAAGTGAATCAGTAAATTATGTGTCTGCTTTCTGCTTTACTTCCTATAAGTGTTCGGTGGAGCGCAGGCGCATAGTGGATAGAGCACAGCACCGCACTCTGAATAGAGAGAACCCAGGTTTCAATCCCCTTGCTGTCATTTCAAACTTTTTGCAAATTTGTTCACTCTACCTTGCTCCAATTCATTAGGCTGAGTCCTGGCTATGTAGACTGCGGTGGATACTTGTGTGCAAATAGTATTTGTGCAGTAACTCCAGCATGGCTGAAATCTTCCCAGGTAAGTCGAGATGCTGTTCGATTTAACAGATCTGTGAGGGGGTGAAATCTTATTTATTCATGTCTTGGCCATAAATAAATAAGACTTGTATAATTAGTTTACCAAATGGCTAAAGAAACCATAACAATGAAAATGATTGACATAATTCCATTGGATGGTCAAAACTTGTGCATCGCGACACCAAACTTACCGGGTTCCTCCGATAGTATGAGACATTCGTCTATGGACTCCTTCAGCCCGAGACTGGCAGCCGTAGGGCGAGGACCGGGGTAGCTGGACACCTCACCCGGGGGTGGCATCAACAGACTGTCTAGCTCCACCCTCTCCAGTCGTTCAACCTCTGCGTCACATTCATCCTCCTGCTTCTGGATAGGTGGCGCCACTGTATCACCGCCTGCTGACATCGCGGCGGGACTGTCGAAGCTGACGCCAAGACGCACTAGGATGTCATTTGCAGGGCAGTCCCCGCCACCCAAGGACTCTGTCTTCACTAGTGACACGTCATGGATGTGACACTCCGACAGGTCAGAGTCGGTGACGGAGGAACAGACGCTGCTCGCGTCTGAAGGGGGAGAAAATACTTTGATTTAATATGGAAAAATAGTGTGTATGTGTGTGTGTGTGTGTGTGTGTGTGTGTGTGTGTGTGTGTGTGTGTGTCTGTGTGTCTGTGTGTGTGTCTGTGTGTGTGTGGGTGTGTGTGGGTGTGTGTGGGTGTGTGTGGGTGTGTGTGTGTGTGTGTGTGTCTGTGTGTGTGTCTGTGTGTCTGTGTGTGTGTGGGTGTGTCTGTGGGTGTGTGTGTGTGTGTGTGTGTGTGTGTGTGTGTGTGTGTGTGTGTGTGTGTCTGTGTGTCTGTGTGTGTCTGTGTGTGTGTGTGTGTGTGTGTCTGTGTGTGTGTCTGTGTGTCTGTGTGTGTGTGTGTGTGTGTGTGTGTGTGTGTGTGTGTGTGTGTGTGTGTGTGTGTGTGTGTGTGTGTGTGTGTGTGTGTGTGTGTGTGTGTGTGTGTGTGTGTGTGTTTACATGTTATGGTGGATCTTACAGCAGTTGTTTCTAATTTGGAATGTAGCTAATTAAAGCGATTTATTAGTAACGTAAGTGTTTATTCAAATTTGATTTCCTTCTTTTACTGGTTTTGAATTAAAACAAAAACATTGCATTCCACACAACAAACTGCAGCAATATTTACTTCACTGTAGACTTCTCGAGATGAATGTGTTGTACAAAACTAAATGGCAACTATTAGAAATGTTGTACTTATTAAACGGAATAGTGCATGCAGTGCGGTGTGGTGTGTGTGTGTGTTTTTGTTCTCTTTCTGGTCTTTGAAGAAAAACACTGGATTCCACACAACAATCTGCAGGAACATATACCTCACTGCAGACTTTTAGAGTTTAATGTATATTCTACGAAACTAAATGACAACTGTTGTATTTATTAAAAGGATTAGTATACATGACCAAATAAATATCTAGTTTGCAGCATGGTAAGTCATTGCACAATTACCCGAGTTATCTAGAAGTCTTTTGCTTCTCTTCACTGCAGCTTTCTCCAGGACACAGTCAATCTCAGTCTGGAGCGCAGAGATCTCAGCCGTCAACTGGGTGATGTCAGGCACTTCGTCCAGCTGTACATACAGACACAGTGACACAACAGTAAATACACATCCCGTATTCATTCTAACTTACAGTACGCTTAACAAACATTTGAGATGTGGAGATATGTTTTTACAATCAAATAAGCGTACAAGGGCGTGCACCTATTTTCTTTAGCTTCTGTGGTTCCTGGGTAAAAACCATCTTGGCAGACGTGGTTGCCAAGCAATTTCTGCATCCATATATGAGCAAAATTATACCAGAAAGTCTGATATTTTAGGTGGACCTTTCAATGTGTTTTTCATCACTGAGCTTTGAATCTAGTGTGACGTTGGTAAAATTAAATAACAATGATGGATACAACAGTCAAAGTTGGCATTGATCATCACTGTCACTGCGTTGGATGCTGCTAAAAAGTGGGGTACACGCTAAATAGGCATGTCTGGCACTCATTCATAGAGCTGAGGGAACCATTCATAGAGCTGAGGGAACCAGAGCAAAGTGGATTGAACAAAATTGCTCAAGCGTGGAAACAGTTACAAGAGCCACAAATGTAACACTCTAGGTTCTGTTGACCGAGAGTGTTTGATGCTCTGACCACTATACTACCACGCCCCACAAATCTAACACTCTAGGTTCTGTTGACCGAGTGTTTGATGCTCTGGACACTATGCTACCACGCCCCACAAATGTAACACTCTAGGTTCTGTTGACTGAGAGTGTTTGATGCTCTGACCACTACGCTACCATGCCCCACAAATGTAACACTCTAGGTTCTGTTGACTGAGTAATTGATGCTCTGACCACTACGCTACCGTGCCCCACAAATGTAACATTCTAGGTTCTGTTGACTAAGAGTGTTTGATGCTCTGACCACTACGCTACCATGCCCCACAAATCTAACACTCTAGGTTCTGTTGACCGAGTGTTTGATGCTCTGACCACTACGCTACCGCGCCCCACAAATGTAACACTCTAGGTTCTGTTGACCGAGAATGTTTGATGCTCTGACTACTATGCTACCATGCCCCACAAATCTAACACTCTAGGTTCTGTTGACCGAGTATTTGATGCTCTGACCACTACGCTACCACGCCCTACAAATGTAACACTCTAGGTTCTGTTGACTGAGAGTGTTTGATGCTCTGACCACTATGCTACCACGCCCCACAAATCTAACACTAGGTTCTGTTGACTGAGAGTGCTTGATGCTCTGACCACTATGCTACCACGCCCCACAAATGTAACTCTAGGTTCTGTTGACTGAGAGTGCTTGATGCTCTGACCACTATGCTACCACGCCCCACAAATGTAACACTCTAGGTTCTGTTGACTGAGTGTTTGATGCTCTGAGCACTACGCTACCACGCCCCACAAATGTAACACTCTAGGTTCTGTTGACTGAGAGTGTTTGATGCTCTGACCACTACCATGCCCCACAAATCTAACACTCTAGGTTCTGTTGACCGAGTGTTTGATGCTCTGACCACTATGCTACCATGCACCACAAATCTAACACTCTAGGTTCTGTTGACTGAGAGTGCTTGATGCTCTGACCACTATGCTACCACGCCCCACAAATGTAACACTCTAGGTTCTGTTGACTGAGAGTGCTTGATGCTCTGACCACTATGCTACCACGCCCCACAAATGTAACACTCTAGGTTCTGTTGACTGAGAGTGCTTGATGCTCTGACCACTACGCTACCACGCCCCACAAATCTAACACTCTAGGTTCTGGTGACTGAGAGTGCTTGATGCTCTGACCACTATGCTACCACGCCCCACAAATGTAACACTCTAGGTTCTGTTGACTGAGTGTTTGATGCTCTGATCACTACGCTACCACGCCCCACAAATCTAACACTCTAGGTTCTGTTGACTGAGAGTGTTTGATGCTCTGACTACTATGCTACCATGCCCCACAAATGTAACACTCTAGGTTCTGTTGACTGAGAGTGCTTGATGCTCTGATCACTATGCTACCACGCCCCACAAATGTAACACTCTAGGTTCTGTTGACTGAGTGTTTGATGCTCTGATCACTACGCTACCACGCCCCACAAATGTAACACTCTAGGTTCTGTTGACTGAGAGTGCTTGATGCTCTGACCACTATGCTACCACGCCCCACAAATGTAACACTCTAGGTTCTGTTGACTGAGTGTTTGATGCTCTGACCACTATGCTACCACGCCCCACAAATCTAACACTCTAGGTTCTGTTGACTGAGTGTTTGATGCTCTGGACACTACGCTACCACGCCCCACAAATGTAACACTCTAGGTTCTGTTGACTGAGAGTGTTTGATGCTCTGAACACTATGCTACCACGCCCCACAAATGTAACACTCTAGGTTCTGTTGACTGAGAGTGTTTGATGCTCTGACTACTACGCTACCATGCACCACAAATGTAACACTAGGTTCTGTTGACTGAGTGTTTGATGCTCTGACCACTACACTATCATGCCCCACAAATGTAGCACTCTAGGTTCTATTGACTGAGTGTTTGATGCTCTGACCACTACACTATCATGCCCCACAAATGTAACACTCTAGGTTTTGTTGACTGAGTGTTTCATGCTCTGATCACTACACTACCATGCCCCACAAATGTAACACTCTAGGTTCTTTTGACTGAATGTTTGATGCTCTGACTACTATGCTACCGCGCCCCACAAATGTAACTCTAGGTTCTGTTGACCGAGTGTTTGATGCTCTGACCACTACACTACCACGCCCCACAAATGTAACACTCTAGGTTCTGTTGACTGAGAGTGTTTGATGCTCTGACTACTATGCTACCACGCCCCACAAATGTAACACTCTAGGTTCTGTTGACTGAGAGTGTTTGATGCTCGGACTACTATGCTACCACGCCCCACAAATGTAACACTCTAGGTTCTGTTGACTGAGAGTGTTTGATGTTCTGACTACTATGCTACCACGCCCCACAAATGTAACACTCTAGGTTCTGCTGACTGAGAGTGTTTGATGCTCTGATCACTATGCTACCACGCCCCACAAATGTAACACTCTAGGTTCTGTTGACTGAGAGTATTTGATGCTCTGAACACTATGCTACCATGCCCCACAAATCTAACACTCTAGGTTCTGTTGACTGAGTGTTTGATGCTCTGGACACTACGCTACCACGCCCCACAAATGTAACACTCTAGGTTCTGTTGACTGAGAGTGTTTGATGCTCTGACCACTATGCTACCATGCCCCACAAATGTAACACTCTAGGTTCTGTTGACTGAGTGTTTGATGCTCTGATCACTACGCTACCACGCCCCACAAATCTAACACTCTAGGTTCTGTTGACTGAGAGTGTTTGATGATCTGACTACTATGCTACCATGCCCCACAAATGTAACACTCTAGGTTCTGTTGACTGAGAGTGCTTGATGCTCTGATCACTATGCTACCACGCCCCACAAATGTAACACTCTAGGTTCTGTTGACTGAGTGTTTGATGCTCTGACCACTACGCTACCACGCCCCACAAATGTAACACTCTAGGTTCTGTTGACTGAGAGTGCTTGATGCTCTGACCACTATGCTACCACGCCCCACAAATGTAACACTCTAGGTTCTGTTGACTGAGTGTTTGATGCTCTGACCACTATGCTACCACGCCCCACAAATGTAACACTCTAGGTTCTGTTGACTGAGTGTTTGATGCTCTGGACACTACGCTACCACGCCCCACAAATGTAACACTCTAGGTTCTGTTGACTGAGAGTGTTTGATGCTCTGACCACTATGCTACCATGCCCCACACATGTAACACTCTAGGTTCTGTTGACTGAGTGTTTGATGCTCTGACCACTACGCTACCACGCCCCACAAATGTAACACTCTAGGTTCTGTTGACTGAGAGTGCTTGATGCTCTGACCACTATGCTACCACACCCCACAAATGTAACACTCTAGGTTATGTTGACTGAGAATGTTTGATGCTCTGAACACTATGCTACCATGCCCCACAAATCTAACACTCTAGGTTCTGTTGACTGAGTGTTTGATGCTCTGATCACCACGCTACCACGCCCCACAAATGTAACACTCTAGGTTCTGTTGACTGAGAGTGTTTGATGCTCTGACCACTATGCTACCACGCCCCACAAATGTAACACTCTAGGTTCTGTTGACTGAGAGTGCTTGATGCTCTGACCACTATGCTACCACGCCCCACAAATGTAACACTCTAGGTTCTGTTGACTGAGAGTGTTTGATGCTCTGACTACTACGCTACCATGCACCACAAATGTAACACTAGGTTCTGTTGACTGAGTGTTTGATGCTCTGGACACTACGCTACCACGCCCCACAAATGTAACACTCTAGGTTCTGTTGACTGAGTGTTTGATGCTCTGACCACTATGCTACCATGCCCCACACATCTAACACTCTAGGTTCTGTTGACTGAGTGTTTGATGCTCTGATCACCACGCTACCACGCCCCACAAATGTAACACTCTAGGTTCTGTTGACTGAGAGTGTTTGATGCTCTGACCACTACGCTACCACGCCCCACAAATGTAACACTCTAGGTTCTGTTGACTGAGAGTGCTTGATGCTCTGACCACTATGCTACCACGCCCCACAAATGTAACACTCTAGGTTCTGTTGACTGAGTGTTTGATGCTCTGACCACTATGCTACCACGCCCCACAAATCTAACACTCTAGGTTCTGTTGACTGAGTGTTTGATGCTCTGGACACTACGCTACCACGCCCCACAAATGTAACACTCTAGGTTCTGTTGACTGAGAGTGTTTGATGCTCTGACCACTATGCTACCATGCCCCACACATCTAACACTCTAGGTTCTGTTGACTGAGTGTTTGATGCTCTGACCACTACGCTACCACGCCCCACAAATGTAACACTCTAGGTTCTGTTGACTGAGAGTGCTTGATGCTCTGACCACTATGCTACCACACCCCACAAATGTAAAACTCTAGGTTATGTTGACTGAGAGTGTTTGATGCTCTGAACACTATGCTACCATGCCCCACAAATCTAACACTCTAGGTTCTGTTGACTGAGTGTTTGATGCTCTGATCACCATGCTACCACGCCCCACAAATGTAACACTCTAGGTTCTGTTGACTGAGAGTGTTTGATGCTATGACCACTATGCTACCATGCACCACAAATATAACACTCTAGGTTCTGTTGACTGAGAGTGTTTGATGCTCTGACCACTATGCTACCACGCCCCACAAATGTAACACTCTAGGTTCTGTTGACTGAGAGTGCTTGATGCTCTGACCACTATGCTACCACGCCCCACAAATGTAACACTCTAGGTTCTGTTGACTGAGATTGTTTGATGCTCTGACTACTACGCTACCATGCACCACAAATGTAACACTAGGTTCTGTTGACTGAGTGTTTGATGCTCTGACCACTACACTATCATGCCCCACAAATGTAGCACTCTAGGTTCTATTGACTGAGTGTTTGATGCTCTGACCACTACACTATCATGCCCCACAAATGTAACACTCTAGGTTTTGTTGACTGAGTGTTTCATGCTCTGATCACTACACTACCATGCCCCACAAATGTAACACTTTAGGTTCTTTTGACTGAATGTTTGATGCTCTGACTACTATGCTACCGCGCCCCACAAATGTAACTCTAGGTTCTGTTGATTGAGTGTTTGATGCTCTGACCACTACACTACCATGCCCCACAAATGTAACACTCTAGGTTCTGTTGACTGAGAGTGTTTGATGTTCTGACTACTATGCTACCACGCCCCACAAATGTAACACTCTAGGTTCTGCTGACTGAGAGTGTTTGATGCTCTGACCACTATGCTACCACGCCCCACAAATGTAACACTCTAGGTTCTGTTGACTGAGAGTATTTGATGCTCTGAACACTATGCTACCACGCCCCACAAATCTAACACTCTAGGTTCTGTTGACTGAGAGTGTTTGATGTTCTGACTACTATGCTACCACGCCCCACAAATGTAACACTCTAGGTTCTGCTGACTGAGAGTGTTTGATGCTCTGACCACTATGCTACCACGCCCCACAAATGTAACACTCTAGGTTCTGCTGACTGAGAGTGTTTGATGCTCTGACCACTATGCTACCACGCCCCACAAATGTAACACTCTAGGTTCTGTTGACTGAGAGTATTTGATGCTCTGAACACTATGCTACCATGCCCCACAAATCTAACACTCTAGGTTCTGTTGACTGAGTGTTTGATGCTCTGAACACTATGCTACCATGCCCCACAAATGTAACACTATAGGTTCTGTTGACTGAGTTTTTGATGCTCTGTCCACTATGCTACCACGCCCCACAAATGTAACACTATAGGTTCTGTTGACTGAGTGTTTGATGCTCTGACCACTATGCTACCACGCCCCACAAATCTAACACTCTAGGTTCTGTTGACTGAGTGTTTGATGCTCTGACCACTATGCTACCACGCCCCACAAATGTAACACTATAGGTTCTGTTGACTGAGTGTTTGATGCTCTGACTACTATGCTACCGCGCCCCACAAATATAACACTCCAGAAATGCTTACAAATAATGCACTTGAAACATAGGTCCCAAGTCTACCACTTTGGTGGTTTCACTACCAATTTTTATTCATTTTTTTAAATAGAATCTGTATATTTTATTTATACATTGCGTTTGAGCCACCAAGTGGAAATTAGCAGTTTAAATATACAGTTTTATTATTATCATTATTAATTCAACTTCTAAACTGTAATTTAAAGGTTAAAAAATAATAAACATAATAACTTTGAATCCAATCCAACGTGTATACAAACAAAATATAACTTTTTCCAATTTGGGTGGAAAATAAGTTGCAAAAAAATGGCTAAACAAAAATATCAAAAGACCACTATCAAGGGGTTATGTTTACCCCCACCCCTGTATATAGTTCACCCTCACCTGTGCCAACTTGGCCTTCTGTTTGCCCTTGGTGAAGCAAGGGGGGTCCATTTCCTCCTCCAGGTCAATCTTCTGGAACTCATCAATGGTGAGTTGACTTGATGGGGTCTCTTCAAACTCTGCCAGTCTGTCGACAGTCAGAACACACAGATACGGGCTCAATTAATGATAGTAATAATAGACAGATGACGGAAATGGATAGGATGAAGTGTAAAGAACAAGAGCAGCACAAGAGAGAGAGGAGTGGCGATCCCCGGCAGACAACCTTGAAGGAGGACTCTTCACCACGTAGTGATGTCTTTGTGAAAATCTGTCATAACCCCTTCAACCTGACATTATTTTATGAAATGAACTCCGAATCCCCACAGAGCACGCAAAACAATCATCATGATATCGGTGCACCAGGTTATTTTTGTGCGTTTCACTTCTTTGTACTTTGTTTCTTAACACTGCAAGTTGTGTTTACATTAAAGATATTTGAATTCCGCACAAGACGGTGCTAAATATAAGCTAATCTATTTTTAAATTAAACGTGTGAAATGCAATACGCAGTGTCAGTGTATGTTTGCATAGATTTCTCGTATATCTACAAACTCTTTGTCAGTTGATATTTTCAAACACACAGCAGATATACAAAAGAATCCAGTGACACAAGTCACATAAGTATCTACAACACGATGCTACCTCCACACATGTTCAAAACATGTTGCAAAACACTGCCAAATCAACCACAGGGAATATTATGCATAATGGTGCCTGTATTGAGGTAATAAAGGCATTTGTCATGACATGGCACTTTGATTCATTGAGCTGTGATAAGTCTGCATTCTACTGCATCACATATGGCTGCATTCGATGACCAATTCCCTGGCACTGCATCTAATCAACTGGAGTTATTTATCCGGGTAATCAAAACCCGTTATTCAGGTCACATCTGCACAGGTGATTTGTTCGTGTGGTCTGGGGTGGAAGTTTTTACCTACTTTTTGATCTTTTCCCATGCTCTCTAGACCTGTCACATTACATACAATGTGGATTTGGGGATTCATACAGGTATACCTTAATTTCAGTATTTTTACTGGCCTATCATGTTTTTAGTTTTCAATGGAATTTTCAGAAAATATAGACATTTTTTTACAATATTTAATAATATCTTTCAGTGAACAAAATTCCAGTGCAATGTTTTAACATCATAATTAGTAAGAATAAATTGATCTGCTTTTCTGATATTTTATCACTTTCTTTAGACATTTCACATTATATATAATATGGATTTGGGGAATCATACCTGCTTATCTTAGGATTCTTACTAGCCTATTCTGTTTTTATTTATTAATGTAATTTTCAGAAAATGTTAATCCAGTTAACAAACGATGTCGATGATACTACCAGTACCAGTAAGGCAGTAACAGATTCCCTATACTAAGAAACGATAAAGTGCACTGCCAAATTTCAGAGACACAGATATTTTTCACATTTATATGGGAATTGTAGTAAAATACAGATTTAGGCAAAATCTTGCAAGTCTGCCTTCTGGTGTTAAACAGGTAACATTAACTGATGCATGAATGAATACAAACTATTTCCTAGAAAATAATGATGTGACCTTTTCTTGAGCAAAATGGCAACACCGATCACAACTGAGCTGCCGAGCAGCCTATCTTTGGGGTCTAGTTTCATCCAGATAAAAAGCTCATATGGAAAATTCATCATTAAAGGGAGTCCATTGTTAAAATTTCAGTGCATTTTCAAAATGCAAAAAGCCGCTGTCGTGTCAAGGAGGACACACCTTCCGTGACACACCAGCGAAAGTGTCGCTGTCGTGTCAGGGAGGACACACCTTCCGTGACACACCAGCGAAAGTGTCGCAGTCGTGTCAAGGAGGACACACCTTCCGTGACACACCAGCGAAAGTGTCGCAGTTGTGTCAAGGAGGACACACCTTCCGTGACACACCAGCGAAAGAGTCGCAGTCGTGTCAAGGAGGACACACCTTACGTGACACACCAGCGAAAGTGTCGCAGTCGTGTCAAGGAGGACACACCTTCCGTGACACACCAGCGAAAGTGTCGCAGTCGTGTCAAGGAGGACACACCTTCCGTGACACACCAGCGAAAGAGTCGCAGTCGTGTCAAGGAGGACACACCTTCCGTGACACACCAGCGAAAGAGTCGCAGTCGTGTTTCCTAGTGTAGAAAGTTTTTCGGTATGTAAGATTCCTGGGAGTGAAATTGAATTTAAAGAACAAAATCGGGCTTATGTTAGTGAAATGGTCCCCAGAACTATATTTTGTTTTGCTATTTGGAGATTTTACCTTTTCCTGATGGTGCCTTCTCCTATCTTTACCACTTTGATGATCTCCTTGATGGTTCGGTTGAAGTTATGGATGCGGGCCGCAACCAACAGAGCTGAAAGAACAGTTCGTATCACATATCAAAGTGGGTAGTAAGTAACAAAATTGGGAAATGGAAGTTGTACCTTTTTGGATTTAAGAGATCACTAGCTTTAAAATACCTTAACTGTTGAAATATCTTCTGTAGTTTTGAGTTATTATTGCTAAACCTTAACCAAACTTTAAAAAGAGAAAAAGTAAAGGTAAAGGTAAGTTCTTATATAGCGCAGTATCCAGCCCTTAGGACTGCTCAAAGCACTTTACACTTTACTCCCTGGCAGACCTGTTCAATTGAATACCATCTCAACTTCTCTGGGAAGCAAGGTCATTTTGATTCATTTTGTCTATAGCATTGTATCTGTGTTTTTTCCATCTGTTAGCATTTAAAACTTTTTCACCTAGCCATGTCTCAACATATCCCTTTCCTTACCATTCTCAAACAAGGCAGAAGTCATTGCCCCCACACCTTACTTGCCCAGCACAATTCTGAAGTTTCACCTGTCTCTTACCTACCTCAAACAACTGACACAAGCCCAAGTCATCACCCCTTCATATGCCTACTCTACACAACCATCTCATACCTACCCCACACATGCCTATCACCCATAGTCATAGATTACTAGTCTGAGAGTTATGGTCCTATCCCTTACCTGCCCCACATAAGCCTGATGGTCGGCGCCCCTGTGCCATCCAGTCGCGTTTCATCCTTGACACGAGACGCAGGGCACACATTGACACCTCATGTGTCTTCTTCTCAAACTCCAGCTTGTGTGCAAACCGGTGAATGTACAGACACGGATCTAGAAATGACACAGCAACAAACATGTTAACCGATCTTGTTCCTGGGCACCTTGCACACTCCCCCAGCTCACAAGTCACCCTTCGGCTTACCTGCTTCAGTCATCTCTTGTCTACAGGTTCTATTTGTTATGAACCAACTGTAGTTAGACTCCTGTAAAGATTTACCCATATGATGTGATGAAGTTCTCTGTCTGTGAATTTCTCCAACAGTTTCCAAAATGATGGCTGTATCATCGAGTTAGATGGCTTCTCAGCAACTGATCTAATTTAGTTTCACATGACTGTAAAAGTCTTCACCATTGTTGCAGGTTTCACTACATTAAGCCTACAAAGGATTATTTTATTAAATTAAACTTTCATTTTTTTTAATGAACAAGTCGTCTAAATGTTTTCATTTTCCATCAATGTCGCCTACCCATGCAAATAACCATAACCTTCAGCATTGTAATATTTAATAGTATTATGGAAAGGAATCTAACTTTTTACTATCTGTAAAATAAGTAATGTTTGTCAAGGGGGAAAATAACGCTAGCTCATTGCAAGAAGCGTGTTTGAAGCAATTCGATTTCCTCACAAGCTAGTGGGTACTTACAACTAAAGTGATGCCACCTGGCGGGTGAAGTTTACATTGATTAAATACCACCCGCCAGGTGCCAGCACCCACACAAAGACTTCTGGGATTGAATATGTCAAAGCAATATGGCTTCGATGGTTCGAGTTCTTCGTGTTTTTCGCAAACAAAATAAGTAACTTTCACGAAACGCCCTGGAATAATTAAACATTTGAATTGAAGGTAATAAAACAATTACTCTGGTGCATTAAATTATTGATCCATAAATCGGTTTTACCACTGGCATTTACAGACCGAATCCGCTTTGAAGTTTGGGTCTGACGTTTCATTTGACGGAGTTTTTCTCATCACGGACAAAACAGCTGTTAAATAAATCATTTATAGAAGGTACATATTATGCATTCATGCAACGTAATGTTACAAATGGTGGCGACGGTAAACACGTATAATTTTGCAAGAATATAAACGCATATCTACTATGATAAGTAGCAATGGCATTGTCAGACTCAATCGGCTGTCACTGACAAAAAGTGACATGTCCGCGATGTCGCGACACAACTTCTAATTGACATGATTCCGTATTTTTTGTAAACAACAGTAATCATTAACATAACTGGGCTTATTCCCCTTGCCCAGACAAAAGAAGTGGCTAAAGGATTCTGTTGCAGGTATTGCAGTAGCGAGAACAGGATAGCACAAGCCGCACAACTGTAGTGTTAGTATTACACATTGGACAACATGACGGAATTGAATTTTGAATTTGAATTGAATTTTATTCAACATAACATACATACATATACAGCATAATTCCTATAATGCATACTAAATAATATAGTATATAATATATTGAAATGTTGAAAGGAAAAATGCAAGAAGTGCAATACTTATAGTTAGCATTTCCCTTTCCATAATACATGTACATAATTTAAAAGATAATTTGACGAATGAGGTACATGAAGTATAATTTAATACTCCTTATTTTAACATAGGACTTATACATGCAAATAAGCATGTTTTACTAATTATAGACAATGCAGACTTGATGACATCAGTCATCAGACAGGAACAAGTATCTTTGATGTAGATAAATTTTACACATAAAAGGATTTGAACATGATGTATAACAAATGAGTATAAAAAATATATTTATATATATATTTAAGAATTCGAAGAGTACATAATATATTTATTGACCAATAGGAATAAGTATCGTTGATGTAAGAATATTTTATACAAAATAAAGATTTGAATACGATTATAGCGATAAAATAAAATGTACTATATATTGTATTTACTGACCAGTAGTGATCTATACCTTTTCTTAAAGGCAATTACGTTAGTGCAATTTTTGATATTTGTATTTAAACAATTCCACATATTTACACCTTTTATACTGATACACATCGCTTTCAGAGTTGTTCTGCAATACTTAGATTCAAAGTTATTTTCTTGACGAGTATTGTGGGCATGAGTGGTGTTTACCACTTTAAAACGAGAAAGAAAATTATTTGGCATTAATCTGTTATATATTTTATACATTATGACCATGGATTTTAAATCAATCAGATCAAAAATAGTAAGTGCATTACATTTAAAGAAAGCTGGCTTTGAGTGAGCTCTATACTCCAACTGACAGCATATTCTGATTGCACGTTTCTGTAGAATATACAATGGCTGGAT
This sequence comes from Escarpia spicata, assembly GCA_963995525.1. Taxonomy (NCBI): domain Eukaryota; kingdom Metazoa; phylum Annelida; class Polychaeta; order Sabellida; family Siboglinidae; genus Escarpia; species Escarpia spicata. The sequence goes on from OZ023211.1 coordinate 9,381,265, forward strand.
TCTATTTTTATAAGTGTTTCCCCATATCTCACAACAATAGTCCATATAAGGTAGAACAAATGAACAATACAAAGTGTACAATGCAGTCTCATTCAGCAACCATTTAACACGACGCATTACTGACAGATTCTTTGCAATTTTAGTATGTACAACATTCACATGTTGAGACCATGTAAGTTTGCAGTCAATATAAACACCAAGGAATTTGATACAATTTATTTGTTCAATATTAGTGTTATCTATGGAGATATTATATTCACATGGGGCATTAGTGTGACTGAAGACCATGAATTTTTTGTTGGATAAGTTTAGTGAGAGCTTGTTTACTTTAAACCATTTGTGTAGTTTGTTCATTTCACTTGACACTTTTGTACACATTTCCAACAAATCACTTCCTTCAACAACAAAACTGGTGTCATCAGCAAACAGTATGGACTTTAAGTGTGACGACACGTTACATAAGTCATTAACATACATAATAAACAGAGTTGGCCCTAAAATTGACCCTTGTGGTACACCACATGTAACAGTAGCACAACTTGAATTCACACCGTTGAAGCACACATACTGTTTCCTGTTTTCAAAATAACTACTGATCCATTGTTTGGCAACACCCCTAACACCATAATGTTCTAGTTTATCGATAAGAATTTTGTGATCAACTGTGTCGAAGGCTTTCTTTAAATCAATAAAAATACCAAGCTTTCCCTTATCCATTGCATTTGTAATTTCCTCCACTAATTCCATTACTGCCATGGAAGTGGACATATTTTTTCTAAATCCATACTGACGGAAATATAAAACTTGTTTTGCATTTAGAAAAGTCATTATCCTCTTGTTAAATATATTTTCCAGAATTTTTGAAAACTGAGATAGTAATTGTGTTATTTATACTTATATTATAACTGAGGAAAGCAACCGTGTCTGTAGCTGGCTAAATATCATATGAGAAACTTTTCATTTTCTCAAATGAATAGCATTGATTGTGTAAACGCTAGCAGCGTGAACATATTTAATAACAAAATCGACAAATATCTCAGGACATGTTTCACATATAAATAAAGTAACTCGATATATATTGTCCACTTGCCATCTGGGGTTGGTTATGTTTGCAATATTGTGCTAAATACCAGACCATTATTCATAGACATCTTAAATGTTGTATAGATGCATAACTCTTGAACGTAATAAAACATTACCTTCATTTGTATTTTACATGACAAAGAATGATAGTCCATAATGCTGTTCCCTTACTCTTATCTACATCATTTACATGTCGCGGTTCATGTAGGACATGGAAATCCTTGAATAGCATGGAATTTCATTAGTTAGAAATCAAGCCCTTGAAAGCGTGGAGTTTTCTAAATAGCATGGAGAAGGCTGGAATTCCATGTTTTCATAAATAAAATGACACAGACACCCATAACGTTCAGTTGTCCATCCATGAAAACCATGAGTGGTGAACCACTCACCTCCAGAGGGTGCCACTGTGGAACAAATTTTTAAGATCAAAATAGTGTAGTGGTGATTTATGACTGGTTTGTTCCATCACCAAGGTGGGTGTAAGCTAGAACAAGTATATTATTAATTACACTTAAGATATAATAATTTTTATGTAACATCATGCTCAAATGTAAGTTGGTTTTGGCATGGATTTGTTAAAGGAAGCCTGGAAATTGCATGGAATTTTAGAGTTGCTCAAGTATATGAACCCTGCTATGTCTATTTCTAGAACTGCGACAATGAACCTAGAGGATGACGATGAAGGGAACCAGGAGGTGGTGGGAGGGGAGGTGTGTGGGAGGAGACCTCACAAGGCTGGCACTGTCACACGGAGCAGTCACACCCAGCCAGTCACCACAGTCAGCTGTCCCACCACAGAACACAACTGGCAGGCCAACTACAAGAGAGTCATCGAACGCAACACAGTGATGTTCAACAGCGAGTTCATGGCTGATGTTCACTTCACGGTCGGCACAGCACCGAACAAAGTGCATGTTCCAGCACATAAATATGTACTGGCAACGGGCAGTTCTGTGTTCTATGCAATGTTCTATGGGGGACTGGCACATGCTGCTAATAAGATCGACACACCCGATGTAGAGCCATCGGCTTTCCTCAGTCTGCTCAGGTATGCAAGCTGAGGCACATCGTTTAATTGTAGATACCTCTACTGTGATGTCAATGTTGACAGACAATGTTGACAGATATTTGTACTGCGACTTCTGTGTTGACATACCCATAATGTGACGTGTGTGTTGACAGATACCTGTACTTTGACATCTGTGTTAACAGATACCCATGCTGTGATGTCTATGTTGACAGATACCTGTACTGTGATGAGGTGGAGCTAGAGACAGACACCGTGCTAGCAACACTCTACGCTGCCAAGAAGTATATCGTGCCACACCTTGCGTGTCAGTGCATCGCCTTCCTTGAGACAAGTCTGAGTGCGAGAAACGCATGCGTGCTGCTCAGTCAGAGCCACCTGTTTGAGGAGCATGAACTAACTCAGCGGTGCTGGGAAGTGATCGACGCTCAAACAGAGGAAGCTCTCACCTCAGACGGCTTCACGGAGATCGACCACAGTACACTGCAGGTGATCATGTCACGTGATACACTCAACGTTAATGAAAAGTTGCTGTTCACCGCTGCCATGCATTGGGCACAGGCTGAGTGCATGCGTCGTGGCATAACCACGACCGCCGAGAACAAACGTAGAGTGCTCGCGAATGTCCTGTATATGCTCCGACTGCCCACCATGAATGTGAAGGATTACGCCAACGGGCCGGCCAAGTCAGGAATCTTAACTCTGCAGGAGGCGCATGATTTGTTCCTGTACTTCACAGCTGATGAGAAGCCACCGTTGCTTTTCCCCATAGTTGCGCGGCGTGGTCTGCAGTCACAGCGTTGTCGTCGCTTCCAATCATCCGCATATCGCAGCAACCAGTGGCGGTATCGTGGCCGCTGTGACAGCATCCAGTTCTCTGTCAACCGACGCATCTTTATCACTGGGCTCGGACTGTACGGGTCAAACAATGGCGCATCCGAGTATCGGGTGAAGATCGAACTGAAGCGCAGTGGTGCGACGCTTGGCCAGTGTCAAACTAAGTTCTTTTCAGATGGCTCAAGCAGCACATTTAGTATATACTTTGACCATCCGGTGCAGATTGAAGCGGATACGTTCTACACCGCCAGTGCCACACTGGACGGGGCAGAGCTAAGCTTCTTCGGGCAGGAAGGACTCACGGAGGTCAATGTTGGCAAGGTGACCTTTCAGTTCCAGTGCTCGTCTGACAGTACGAACGGCACCGGAGTGCAGGGTGGACAGATGCCAGAACTCATATTCTTTGCCTCCTAGCCATAGTCAGGGCAAACAACGATGTGGCTGATCTCAGTACACATAAACTTATAAGTTGTGTGCTGACTTTATGAACTTAACCAACCTCGGTGACTGGTGTCACTTGCAAAAGTGTATAACTTTTTATCCTGTCAAACTGTAAGATGTGTTTCTTATTTGTTCACAATTCATGATGTGTTGCTGTATGTTTAACACATCAGTATTGACCTATATAACAGGTAACATGATTGGTTGACACCTCAATAGGTAAACAAAGGATGATCAGAGAGGTAATTGTGTGGATCTCCAACAACTGGTTTTTGATGATAGGTGCATACATGTTGTACCCACAATCAATCTGACAAATACAAGTATGACGACGTACAGCTGAGTCGGTGTCAGGGCTGGGTCCAATTACGTAATTGTATTTGTGATCACAAACAAATGTAATTGTAAATTATTTTGTGTAGTTGAAACATTTACATAAATTACAATTAATTACAGGTTTCTGACATCACACACTTGATTTTTTTTAAACTATTAAAAAACATGTCCCACAGATTGTTTTCAGTCTACAAAATAATATTAATAAATCATACAAAATACCCAAATCACCAAATGCCTCCGAAGTTGTGATCCCAATGTGTCATTCACCTGACAGTGCTAATGAATGAAGAAGCCATGTAGCTCCGAGTGTCCAAGACTGGTGTCTGCTCAGAAGGTGAATCAACACCTGTCACTGTCCTAGGGTCAATATCCCCTTTGTTCTTTAGCCAGGCTGCAAGCTAACTAAACTGGTCTAGAGGCTGCCTGAGTAACAGTACTTCCTCAGAAGATTTTAGCAGTTCCTAGTGTTCAGTTAGCAGTAAGCACTGTCTTATGAGAGCAACAAAGGCATTTTATTGTTGATTTCCTGGCATGTTTAATTACTTGCAACTGTGGTTATTAACTAGAGATTTCTGACGGGGAAAGCATGATCCTTGGTGCGAGGCCTTTGTGGCTTCAATGTCATCAACGTAGAAAAACTTTATATTATGTTATATAAATTACTCTTTGTACATTACTTATTGACTTAAATTCCAATTTAATCTGTTTTTGTTTTCTATCAATTTCATTCAAATTGAGACCATTTGTTTTTTTATTAATTCTACTTCATGATTGACCCTTTCAACCTTACATACTTGTGCATGCTGTTTCATTGATAAATGTTTTGGTATGTCCCATTAATGCGGTGATTCCATTAATGCATCTGTAATTGTAATTGAAAACTTAATGGTGTAATTGTAACTGATCTGAAAATTGTACAAGTTTAATTGTAATTGAAATGATCAATGAAAAGCAATTGTAATTGATTTGATTTTGTGTAATTGGACCCAGCCCTGGTCGCTGTACATCCATACATTAGGATGTATGCCCAAGGTAATGCGTATTACTACCTCTGGCTGGAGCTCATCTTACAACACTATCAAATTTGGGCAATTGTTGAGGCAATATCTTTAGAAACAATAACCTTCATCAAAGTTCTTTTTACGGGAATTGGATAATTAAGTTATTTACTCAGATCTAGAGATAAGTCTTTGGCATTATTCAGTGTATATTATAGGAATACATGCACGAATATTATATATATGGATTATACATGACCATATATATAAATATACATAACATTATACACATGTTTGTATATATTTACCCGGTACATAATGGTGTGAATACATCTTTAATAAAAAAAATTGAAATAAATACCATGTTTGTATATAAAACTTGTTGAGATATAAAGTATGTTTCATGGTTTGTTAAATGATCTGATTTGCTGCTTGTATTTAGAAGTCAAATTTGGTGTGACTCAGACAAGGTATCGAGCTATCACTACTCTTCATTACCAAAACAATGTTTTAATTGACCATGCGGGCCAAACAGACCATTGTCTGTTATCTGCAAACATCTTGCACTTTTTCGAATTCACTTGCTTTTTGGCCATTCCTCCAAAACAAGATTTGGAACCTGGAATTGTGACTGGAACCCATAATTCATCAGGTGCATCTTGGTGCAAAGTGAGCCTCATCGGTTGTCAAGCGATGCTTCGACTGAGACATAGGAACTATCCATCAAAGAAGCTAAAGAAATTCATGATTTTATTGGAGAAACAAAAATTAAACCTTACCGAGGGCTGGTGCATTGATGTGTAATTCTCGAGACAGTTGCAGATATGTTCGGCCCAAGTGATAAACATTTGCCTGGAACAAGAACAGATTCCTAGTGACTAAAAACAATTACCATAAAATCTAAGTTATGGGACCAAACGCGGCATTTTCATGTCTACTTTCATGCTGGTGGTTAATTTCTAAATATTATATATTAAAGATTAAGTTAAATGAAATTTTAAATGTCTTTGAACCGTTGTATACATAAACTTAATATTTTGTTAAGTAATGTGCCAAATATGAAGCCTGTTCATTACGAACTCACTGTCACTAAGCTCACTTAAACGTGGTCATTTGCGTGTCACAGCCCGTCAGATGTTGCCGACGTCACCACAGACAGGGCTGCTGAGTGCACCCTATTTTTTAGAGCAGTGGTGCGGCCTGTTGTTTCAGAATGCACATGAACATACAATCGCAGATTTTAATATTTTTTTTAGATCACCATAAAGATAAAATTCTTATGTACAAGTTTGTCGCTGGATGTATCTTGCATTATATCTGCTGCCGCGTATACATTGCAGGATTAACCATTCGCAATGTTCAAACAGCAATAACTCAAAAAATAAAAACAAATCCTGGGTACATCCAGCGACAAACTTGAAGATAAGATCATTATCTTTACTGTGATATAAAAATATTAAATCCCATTCGCAATGTTCAAGCGGCAATAACTCAAAAAGTAAACAACATTTTGTGTGCATCCAGCGACACATTTGTAGGTAAGATTATTATTTTTACGGTGGCTTAACATTTTAGGTATGGCCTGAAACACCAACCTGCTTAGATGCATGCCATGCTAAATCCTAGCATTGCTACCTGCAGTGATGTCACAATGACTGCTAGGCGTTGCAACAAACTGTGCAGAAAATGTACATAAAAGTGCAACCAAAAGGTGATGGAGGGAGTTAAAAAATTAGAATATCAGGACACTATTTTTAGATTATATTTCATTCAGATTGGGAATAAAAAAGTTTAATTTTGCTTAGTCATTAATTAACAGTTAGAAACTTCATGTTGTTTTAAGGCGATATAGAGGAATCATGGAAGTGTAGCATAAACAAGATACCTGATATTCAGGCACCTACTGAACACTATCAATGAAGCTGAATAAGGTATTTGACTAAATTCAGAATTAAAACATCCCTGTGTGGTTTTACCAACACCCAAAAATGATGGTTTACGAGCATGCGAACGGAACATTTGGTAACACCAGCAGGTGCCTCCTTACCTGTAGAATGTCACTGAAATCCAGCAGCATATCTGTAGCTAGTTAAGGTATTTGTGTTGCCAGGTGCTATTGTTAATTTCTGGTTGGAGCCTGTTTAACTTGTGGTCTAGTTTGCACACTAGGTACACTGAAAAATACAATGTAAAAGCCACCTGAATCACATCGCTTGTGTTCAGTGTTTGTTTGACGTTCAATATTGACCAATCTTAATAAAATAAGACACAAGTCGGAGGCTGACAATGTTGAGTTATTGTTATTGTTGGAAAAAGCAGTCTCAGCTTTTATAAGGTGCATCATGCAAGAAGACATCTCAATTACAATTGAATTTATGGCACGCCAAACATTGGTGGAGTAGAAATCGTCATACTTGGAAATCAGCCATCAAAGTTTAAGCATAATATTATTATGTTTTCAACAAATGCACTTTAGTTACCATCATCCAACTCATTTCGTTAGGGTCACATATTATTATCAGTATATTAGGAACTGGACAAAATATAAAATTTCAGAGTTTGACTAATAACACCAGGGCAAAATACATAACTTGCTAAAAATATGAATACCAAGCCCACTTCAAGACAGCTCGCTGGTTGAAGGTCTCACACTGCGCATAAGAGCTGCGAAAAGCACTCAGCAACACAATATTATATGAAAACCTGAACAAAAATATGTTGCTGTTGGGGGTGGGGGGTAGTAAACATGTGTATGTGAATTGTTTGAAGAACGCTGTGAAGGATACGTGGCGTTCCTTCAGTGCGACAGACCATGTAGAGACAGGCAGCAATGACATGTGACGTCTTGCGACCTCGGGTCAGGCGCTTGTTGACGGCCATTTTGAAGAAATTGTAAGCAATGTCGATGCAGTGTTGGTTCAACTTCAGCTGCGCACCAAGCAGCTGGATCTTACGCTTTCCTGAAAAACAATTACGCATTTTAAGAGGTGCAACGTTTGATGTTTTTTTATTGTAAAATAAAAATATCTCTATTCTAACATCTTCAATTCCCAACTTAGATGTTTACATAATTTATCGGAACTCCTTTATCACATTACTGTTAGCATGCTGCCATGTAATAGTCTTGATCTGTGTTGACTTTTAGACACAGTAGAAATCCTGCACATTTGGTCAACCAACATTTACTTTATTTTCTAAAGATCACTTAAAAAGTAACAATGTTTGAAATCTAAATAACATACTGCAAATAATAATATGTGGCAGTTAACACTGAATCAGAACGGCAACATCATGAAATATATCATGTTTCTTGTAGCTTCAAAATAGCTCTGATTTCAAAACTGTGTCACCAAAGTAATCTCACTATAGAGTCCAGACACGCAAATGGATTGCATTTAATTGATTTAACGTACTATCCCCAATAGACGCGCACGGTGCAAGGGCTTGGGTGTGCGTCTATTGATTTAGCATAAGACATACGTATGACAGCAGTGGACGAATGCACAAATTGCATACACGTCACAACTGTGCAACTCTAAGATAGGCAACACTTGGCAAAGATAGAATCAGCACATCTACCAAAAGATCTAGCGTTCGATTGACAGAAGACGGTACTCGATGCGCCACTCACAACACAGCTACTGACAGCAATGCGTGCGGTTTTATAACTCCGCAGTCCGAACAAATGCAAGATCGATACATTGAGCAGTGCTAAACTGACAATCATCACCAGTGGTAGAACTACCCACTAGTAAAGATTACAGCCGACTAGTAAACCTGCCTACCAACTAGTCCAGCTGTCTAGCAAAAAAGCCACCATCCGTACCATTGACAAACTAATTCGTTACCTAATGAGGCGACAGTGAAATGATGCTTTTGATTGGCTGTTGTGTCACTTGTGTGACATCGAATTCTGAAACGACAGTTTTTTGGTTTAGTGTTTCTGGTAGAGAGGTACAGCTAATGAGTGCAATTGGTGGCCATTTTCTAATGCACGGTTTTCGAACGGTTTACATCTACATTGCTTTATTAGTCTACATTTATGCACGATGTATCGTTACTTAACTGGGATTGCGAGACCAGCAGTAAAGCACAAGCTGGAAAAGTGTAAACGGGACACGCAATACGACCAGCAGAAACAACAGCGTGGCTACTTGAAGGTTTGGGAGCACGACCACATGTGGCTGTCCTATGATGAGGACAAGGGTTCGATGTTCTGCATAAGGACAGGACACACAACATAACTGGTGTTCGTCGCAAGAATGCCTTCTTGATGGGCATGGACAACTTTCGACCAGAGTCCCTATGCACAATCAAGTTGTGGAGCGCTGGTGGAGCACGGAGGCTAGACACTCAGCCACTTGAGCACAAGCCTGACAGACAGTAGTGCCTCTGATGCTGAGTGACACGCAGTGCTAACACCAGGCCTGGATGACACTGTTTTTTGTGGTTGAAATAAATTGTTACGATTTAAATTTGTGTTATGTTTGGATATTTGCAGGACTAGTAAACCTTTTGGCGGACTAGTAAACTTTTGTCTTTATTAGTCCTGCTGTCCAATAAAATAAATGTTGAAGTTCTACCTCTGATCACGCACGACCTACGCTAACCAGAAGACATCACTGAGCATTGCAGGATTCCGCTTGTGCTGAATCGGCACTCAAATAATCCACACCCGCGTGCTTAGCTAGCAATGCAACAGGGCAAGGCCAACTGAGAGCGCACAGAGAGTGATTCTCAAAGATGTCAAGACTCGAGTCAGCCATCAGAGCGTGCTTCGTTGTCTTGACCCTTCCTCATGGCTATAGATAGTTACACAATTGTGAATATCACGTTATTCTGACCCTTTGTCTGCAGTGTTAGGAAGCTTTATGTGACTATAACAAAATGCCCAACTTTGCGAATAAAACAAAAACCGCTCAAATTATAAATGTGGTGCCACCTTATGGAAAACAAGTACAATAAATGTTATCTAGACATTATCCGCAAGATGGTGCCAGCAGCAGTATTATTACCGTATTTTGCATTTTCTAAGTGCATCTTCATTACCAAAAATAAGTTTTCTTGGGTGGTTTCACTTCTGTAAAAGGGCGTTGCCGTCTATTACGGAATGCACATCTATAGGGGATAATACAGTAAATAAAATTATAGCCTGCTTCCAGATAACGGATAGTGTAAAATTAAGCATCGCCTGACCCTGTCACATCACATAAGGCCACTCACCATTCTGCAGCGTGATGTATCGTGATTCCTTGCCTAGACCTTGGTGAAATCCACTGCCAAAGTTGGGTGTCTTACCGCCTACAAAGATGGATATACAACATGATGAAGAACATTTCAAGCTCATTTGGCTGTCATGGCAATCGCATCAATATTCTTTTATCTGCATACAGCGTATCATAGTTGCTTACTACTTAAAGATCTGATCAATGCCAAACTCCACTTCATCTTTCCAGCCAACAGTGAGACTACCTGATCGAAAGACATAGACCTTGTAAACAAATATTCAACAGAATCTACACATTGTTTTTATAAATTAATGACAATAATATACAAATGCCATGACTGCAGTGATGTTTGAATATTATATACCTTTACAATAGCCAGCTATAATTGTTTACACAAATATAATAATATTGTTATCGTAACCGACAGTAATTCATTACAGTAATCCATATTTATAACCATAATATGCCAATTACTACAATGTAATAGTGTAATCATAGTGCTCGATCCATGTAATTGATTACAATAACACATATATAAATTGTTAGCAATATGGTGTATATTTGTGTATATAGAACCAGACCCCTATTAAGTTCACTAACTAGTCAGACAAAAATAACATACTGTGAAATTGTTTTAAGTTGTCTACTTGGGTCTGGCAACTTCTTCACAATAATATAATAATTATGAAGTATGTACTTTACAACTATAAAACTTAACTTGAATGTGATTCCATTACAAATGAAATGCCATCAGCAACTACCTGTTATCATGATAAAGTTTCCACCCAGCCAAGACGCAGAAGAAACACCACGCACCTTCTGAGGAGACGTACTGTCCGACGACTGATGAGCCGCCCATTGCATTGTCCTGGAACTGGACCTCAGACACAATGATCTGGTCCTCAAGTACCGACCCGCAGTTGGTACAGACGGCATCGCCCCGGGCTGGGTCAATGTCAATGTCCCGGCACCCACAGTGCGTACAAGCACCGCTTGACGACATCCTGGCTGCTCACTGTGGTACCTGGCGAGATGTAAGTAAAGGCAAGGCTTTATGTAGTGCGGTAACCTGTCCTTAGGCCTGCTCAAATGTCTGGTTTACACTTCACTCCCTGGCAGACCTGCTCATACGATCACCATCTCGACTTCTCTGGTTAACATTCAGCCATGTTGTAATTACTGCACAAAGACTATTTGTATATATCATTATCTAAAGCTCTTTTATACAGTGAACCGAAGCGGTGTCTAGTGAACAAAACTGGGGTTAACTGCACAAGTTTCGAAACACCATCAAGAGGATTCAAACCAATTGAGTCCAGTGTTCTAACAATGGGCGTAATGATATGTGATAGTCAATGTAACAATAGCATAATATTGAGACGATAGTCCATAGGTAAAAGGTAAGTTCTTATATAATGCAGTATCCAGTCCTGAGAACTGCTCAAAGCGCTTTACGCTTTAATCAAACACCATCATGACTTTTGTGGGAAGCATTCAGCCACATTGCAATTAATGCATGAAGACTATCCGTATACAAATATCTATAGACAGGTACTCATCCATACAGCTGAGTGAACTGAAGCAATGTAGAATAAATGAATTTGCCCATGGTTCGACACCACCGCACAGGATTCGAACCCGCGTTCTCTCAGTTGAGAGTCTGGAGCTCTTACCGCTGCGCTACTGCGCTCCACGATGATAGAATATCACCAGTAATGATAGATAACATGACAGTTGGCAAAGAGACCAGCAGGGTTTCTTGCGCCACACAAAAGCAATGTTCGTAAACATGCTTTTTAAATTTTACATATTTACCAATTCAACAGTCGTCGGCCATTGCAGCATCATTCAGGGATTCATCTTTTTGGATCAACTGTGTCCTAGACCATGCAGTGATGACACCTTTACGGCTTTGGACTGCTTTTCTAGATATTCGCCCATAGCTGATGTCATGGTCATTGAAATAAAGCCAACAGTTGTTTACGATATTACAACTTACATCCTATATCGATACAGGGCTTCCAGTGGACTCTATTTATTTAGATTTCAGCAAAGTTTTTGATCGAGTCCCACACTGCAGGCTGGCGATGAAACTAAATCCACATGGGATAGGAGGAGCAGTTAATAGATGGATATTGCAGTGGCTGATGAACAGAGTACAGCATGTTGTTATAAATGGTTTCGGTTCAGGATGGTCACCGGTGTCCCCAAGGGTCTGTTTTGGGTCCAATTTTATTTGTTATATATATTAATGACATAGACGAAGAAGTGTGCAACCATCTCCTAAAATTAGCTGATGACACAAAACTGTTCAGTCAGTAACGATGCTGAGAAACTTCAGAAGGACTTAAATAACTTGCACGGGTGGAGTGCAGAATGGACAGTGTTGTTTAATGCAGAAAAATGCAAGTGTGTACATTACGGTCATAACAACAGGCAGTACGACTACTTCATGGGTGATAACCCCATAGAAACATCACATGTGGAAACAGATTTGGGAGTGATAATAACAGACACACTTAATGTAACGGCGCAATGTATAAAAACAAGGCATTAGCTAAAATCCGTTTTCCCTGTGTACACAAAAGTTTAACATTGTATGTAACATTCATGAACATTAAACAAATACAGAAAAATACATTTGTAGCATAAATCCGATTTTAAACCCATCTGTGTAACGATTCCTGCGAGAAAAAAAAAATGTATGAGCTAAATGATCACGTGGTATCATGACGTCACATATGACTCACACTCGCATCAGGCCGACCCTTTCCATGCATTCAGAGCATGTTTATAAAGATAGCTTTTGGGTCAAAACAAGTGTCAGAATGAGTTATTGTGCAATATTCCGATGTATTGACAAATATTTACGCAATAGGGCGGTCATCAACCTGTGTCCTCCAGGCTATTCATTTTTCGGAGTTGGAAGAAAAGAAAAGAGAGGTGGTGGCCTTGGCATTGTACACAAAACCGAACTGCCTTTTATATCTATGAACACTACTGAATACTCTTCGTTCGAGCATCTAACAGTTCGATGTAAGCATCTGACAGTGCTTGCAATATACCGTCCACCGTCGTCATCTATACCAGTGTTCTTGGACGAATTTGATGATTTGACTGCTAACCTGGCTTCTGCTGCTGGTAGAGTTGTCATCATGGGAGATTTCAATCTGCACGTTGATGTTTGTTCAGCACCTGGGGTCTCCCGGTTCATGGATTTATTACAGATACATGATTTACATCAACATGTTGATTGTTCAACTCACAAGGCTGGTCACACTTTGGATCTTGTCATCTCACGGGCAACCAACCCTATCATCAAGTAAAGTGTCCGTGATCAGCAGCGAAATATCTGACCACAAATCAGTAACATTCTCTATCGAGCACACAGCCGACAAGAACTACCCCCAGGCTAAACTACAACCCAGAAGAGATCTTCGACATGTTGATTGTAAAACACTGACCAGTGAAATCAATTCCAACTTATCTGGCTTTGATACATCATCCACAGATCCGGATTCCATTCTTGATATATATACGTGTTCTGTTATTTCGGCCTTGGATGAAATTGCTCTGGCGGCCATGCAAGAGAAGAACTCCACCTTGGTACTGCGAGGAATTACATGCAATGCGAAAGTTACGTTGCCAAAATGAAAACATTTGGCGTGCATCAGGATTAGACATACACAGAAGAATATACGTGAATCATCGTAATGCTGTCAGCGCGAGGATACGGCAAGCCAAAATTCAGCAATATCAGAGTCTACTCCAAGATGCCGATCAGAATACAGCCTTGGAAGCCGTGAACAGCCTGCTAAAGGTGGAATCTTCCAAACTGCCTGACACTGATTCAAGGGAGAAATTATGCTGCCAGTTTCTGAACTTTTTTTAAGAAAACATTGCGAAAATCATGAATGAAATTGATGCCTCGGAAACAAACATGAGCGACATCGAAACTGCGACACAGAGAGTAGTTGAACATCCTATGACTGAAATGTGTGCTGCAAGTATGTGTGAAGTGCAGAAAATCATACAGGATGCTAAACCCAAGTCATCATGCTTGGACCCTCTACCTACATCGCTACTAAAGAACACTCTTCCTGCTCATATTCAAATACTGACTCATCTTATCAATATGTCTTTCGAGTAGGCCACTGTTCCGCGGGAACTCAAGAAGGCTGTCATAACACCGCTGTTGAAAAAACCGACTTTTAAACACGCTGAAAAATTACCGTCCAGTTTCAAGTTTGCCATTTGTGTCTAAAGTCTTGGAAAAGGTAGCAGCCAAATGACTTATTCAATATCTAAGTGACAATGGTCTTCACGAGCAGCTACAATCGGCATACAAACCCCGACACAGCACTGAAACTGCTTTAATGAGAGTGCAGCACGATATCACCAGTTACATGGCAGATTCCAGGGGTGTCCTTCTGGTTCTCCTGGATTTATCTTCTGGGTTCAATACAATCGATGCTGCTATCCTACTAAAGACTATGCATAGCCACCTGGGAATATCTGGCGCGGCACTTGCATGGTTCGGTTCGTACATGTCGGATCGTACCCAGCGTCTACGGATTGGGGTGGATGCATCTGAAGAACGTCCTATGAGATACGGTGTTCCACAGACCTCGGTGTTGGGTCCGTTGTTGTTCACTGTGTACACAGCACCAATGGAGGACATACTAACGAGACACTCTGTGGAATATCATAAATTTGCTGGTGATCTTCAGATATACACATCCTACTGTCCTCACATATCTGGTGACTTGGAGTGCGCTGTTCAGAGACTTAGTGACTGCATCAGTGAGGTCAAATGTTGGATGGTTAAGCATAAACTCAAGCTAAACGACAATAAGACTGAATTTATGGTGGCCCTCAGTCCCTATCATCTAAAGAAATTTGGACTTCCAGAGTACCTCGTTGTTGGTGGAGTCAACATAAAACATGTTGTCTCTGTCAGGAATTTGGGAGCTCACTTTGACACTCACATGAGCATGAAGCAGCATGTTGATGCTGTTTGCAAGAAGTGTAACTACCATCTGAGACATATTAGCTCCATCAGGGCCTATATCACGAAGCCTGTCTGCCATTCATTGGTCATTGCGCTGGTTGTTTCAAGCTTAGATTACTGCAACGCTCTGCTGCTGGACCTACCCGAATTTCACTTAGCACGTCTCCAGATGATACACAATAGGGCAGCCCGCCTAGTTGTCCTCACATCTATATCTTCACACATCACACCAGTACTGGCGCTTCTGCACTGGTTGCCAGTCAGACAACGCATTGTGTTTAAAGTACTTGTGTATATTTACAAGGTGCTCCTTGGCGCCAAAGTACCTTGCACATCTACTACATCCACGAACTCGCAACCCTCGTCTTCGGCAGCTTCATGATCATCTTCAGCTTGCAGTTCCACGAGCATCAAAATCCATCGGCAAGCGAGCGTTTGGCATAACTGGTCCGGCCAAATGGAACGAACTGCCACTGACTCTACGAGATGCTCCGTCTGTGTTTTTATTTAAACGTCACCTGAAGACATATTTATTTAAACAAACTTATGGTGGACAGTAGCAAGATTTATTTACAGGACGTTTTAGTGACTCTTGTTAATTTATTGATCTATTTTTTATTTTGTAAATTAATTAATTTATAACTAATTTATATATTATTTTAATTGTTTTTATAATGTTTCTATATTGTGAGCGCATTGATTAACTATTAGTTAGAGATCGCGCAGTAAAAGAACCTTTATTATTATTATACGAGTCAACATTTGACTCCCTTCCTTGGCAACTCCTTGACTACTACACAGAAGAGGAGTATTCAAGGTAAATCAAGGTAAATTTGCCCCCCGGGTGTTATTATTATATACTCCATATTATCATAACATGAGGACATTCCACCTCGATTTCGCTGTTCTGACTTGAGGTTTGCCTACCTTTGATACATCAGAATGTTAGTTCTATCATTCAACATCTTCCCAGGCATATTTATATTACGAAAATATTGTGTCTTGGTGCACTTTTGAAGGCCAAATAGCAACCCAGTTTGCGCTAGTCTGCACCGACCTAAAAATGAGCAATATAGTCATTACAGAGGCGAATGTTGATGCAAACCGGGGCGCTATTTACGTCTCAAAAGTGCGCTAATAGCCTAATACACAATATTCTTAAATGTAAATATGCCTGGGATAATGTTAAATGATGGAACTAATGCACTGAGGTATCAAAGTTAGACAAAACTCAAGTTATAACGGCGAAATCGAGGTGGGTCCGGAATCTACACAACCCTCACAACTGACACAACTTCACAAGTGCCCATTTTTTTTCTGAAATCATCTGGACGGTGTCCGTGGACTGGCATGGCAATATTAACTACCAAAACCGATAAACAACATCGATAGCGATAAACAACATATGACAGACGATATGTTATAATGTTGATGCAAACCGAAGTGTCTTTTAGCCCTTATAAGTTATTAGCCTAGGCTAGGCCTTAGCCTTGGCTTCAAAAGTGGTAAGATGCAATTTTGACATTTCTGCTAACATCTGACCTTATAATTACCTTTTTTCGAGTGTTTTGTGATTTTTGTAACAAGCTTACTTGAACTATTATGTTAACATTCATGTGAAGGCGAAATTACAACCATAACACTGTGTTATTTCGCACATGTTTCATCACCTTTTCTTTTCACGTGAGCTGGACGATGGCAAACCGGGCGATAAAAGGAACGAGAGAAAATAATCGTGCGTGAGGTGGGTCACTGTATCAACCCGATACTACACGTATGACAACACATAATAAACCGTTTTGACTGTTTTAATGTTGCCGCTAACCGCTAATGGTCATATAGTTATTAAAGTATACTAATTGTTTTAATGTGTATAAACACTAAACAGCAGGGTCTTCAGACTTCACATTAGTATTTTTGTCTTTTTTTTAAGTTATATTAATTAATGCTTTCTAATTTATTCACATTTATTCAGGTTTTAGTAGCATTGTGTTGTAATGTGTTTATTTAAATTAACGTTTTTGTACTATATCGTGAAAACTTATTCATTTTCATTACTTTATTTATTAATATAATTTCAGTTGTATATTTCATATTTATTTTAAATGATCATCTTAGTATTTTAGTATATTGATTATAAATTCTAGTGTGTTGTAAAACTCCACGAATAACTAGATTTTGCACTAAAGCAAATTAACTGTATTAATATAATTACTGTGATATTACATTTTAGGAGTACAGTAACTAAAATTAAACATACCCAGTGCAGTTGTTGAGATAATCTAATGTTATTATATATTGTAGCTTTTGAAGTGTATATACCTACAAACTTTTTTGTTGAAATCCGGGAGATTCATCAGCGGTTCAGCACGCTTCCCATGTCACGCTGCCTCGGATCTTGACACCAGACGACATCAGGTGCCGTTGAAGATTTTTTTCCGGAAATTTAGTGGAGTGTGCTGCTGCTGAGATTTTGGAGATTTGCTTGTATTCCGGGAGGTACACCCAAAATGCTTAGGTTAAGGAGATGGGTATGAAATCTGTATTAACTACTAAAATGTCAATGGAAATCAGTGAATGGCATGGGAATATAAAAGGTCTGACAATATTTTTGTTGCAGGGTTGGGGATAGGATTAGCTCCTCAATATTTAGGAAGGGGTGGTGTATTTTGATGTTTTTGGCGACTGTGAAGGCAAGTGTTATTGTAGCTTTCATTAAGACTCGAGGGTGCAAGCCTTGGGGGTGCAACTGGAGGTATTTTGCAAGCTTTGGGGGTGCAACTGGAGGTTTTTCGGATAAACTCAAGTGGGGGTGCAATTGGAGGTTTGTTTTTGGAGAATTTCTAGGAGGGTACAATTGGAGGTTTTTGGTGCCTCGGGGGAGGGTGCAATTTATTGGAGGTTTTAGGAGGGCATCAAAGGCGGTGTAACAAGGTTTTTGGCGAGTCTCACCCCCCAATATTACCACATACCAATGGCAATGGTTTAATTTGTTCTGAGATCACTGAAAACAACCAGCCTAAATAGTACTAGCCTCATTCATTCACATCTTGGTTGGCTGTACTGAATGTAACAATTTGTGTTGGCCAACATTAAACGTAGCATCACGAAAACAGAATGGAGATTGTTTATGTCAAGGTGACTCAAGATTTAACAAGACTGCCACCCAGAGAATTAACTCTAGTTTGGCTTATCGAGAGTCCGACCCTTTTATCTATGTGTATCCCGCCCGTCTGAGGTATGTCGATTTTATTTTTAAACATATTCACGCTACTAGCACCCACACAATCAGCAGGTAATCTGTTCCATTCATTTACAATCCTTTGTGAAAATGAAAACTTTCTTATATCCAATTTACTCTGCTCCTTTGCTAATGCAAGTTCATGTCCTCTAGTCCTTCTATCTTTCTTAACTGAGAAAAACATATTTCTATCAATATTTTCATAACCCTTCAATATTTTAAACACTTCTATCTGATCTCCTCTCAATTTCCTGGTCTCTAGTGTTGTTAAACCGCATTTTTTTAGGCGTATTTCGTAACTAAGATCCCTCAGATTTGGTATCATTTTAGTTGCTCTCCTCTGCACTCTTTCTAGCATATCTATGTCCTTCCTGCGATATGGCCTCCACGCTTGAATACAATATTCTAAATGAGGCCTAACTATTGTTTTGTACAGCGGTATTATTAGCTCTTTTTCCTTATACGTTATGTTTCGCCTAATTAATCCAAGGATTTGATTTCCCTTTGAAGCTGCAATTCCGCACTGCTCTGAAATCTTCATATCAGCACTAACGGTTAACCCATAGTCCTTTTCTTTTACAGTAGTACTTCGTACAGTACCCCCCATTGTATATTCTACTTCTTCGTTCCCATGTCCTGTGTGGAGGCATTTACATTTCCCTAAATTGAACAGCATTTGCCACTTTTCAGACCATTTGATCAACCTGTCAAGATCATCTTGTAAATGCTGTCTATCTCCATCACTTTTAATCCTTCTAAACACTTTTGTATCATCCGCAAATTTCAACACCTTGCTTGTTATTTCATCATCCAAATCGTTGATATATATTAAGAAAAATATAGGACCTAATACTGATCCCTGTGGTACCCCACTCAATACCGATTTCCAGTTTGAAGCCTCCCCATCAACTACTACACGTTGTCTTCTGTCAATCAGCCATTGTTCTATCCAGTTTATTATACCATTTACTATGCCATGGGCCTTTAGTTTAAGCAGTAATCTTTGATGTGGTACTTTGTCAAAAGCTTTTTGAAAATCTAAGTAGACGATATCTACTGGTGATCCCTCATCTACCCACTTAGTGATGTCTTCCAAAAAACATAACATATTTGTTAAGCATGACCTCGCTTTAAAAAAACCATGTTGAGATGGGTTTATCAAGTTTTGTTTAACAAGAAAATCCACCATGTGATCTTTAATTAGTCTTTCTAATAATTTACAAATCACTGATGTTAAACTCACTGGTCTATAGTTCTCCGACTTGTTTCTCGAACCTTTTTTGAATAACGGTATAATGTTTGCTTCTTTCCATTCTAAAGGAACCACTCCCTCTAAGATATACAGGTATGCTATTTACTGGGAAAATGCCACACAAGATATTAAACTGTTTGCCATTACCAATGTGCATGACTGTAATCATGTACAATGTTATATATAATTTTTATGTTTTCAAGATAACTACCTCCCACGGATTCTTGGTAAACCATGCTTCGTCAATCATCTTCTCATGGTCATTACTGTACATGAAGACTGTTCATTCACCTTGTGTCATAGCCTTACATCACTACATCCGTTCTCCTCCTGGATCTTTCCGAACAATATACATAAACATTGTCCTTAAGATGTTACAAGGTCACAGTCTACGATAGACCCTTGTAGACAGACAGCACCTCTCGCGCATCCAACCTGGAAGCAGCTGCATGGAGCAAGAACCAGACAGTTTTAATATTGTTTAATATTATGAGATTCCTGCGAGATGTTTGAAATGCAATGCATAATATATCTTGAAGTTTCTCACAAAACATTGAATTTAAAACAGCTTTGTAGTTTCCTTTGGCGTGTTTTCTCTTTTCAGAAGAAATTATTAAATAAATACACGTTCATTCTAGAAAGATCTGCCAAGTTGCACATGCCAGAATATACACTCTATTTGAACGACTATGCATGGATATTCTGCCGAGCATCCACAAATTAAAAACCTCACTTTGATAATAATAAATATCATAGCCATGTTGTAGCTAAAGGCACACTATAGCCAGTGATTAAAGTTTATAATTCTGTACCTAATATACTAAGAGCAAGACTAAACATAACCTAAATCCTCAAATGAGCTTTGACCAGGCAAACTACAAACTAACTACATAATGTTTGTTTGGAAGTTCCAAGTTTTCAATAAATGGAGGATCATCACAAATGGTAACTTTTAATACAACATTGTTAAAACTGTAACAGTGCATATCTTAACAAGTCCGCGTTTGCAATCGAGGATCCAATGATGAGCTTCCTTCTGGCGGAGCAAACAGTTGCGTCGGCCACTAAATGAACACAATGACCAGGCACAGACACCCGCAGTGGTTAGTCACCATTTACACGCACACTCATGTCGTAAAATGCACCTTTATGTATTGTGAACATTGCGAAATCCATGATAAAATTTTTGTTAAAATGCTATCGATAATATAAAACAACTTAAACTACTTGAACGTGTGCAGTGTTTATGTTGTCGCACCTGCTCCAGCCACTGACCAACTGACCACTTGACCGGCGTCCAAACAGACAAACCCAGCAGCATAGTGGTAGACTTTCTTTGAATATGCACAACCAGCGAAACTAGGTTAACACGATACGTTCAGGTGTATTTCTGGCGACAACTGGGACCTTGACAAATCATCACGAGATATTTCCTTTATATAGTCCGCCCCACCAGCTGCGTTAAGTCTGCTGCAAAACGTCCGCATCCACCATTTTAAAGACTGCCTCCAAGTTTCAAACGTCCACTCTCCTTTGTCTAGCTGACAGATATATCCAACTGGCAATAAATTAATTCTGACTGTATGCAAGTCGCTTTTGAATACGCTGAAAATATACACAATCGGTTCGCAACGAGGCCGTTTCACTGCTATGGCATGGCTCCGAGTGTTCAGTACAGCAGCATAGTCTTTCAAAGCGTGCTGCTGCGGTTAAAATAACTTGTATCGCTACATATAGTGAATGTACATAGGGTCGGCAGTTTCATGAAAATCAACAAAATCAAAAAGTCTAGCCGCTCCTCAACAAGATCGCAACTTGCATAATACAATGTGTGTGTGAGCGATGGATGATTGCGCTGTCCGTTGACATGTACGTCGTTTCAGTGTCAGGTTCATAGACACCGTTGGCTGTCACTGTTTCATTTTTTTATCGACGCCTGTGTGTCAACGACGTGCGGTGTCGTCATCGTGTTTGGCTGGATCACTTCTTCTTAGCTTGGGCGCCGCGCGGTGGTGTCACGGGACGGCCAGAGTTCAGGCCACCATACTGGTACTTCGCTTTCTTCTCCGACGGCTTCAGGATCTGAAGATGGCAATACAAACGTTGGATCAATCTCATTGACACCAATTCGGGGTTATTTAGTGATTAATGCTGCTGTACTTTGCACTGGTACTACATCAATACTCCTATCAACCATGCCTTGAAAAACATGCAAGTTTTCTGAACATAAGTTTCCAATGGTCGCAAAGCTTCACTAAAATCACACAGGCTGATGAACATTAGTAGTAAGAATTATAATTTGATGACAATGGACATTTTTGCACACTATTTATCAACATTTGCCACACTTACACTTTCAAGAAACCCCTACATTTGAGGTCTCATTGGTTAGAAAACATTAGTTAATTAAAAAAATAAAAGTGGACACCTGAATTAAAATGGTTGTCCCTAGCTAAATGGCTAATGTGATATGACGTTTGGTTGTTTCAGGTGTCAATATACTAGTAATCACAATGTCAACACTGAACGATGTGACACAGAAGCTATATGTAGGAAGACTGCAACCAAGATAGAAGTCTTACTAAGCTGTGTTTGCTGTCAATATTTATACAAAGTGAGCTGATTTACATTGTCTCATGTCTAAGCCAGACATGGCAAGTGTAAATACACAGTAGAATGCATTTTATGTCAATAAAATGAATGATATTCCACTCTATAGTTGTCCAGAATATTAATTTTCTATGTTTGTCACCTATAAATGACAACATATATTTAACCAATCGACACCACAGCCACACCATTTTAAAGATAATTCAATGAACATCAAATTAAATTGCAATTATAGAAAATCAATAGTTTTGAAGATACAGCTTAAAATCTGCAGGCACCTAGAAATGTCGAGATTGTGGCAGGGGAACAGGGACACAAGCCAATTTAACTGGCCAGGGTTTAATGGGTCTACAGTAGTCCTATAATAACAGTTAAAGTTGAGGTAATAATAAGTGAAGTAAATGTTTATATAAACTGCCTTGTATCGACACTCGGCCTACTCTACCGATACTGCCTGGAGACTTACCTGGAATGAGCACATGAGTGTCTCATCGACTGACATCATTCCTCCTGCGTTGTCAAACTCCCCGCAGTAGTTGGGAGCAGAGAACAGCGTCACAAGTTGCCGCTTCGCAAAGAATTCGTATCCGTCTTCAACCACCTGCAGATGACACCATCACAGTTCAGTCATCCGGCGACTACTACAAGTGCGTGTGAGTGCAGAGCAACATATTTCAATCTCAATTCACTTGTCTTACTAATTTTTGTACAATCAATAGTACCTTGCTTTTGTTGCATGGAGTGGGTATGAACAGTGGTTGGAACACTTGCCATATGTTGGTGCAGTTTCATGTCACTTTATCCATGCAGATACTAAGTAACAGCAACATCTCAGATAGAAGGAAATGATAGTGAGATATGTTTACAAGCCATGATAGAAACACCAGCTCTGTATGTGCAGCCTGGGCACTGGAAGTGTCACAAGATGGACACACGGCAAGGTGGACACACCGACTGACCACCTCTGTCCGTCACCTCTCACCTGATGTGCTCTGCAGATGAGATCAAGGTCATGTCGGTTGAGGAACTTGCTGACAACATCCGCCCCGAAGGTGAATGAAACACCACGGTCGTTCTCGCCCCAACCCTGCACGTCCTTGTCTGGGTCTGACCACAGCAGGTCACACAGCAAACCTGGAACACACACCTATGGCATGTAACATCAACACACCACACAGAACACATCACCAGGGCATCTAACATCAACACACCACACAAAACACACCACCAGGGCATCTACCATCAATGCACTATGCAAAACACACCACCAAGACATCTAACATCAACACACCACGCAAAACACACCACCAGGGCATCTAACATCAACACACCACACAAAATACACCACCAGGGCATCTACCATCAATGCACTATGCAAAACACACCACCAAGACATCTAATATCAACACACCACCAAGACATCTAACATCAACACACCACTCAAAACACACCACCAGGGCATCTAACATCAACACACCACACAAAACACACCACCAGGGCTTTTAACATCAACACAAAACACACCACCAGGGCATCTAACATCAACACAAAACACACCACCAGGGCATCTAACATCAACATATCATGCAAAACACACCACCAGGGCATCTAACATCAACACAAAACACACCACCAGGGCATCTAACATCAACACAAAAACACATCACCAGGGCATCTAACATCAAATACCACCAGGGCATCCAACATCAACACACCATGCAAAACACACCACCAGGGCATCTAACATCAACACAAAACACACCACCAGGGCATCTAACATCAACACACCATGCAAAACACACCATCACGGCATCTAACATCACCACATCACTAGGGCATCTAATATCAGCACATCACACACCACTAGGGCATTCAGACATTAAAGTACATTCAGAATTGTGCACAACTAGCTTTATCAATCCAGTGCATGCATGCACACATGTGCAATCAGTGACTCATTACATCATAAATTTATGACTATTACTCATTTATAATTTAAAATATATTATACATAATTATTTACTAGATCCTACCCCACTACCCCCACTTAGTTTCCCAGATAAATGTCAACAAACTGTAATAAATAACCAACCTGTGTCAGGCACGTCTGTGGGGCGCATGATTCGTCTGATCTGCTCCATTGACTGTAGGTCGGGGGATAAACCTAAACACCAAGCACACAGTGATACACAAGATCTCTGACGCGCATTAAGTGAAATTATACAGGCACTTTGAATAAAATATATATTACTTTAACATATGTGCTAACAATGTATAAATTGTGAACATACACAGCTTTTGTTTTACAAATTGATCTTGATGGCACACATGCATAGCAAATACATGTGACAATCTGTCAACAGATTAACATCTTGCATGACACTAACCTCCATGACAGCAGAATATCTTTTCATCAACTATTGCGGCTATTGGGAGGCAATTGAAACAATCTGTAAATGTCTTCCACAGTTTGATGGTGAAGCGTCTCTTACCTACAAACATGCAAGGATGGTTTTGCTCAACAACATGCTATACACGATGCAATGCATTTTCTTCAAAACACAAAAATATTAACATATCATTATCATCTCATTAAAAATTACTCAGAATACAATTAACGAACCACATTTACTCTAAAAATGCAGATACCGGTTTAATGAACCTAGTTAATAATCAAAAGGCTGTCTGTGTCTAACAGGAGGTCTGTTTTCAGCCAGTGGATTCTGTACAAAGATTGAAAGCGAACAAATGTAAGGCACGAGACATGACTAAAGTTACACACTGCAAGTAATAAAAAGCATAATGACATCCACACTAACAGTAATAATGTGGTAGTAAGAATATGACTAACATGATATCACCTAAGACTCAACGTGATGCACTTACATTCGTCATAGAAACCATAGATGCGGTTTATACTGGCGCATTCGTGATTGCCACGCAACAGGAAAAAGTTTTCTGGATATTTGATCTTATAACACAGTAATAAACATATGGTCTCGAGAGACTGTTTTCCCCGATCAACGTAGTCTCCGAGGAAGAGATAGTTGGCCTCTGGCGGGAAGCCTCCATATTCAAACAGACGGAGCAGGTCTGTGTACTGGCCGTGAATGTCACCTATCAACAGATTACAGAACATTACCCAAGTCCACACTGCACAGTAAGCACACCACAAACTTCATCACGACATACCAATTATATCGAAACAAGTCAGCATCTAAGTGAATCCACATATGCAAGAATAAATGGTTACCTGGCAACTTGACTAAACACCTACTAGAAAGCTATGCATATGATGTGTATATTAAACACTCACAATTCTCAAGCAGCAATAACTCAAAAAGTAAACAATATTGCTGCATACATCCAATGACATATTGGTAGATTACGTTATTATCTTTATGGTGATACAGTAAACACTCAATTCTGCGATTGCAATTTCAGGTACAGGCTCTTAAAATGTTGAGCCACCCAAGATCCCTATCTCACCGGATTCCCTCAGGTGAAATTATACACTAAACATACAAACCAACTAATGGGCCTGTTAGCAGGCATACACATTTTCAGCCCCATACATGTGAAACTGATAGAGGTAAGTTCAGACAGATGGAAAAACATACAAACAGAGATATACAATCTGTTTTAGATGTACGTATACCCGGGGTATATCAACTGACAATGACTGCCAAAAAACAATGGTAATTTAATATAAATTATGCATCAGTGCCCCATTCTAGTTTCCATTGCATAGTTCTCGAAATGAACGTTGACAACAATCTAGGACTGAGTTCATCGACCATAACAAATACAGGTCAAATCAACAGTATACTAACCACATATCTTCAATGGTGCTTCTAACTCCAGCAGAATTGGCTGACTTAGGAAGATCTCTCTTGATTTGAGACAGAGAGCTCGTACTTCCGTTTCTGTCATCTGCACAGTTTTCCCGGGACGACATCCTCGGACTGTCAACAACAACAAATTAACATAATTTTTTTTGAAGCACAACACAAAATCAAAACTGTCCAAAAGAATAGAATTTATTTACCAACTCAACAGACACTCCACCATACATCATTCCAGTATGAATATTACACAGCCAGAGCATCGTATTTTAAACAAACGATCGTTCTCGCTTCCTACACTACGGATTCATAATTCAAGATCTGGGCTCACACTAACCATTAGCCATGTAGCTGATAGCTAAACATATCAGTTTGACTGCAGAACATAGACACTTCAAACATGGACTGGTGGAGAAAACAACATCGTAACTCTGAATACTCTTTCATAAGGGTTATTGTTGAAACATTTAAGGTACAGTTTTGGTAAACTTTGCATAAAGTTGTTGAAACATTATTTATGCCGGCACAAGAGGCTGGTTAATACTTTAGTAACTTGGATCATGTTCATATTATCAAGATGCAAATGAGTTCTTTTAGACATATCCAATATGTGAATTTTACCTCATAGAGGCTTTCGTCGGTGTAGTAGATACAAATTAACGGACTGGATATATCTAAAAGAACTCATTTGCATAGAAATGAACTATCATGAAGATTGTTCAGCAAAATATTATCAAGAGTCACATTAAACAAGTTTTAACAAAGATCGCCACCCAGAGAATTAACTCTAGATGGCAGGTGGACAAGGAACCCTTTTGGCTTATCGAGAGTCCAACCCTTTTCATCTATGCATATCCTGCCCTTCTGAGGTGTGTCGATTTCATTATTAAACATGTTCACGCTACTAGCACCCACACAACCAGCAGATAATCTGTTCCATTCATTTAGTCCTTTCTTATATATAATCTACACTGCTCCTTTATTAAGGTAACTTCATGTCCTCCTTTACTAATGTAACTTCATGTACTCTAATCCTTCTATCTTTCTTAACTGAGAAAAAAAAAGTTCTATCAATACTTTCATAACCATTCAATATTTTAAAACTTTTATCTGATCTCCTCTCAATCTCCTGTTCTCTAGTGTTGTTGAACCACAATCTTTTAAGTGTATTTCTATCCCTCAGGTTTGGTATCATTTTAGTCGCTCTCCTCTGTATTCTTTCTAACATATCTATATCCTTCTTGCGATATGGCCTCCACACTAGTATACAATATTCTAAATGAGGCCTTAACTATTGCTTTGTACAGCAGTATTATTAGTTCTTTTTCCTGATACGCTAATTAATCCAAGGATTTGATTTCCCTTTGAAGCTACAATTCAGCACTGCTCTGAAACCTCCATATCAGCACTAATGGTTAACCCGAAGTCCTTTTCTTTTACAGTAGTACTTAGTACAGTACCATTGTACATATTCGTTCCCATGTCCTGTGTGGAGGCATTTACATTTCCCAAAATTGAACAACATTTGCCACTTTTCAGACCATTTGATCAACCTGTCAAGATCATCTTGTAAATGCTGTCTATCTCCATCACGTTTAATCCTTCTAAACACTTTACACCTTGCTTATTATATCATCATCCAACTCGTTGATATATATTAAGAATAGTATAGGTCCGAGTACTGATCCCTGTGGTACCCCACTCAATACTGATTTCCAGTTTGAAGCCTCCACACCAACTACCTCCCGTTGTCTTCTGTCAATTAGCCATTTTTCTATCCAGTTAATTAAACCATTTCCTATGCCATGGGCCTTTAGCTTAAGCAGTAATTTTTGATGTGGCACTTTTTTGAAAGCTTTCTGAAAATCTAAGTAGATGATATCTACTGGTGATCCCTCGACTGCCCACTTAGTGATATCTTCCAAAAAACATAACATATTTGTTTAGCATGACTTTGCTTTTAGAAACCCATGTTGAGATGGGTTTATCAAGTTATGTATAGCAAGAAAATCCACCATGTGATCTTTAATTAGTCTTTCTAATAATTTGCAAATCACCGATGTTAAACTTACCAGTCTGTAGTTCTCTGACTTGTTTCTTGAACCTTTTCAATCTCTTCTAATGACAATTTGAAAACTGTTGCAAGAGATATGCTAATTTGTTCTACAATTTCCAATAGTAGTTTGGGTGGAATCCCATCCACTCCAGGTGATTTATTATGCTTCAAAGCCCTTATTTTCTTAGCTACCATTTCCGGGATTACAATGAACTGTCCTAAATAGTGTGATTCTGCCCCCTTAAACTTAGCCTTTGGTACTGGCAGTGAATGTTGTGATTTGACCCAAACTAATAACATTGGTGTTGTACTGCGTTCACAGTTTTCAAGGTTGTAGCTAAGTTAATATAACAACAACGAACATTTCAGTAAACACCGAACTAATATATTCATTCAGGTCTTCTGCCATCAAGAATCCCTCTGATATTATATTTCCAGCACTATCTTCTGGAGGACCGACCTTATCCTGAACTTTCTGTTTAGTCCGAACATATGTGTAAAAACTCTTGCTGTCATGTTTTATATTACAAGTTTTTTTCTTCATAGCTTCTCTTTGAATTTATAATTTCAGTTGTGGTTTGGTCAAGTGCTTCTTTATAAATGTTGAGCCTTCATAATTTCCAATATGTCTATATGACTTCCAAATCATTTGTTTGTACTTAATTTTTCTAATGGCTTATTTTGACAAGTGTTTCTTTCTGGACCGTTTCCCTTGTTTTTTCAAGGGAAAAAATTTATCGATGATGCACTCAATTTCACTCCCAGATATTCCAGCATTCTGTTGCTGTCTTATTCTTCAGTGTGTTATTCCAGTCTATCTTTGCTAAATATTTCCTCATGTCCTTATATCTTCCTTTGTGGAAATTTCTCCTGTACTGCTTTTTACTATTCCTTTCTGATTTTACTTTGATAATAAAATGTATTTGGTTGTGATCACTACTCCCCAGTGGCTCACATATCTTGACATTGTCAACTAATTCATTCTGTGAGGACAAAACTATGTCTAACACATTCTCACCGCTAGTTGGTTCTAGTACATGCTGAGAAAGAAAACTATCTTGTACTAAAAACTTGTAGTCGTCACTCCCTGTACTCTGTAGAGATTTCTATTGCACATGTATATGCCCGTGGTTAAAATCCCCCATAATAATACCATCCAGTTTGCTCACTTCCCTTATACCGTTTTGTACTTTTTCATTCTCTTCTATGGTTATGTTTGGACTTTGATAAACTAACCCAACTGTTGGCATCAAGTTTCCTGTAACTATGTTACACCAAACAGCTTCTTTGCAATCTGCTTCTCTTTCTAATTGTATTTCATAAGCCTGGATAGATTCTTTAATACATAAAATAACTCCACCTCCCCTTCTTCCTATTCTATCTTTCCTAAACATTACATAGCCTCTTGTCCCAATTCGGCATCAGATATATCAATGGTGGCCCATAATTCGGTTATACCTATTATGTGAGGGTCAATATCTTCTAACATAATGTTTAGTTCATTTCTTTTGTTTACTATGCTCCTTGCATTTAAACAAACGCATTTTATTCAGCTTCAAAACAGTTTTCCAGGCTGTTCTTTGCTGAATTATCTGTGCTGTCTTTATCTATGCCTCCAGTTTCAGGCTTCTCTGTGAATCCCCCTGCGCATCTAGTTTAAATAAATGCAATCTGTCCCACTGTCAACAGATCGCAGCAGGTTCTCTGAGAAAACTGCTGCCACCTTTCCACTTATATGGAGGCCATATTTTCCCTCCCAACAAAGTATCCCCATAAATCTATGAATCCCACCCTCGCTTCTTCACACATCTGCTCAACTAGTGCGTCGATCGCCATCCTCTTAGTTTCTATATGTTGGCCCCTTTCCTCCCATTACTGGCAAAATTCCTGAGAGAATAATCTGTTCAACTCTTGTCTTGTTTAACTGCCTCACTAACTGTATGTACTTCTGTACTATCCCAGTTGTTCCCTCACTGTCTGCATTATTTGTCCCTACGTGTACTAGTACAGACCCTCCCTTGCCATGCCCCAATACCTTCTCTACCCTTTCAGTCACGTTCTATCATAGCCCCCGGTAAACAAACAACGATGTCCTCCCCTAGCTTAGCGTCTTATCTGTCTTTCTCAGAACAGAGTCACCCATGAACACCCTCTCTTTTCTCATTGCTGCCTCAATCACTGCCTCAGAGTAGCTCCTTCTCCAGTTTGCATCTGTCTGGTTGTTGTCTTTCCCCCATCATCTTCTCTCCTGTCACATTCTCTTTCCTGTCGCTTTTTCTCTTGTCATTGTCCCTTTTATCACCTTCTCTTCTGTCACATTTACTCTCACTTCCTTTTGTCCCATCAACTTTCCTCCCATCCCATTTTCTACTCTCCTCTCCCATCCCATTTTCCCTCCTACCGCCTTCTCTACGGTCACTTTCTCCCCTGGCACCTTCATGTCTGTCACGTTTCCTGCCGTCGATTCTCCGATTTCTTCCCCTCCAATCACCTTCCCTCCTCTCAGTCTCTCTTCCTCAGTCTTCTTGCCACTATTCTGCTCCATCAGTCTCACAGTATTCCCAACTATGTTGTCTCTCTCCATTCCACCTGTCTCCTTGCTAATTCTCATCTCCATCCCCGTCACAATATCTGTCTATCTAACTACCTCCTTCAGCAGACATTCCACCTTCCAATACCCCATGCACTGATAACAAATGATGTTGAGTTACCATGCAAATGTAACATGAAGCATATTACAGGATTATTGTATGATCTAGTGTGTGTAGTCTGACAGACCGAATACACAAACTTCTGTGACTAAGTTGGCAGAAGATGTTACTAGTGGTTAATGATTACTATTGATGGTTGTACAACATATGTGAAAGAACAAAGATCATAGTTTTGTGATAGGTTTAATTAATTAGTGAACAAATTATTGTGTTTTTTTATTATCTGTTTTTCTTATTTTATACATTAACATTTAAAAACTTAGAAAAAAGTTTCAGAGTGCTCTAATCTGCATCATATTCATCAGTAAAACAGAAAACTAAGCAACAATTTCCATATGGTATAATTATCTTTAAAGATACTATGTAACTTATTTGTAAGTTTCTTTCTCCTTGTAAGAAACTTATAAAGTAGTTACAAAGTATGTTCTTTAGTGGCTGAGACAAATCTTCTTCTCTTTTACAGTTTACAATATAAAATGATTGACAAGTGATGTTATTATGCACAGAATAATTTATTGCAATACATCAACTTAACATAACTGCAAAGTAATTTACAATTTAACTTTCATTTCAGTGTCTTCATTTATTTGGATCCTGCGTCAAATTCAAGCAAACTTCAGGAAGTTCAGCATAGTCCACGATACCGAGTTAGGCTATGGACCTTTTCTTGGAAGTTACAATGGCCAATGCCGATGGCAATGATACCTGTGCCTGTGTAGGCTGAAGAATCGTTCAATGTTATAAAAGTAAGGGGTGTGGTTCATATACCCGTGGACGATTTTATGTTACACTAGATTGGCGTATTAACAATTAGAGAGTATTTACAAAGATATGGTTACTCCGTCCACCGATCAAGCGAAACGCCTTTCCTAACTGCCTGTGGCTGGGACTGTGTGAGTTCGTACGTAGATTCGTACTCGAAGTCGAAACTTTAGTTTGGCAAGTATGAAGTAATTTCCTTATTTCGTGGGAGTAATTCGTGAACGAAATTAAGTTGGTAGAGCGAGTTATCTCATATATATTTTGAACAAAGTTATTTACAGATCAACGCTACTTTTCGAACTGTTAATATAGGCATTTACAGGTACATGTAACAAGGCAAAATTACCTTCCAACAACCGGGAAATCAAGGTATCAACATTCAATTCGCCGTCCGCCATATTGCCGATTGGTATATGACGTCATTAGAAAAAATACTGCGCATGCTTCGCAACGACAGGCGCGTATAGTCGAATAGATACTTAGCGGATTTCCGTAACACCAATAATTACTCAAATTAAACACAATTTTAGAAGTTTGATTACAAAGGTAATAAGGATGTTACTGTTTGCACAATCGTTTTGTTCGGGGATATCCAATATTACATTTGAATCGCCAAAGTTTTGACGGTAAATATCTATGAGAAGTGTGCGCCAAGACGGTGTTGCAAGTGATGATAGATCAGAAAGTTACTGTTAGGATAGGATGGGGCAAAACCTACCTTAATTATACCTTAGGACGATTCTGATTGTATGGTCCATATCGATCACACCGTCTTCTTAAGAATTTAATATTAAAAGTTCGTAGTTTCGGTTTCAGTAGTTATTGTTAGTGGAGCTTCATACACATATAAAATTGCCTGGGTAAACCAGAATTGTCTAGGCGATTACACCTATGTATAGGTGCAAATTACAGTATTTTGCCTACAAATTTTCATCTAAGGGGGTGTAGTCATATATACATAGTCGCACGTACATTTAGGTTATTTGAATAGTTGAAGAACTGCGCAGAACCTTATGTTCCAAGACAACAACATTTTTGCGGCAGTCCACCATGCACTGGCATATTTCGACGCAATATAAAGGAAGAGTGGGAGAAAATGCTGACCAGCGAAGAGGTGGTGAGAATGGTGGGCACAGTCGAAGTACGTGTGATTAAATGTGTGTAGCTGGTGATGTTAGTGCACATTTAGATACAGCGGAACCGGGAGAAGAAGAGTCGGATCGGGGGATTTGGATGGAGAAGAAGAAACTGGGCGGGCCGGGGTTTGCATGGTAGCGTTTGTGATGCAATATGGGTTGGCCGTGGCAGGATTGTTTTTTCCAAAAGAGGGAATGTTACAAAATGTCTCACTGCCACCGGAACGAAATTAATAATGTCGGACCATGACATCGAAGACAGGACCAAGGTACTGTTGACTATTTTTTGTGGTGACGCTCAAAATGTTTGAAGTTCACAAGAAACCTTCAACTACACCCCTTTGAGACAAACAAAAAATCTCCCACTTTGACACCTCCAATAAAAAGTATTGCATCTCCCTTGACGCTCCCGGAAAAACCCACCTTGATCAAGGCTCTCCAAAAACTTTCAATTGTTCAATCCCTTGAGCCCTCCAAAACACCTTCAAGGTCTCCAAAGATACAATAACAAAGCGCAATTATTTACACGTTAGAACAGCTTTTAAGGACGGATCTTCCTAAAGGAGTAAAAACAAACTTGGTAGACAGTGCCAGTCTTGGGTTCAAATGCATTTGAAAATGTTGTATTTGTACTTGCATTTTTTAGTTTCAGGATAAAAAACATTTTCATTGACATTTGAAACAAAACACTTGCATTTGCACTTGAATGCCAGAGCCAAAAACACTTGCATTTGCATTTTAATAAAAAAAAACCACTTGCATTTGCATCCAAAACGTCTATTTGTTTAACTGGTGGTTCGTCTGTCTGGTGTCTACAGTTCTCCGTCTAGTTACTCATTAATTTATACAGAGTCAGGCATGAGTGTATAACTTTGCAGCAAGTTTGGAAAATGTGTGTATCAGGTTCAAGTATTGGTTGACAGATTTAAAAGATTTAACAAGATTTAGCAAGATTGCCACCCAGAGAATTAACTGTAGATGGCAGGTGGACAAGGAAGCCTTTTGGCTTATCGAGAGTCCAACCCTTTTTATCTATGACTATGAGTATCCCTTCTGAGATACGTGTCAATTTAAATTTTTAACATACTCATGCTCAATCACAACCAGCAGACAATCTGTTCCATTCATTTACAGTCCTTCATACTCTCGCTTTCCTCCTTCCTGTTTACTATCTTCACAAATGGCTGTCTCCATGGACCAATCGGTCCTTGTGATCAAGTTTTCCGATGACACTATTGTGGAGGGCTGCATTGAGAATGCGGATGAGACGCCATACAGGGAGGAAGTTCAGAGAATGGTTGGATGGTGTGCGGATAACAATCTCGAATTGAACGTTTCAAAGACTAAAGAAATGATTGTTGATTTTCGTAAAAAGAAGACTCCCATCCACCCTCTTTCAATAATTTGGCGTGGAGGTCAAGCAGGTTGAATCTTTTAGATTCATTGGAACAACAATTTCAAACGATCTCAGCTGGGGCACAAAAACACTGCATTACAAACAAGGCACAACGCCTGTTCTTCCTGAGGCAGCTCAGGAGATTCGGCATTGCTCAGGAGATTAGGATACGATTCTACCGCGCAAGCATTGAAAATGTCCTCACTTTCTCGATTGTAGTGTGGTTTGGCCGCGTCATTCAGGAGGAGAAACAACGGTGAGAAGTTATCGTGAAGGGCGCATCTAGAATCATTTGGCGCGAGTTGCCATCCATTGAATCTATTTACCATG
The DNA here is from genome assembly GCA_963995525.1 of Escarpia spicata. Classification (NCBI taxonomy): domain Eukaryota; kingdom Metazoa; phylum Annelida; class Polychaeta; order Sabellida; family Siboglinidae; genus Escarpia; species Escarpia spicata. The sequence goes on from OZ023211.1 coordinate 9,415,568, forward strand.
CTCGCTGTGCGCGAAAATCCAAGAGCATTGTACGGGATGCTACCCACCCAGCCAACCATCTCTTTGAACTTCTTCCCTTTGACAAGCGCTATGGAAGTATTAAGACAAGGACCAATAGACTTAAAAATAGTTTTTATCCGCAGGCTGTGAGTCACTTGAACCTCGAGATGCCATGATACTGTTTTCAGTCGGTTTAGATTTATGTCGCCATGCTAAAGTATTTATTTATTATTTTTTTAGTTATTTATATATTTTTCATTAATTTTATTTTTTATTTACTAACTACACGTATGTACATGCTTTTTAACTGTCAGCTTAGTTTTTATCATCAGCAAATTTATTTATTTATTACTTATTTAACTACATGTATACTTTTTAACTATTTAGGTAATGTTCAGACGGTGTTAATATTATGTTATCAAGTTCACTTTATGTCAATAGATGTACGACTGTCTTAAAATATGTTGGCAGTTGTCCTTGGTTTAAATTTATACTAGTTTTAGCATATAGTTTCATAATGTTTCTAATTGTATATTTTGCGTGTGCATGGTGGGGGGCAGAGGAGACAAGCGTGTATGTATGTTGACGCCACAACGCCAAGAAATCTTGATCCTTGGAGTGAAAAGGGAGCCGAGTGTTTTAGTCTCGATCCCCTGCTGGTACATAGCCTCTGCACTCTAGCACAAACTCCTTGTGGTATACTGCGGATGCTGGGCACCTTACGGCCCCAGGCGAGTATGCTAGGGACCTCGGAGCAGCTAGCATGGGGGCTTAAAGGTGCACCTGTGCACGACCCACTTGTCATATTATTCGACTATAATATTGTTGACCTAATCTTGTCGTGTGACACCTTTACGAAATACACGGCTTCCTGCGACGATCACATGCTGGTTTGTTGTATCTTACATGGTGGTAGCGTATCTTGATGAATTCACGCGCATAATCCGGTAGATCATGAATGAATTGTGATGAACATTAAACCATGAACGTTTATGCAAGTCCCCTTTACGCGATTTCAAACAAAATGCGTATATCGGGGCACTCAGACACGATTCTCCGCGTGAGCGTTAATAGGTGGCTTTGACGTATACCTTAGCAACGGGGATCGTAATGCGAAGAAGATAGGCACACATAATAGAGACTCTTTGCGGTTTCGCCCCCTGGGCCGATGTCCTTTTCCGGCAACGTATCAGAAACGTGGAAAAGATGGATCCAGCGATGGACGCTTTATGCAAGAGCGTCCGGGGTTGATGTCAAAGACGACCCAGTGAAGTGTGCAATCTTTCTTCATGTGATCGGGGAAGAGGGACTGGAGATCTACAACACCTTCCAGTTCACCGAAGAAGAGGCGGATAAGCTCGACCCGTTGAAGGAGAAATTCGAAAGTTATTGCATTCCTAAGACAAATGTGACTTTCGAACGCTATAAACTCAACACTCGAACACAACATGAAGGAGAGTCTATCGACCAGTACGTCACCGAACTCAAACATCTCGCAGCGACGTGTGATTACCGCGAACTGCGAGATGAGCTAATCCGGGACAGGATTGTCCTAGGGTTGCGCGATAATGCGGTGAGAGGACGGCTTCTGCGCGAAGCTGACCTCACTCTCGGGCGTGCTGTTGAAATGTGTCGGGCGGATGAGGCGTCTAGACAGCAAATCAAGTCGATCGAAACTAGACCGGCAGCAGGCGTCATCAACGAGGTGAAGCGGAGTCCGGGTGGTAGACGTGGAAAACCGCCATTCAAGCCGTCTACACCACGGAACGCTCCTCACAGGCATGCAAAGTCAGTCGTCCAGACATGTGACGCGTGTGGCTACCATCAGCACACACGATCAGAGTTCCCGGCGCTGAACGCCTACTGTAAACTGTGCCACAAGAAGGGTCACTTCGCGAAACGGTGTTCGACGAGAAGAAACGTACACGAAATCACTTCGGCAGTCGGGGTAGAGCCGTCTGAGTTCTTCCTTGGGTCCGTCGAGTCCAATGAACACGACGAGCCACCCTGGCACACATCAGTGGAGATGAATGGCACGGTAGTGGATTTCAAGATTGACTGCGGCGCAGATGTCACCGTCATTTCGTCTGAAACCTATCGTCAACTCCACGAGCGACCGAAGCTGAAGTCGGCCAACGTTTCGCTAGATTCACCGGGTGGTAAACTGTCCTGTGATGGTCACTTCATAGCGAAGATATTGCGAAAACGAAAGGTGACGAACGTCAACTGTTACGTCATACCAGGTTTGAAGGAAAACCTGCTCAGCAGAGCTGCGGCGGTCCATCTAAGCTTGATAGCGCGGCTCGACAACGTTCATACGTCCGACCTCTATGACCTTGACGTGTTTGGAGAGCTTGGTGAGCTGAAGACCCGGCGCGTACACATCAAACTGAAATCTGATGCACAGCCGTACAGCTGCAGCACGTCTAGACGCGTGCCACTGCCGATGCTCGACAAGGTGGCTGCAGAACTCGCTCGAATGGAACGCTTGGGGGTAATCGTCAAAGTGACAGAACCTACCGAGTGGTGCAGTCCCATAGTCGTCGTGCCGAAATCAGGAGGGAACATTCGCCTCTGTGTTGACTTGAAACGTCTCAACGTCGCCATCAGTCGCGAGCGATATGTGTTGCCAACCGTTGAAGACGTCATCATCCACAACCTGGCTGGGGCCGAGGTGTTCTCGTCTTTGGACGCCTCGTGCGGCTACTGGCAGTTGGGTCTTCATGACGACAGCAGCATACTGACGACCTTCATCACGCCATTCGGTCGATACCGTTTTCTACGGCTACCGTTCGGAATAAGTAGCGCGAGCGAGATATTCCAGCGTGAAATGAGCGACATTCTCCGCGACGTCCCCGGTGTGTCGGTGTATCAGGACGACATTCTGGTATGCGGGAAGAATATCGCAGAACACGACCAACGACTCGAGACGGTGTTCAACATCATCGAGAAGTCGGGACTGAAGCTGAACAAGGCCAAATGTACCTTGCGACAACCTGGGCTCGAGTTCCTGGGTCATTGGATCAGCAAAGACGGAGTCAGCGTCCATAGAGACAAGGTGAAGGCCACCCAGGAGATGAAATCGCCCGAAAACATACACCAACTTCGTCGTTTCCTCGGAATGGTGAACTACCTTGGACGTTTCGTGAAAGACCTCGCCCGATTCACGAAGCCACTCAACGAACTCCTCTGCAAGGACATCGTGTGGGTGTGGGGAAGCGTGCATGAGAAGGCGTTCGCTGAATTGAAACAGATGATATCGCCTACTCCTGTACTCACATTCTACGACGTGAAACTACCCACAGTCATATGTGCAGACGCAAGTGGATACGGCCTCGGTGCCGTTCTGATGCAAGTCCATGACCACCAGATGATGCCTGTGGCGTATTGTTCCAGAACGTTGACGAAAGCGGAGATGGGATATGCGGCCATTGAGAAAGAGTGTCTGGCGTGTACGTGGGCGTGCGAAAAGTTTTACCGATATCTGATGGGGTTGGAGAAGATCAAGTTGTTGACTGACCACAAACCTCTCATCCCGTTGATCAACTCTCGTGATATCGACCAGACACCGATTCGGTGTCAGCGCTTGTTGCTTCGCCTGATGCGATTCAACATCGTCGCAGAGCATGTGCCTGGTAAAGACCAGGTGATCGCAGATACTCTGTCACGACAACCTCTACAGTGCGACCAGCGACTGGACTCTGTGGATGCCGTGCAGTCGTACGTCGAGGGTATGCTATCGACAGTGCCCGTGCTTGACTCAATGCTACGACGCATTCGCGACGCCACGGAAAGCGACGACGCATTTCAGAGAGTCATCGCGTACACGTCTGGGGGTTGGCCACGACACATCTCGCAGGCAGACGAATGCTTGCGCGATCTGTACCACGTTCGGTCAGAGTTGAGTGTCGTGAAGGGAATCCTCGTGCGTGCTCGCAGGATCGTCGTCCCGCAGTCGTTGCGCAGCGAGATCCTCGAGAAGATCCACAGTGATCACCGAGGGATCACGAAGTGTCGCGCGCGAACTAACGAGACAGTTTGGTGGCCGGGCTTGTCGAAGTCGATTGAGAGCCTGGTAGCGCGTTGTGCTGTCTGTCAAACGAAGAGATCCTCACAGTCGAGAGAGCCTCTCAAGAGCACCCCGATGCCCGACCGTCCATGGCAGAAAGTCGGTGCAGACTTGTTCGACTTCCGGGGTAAAACCTACATCGTCATGATCGACTATTACAGTCGATACACCGAAGTCTCACATCTTAGCAACACATCTTCATCAGCCGTGATTGCGAAGATAAAAGATGTGAATGCACGATGGGGCCATCCAGATATCCTATTTACAGACAACGGACCGCAGTTCAAGTCCCGCGAGTTCGCAGCGTTTACGAATGATGCGCTCATCAACCACGTGACCAGCAGTCCCTACTTCGCTCAGTCGAACGGGGAAGCGGAGAGGGCTGTACAGGTCGCGAAGAAACAGCTCGCGCAGGACGATCCGACGAAGGCGTTGATGGTGTACCGCGTGACACCTATTGCCGCAACAGGGTACAGCCCTGCAGAACTCATGATGGGCAGGCGTATGAAAACGACCGTACCGATACTGCCTGAGTTACTACAACCGAACTGGCCGGACTACGAGTCCGCCTTCAACAACGACGAGGCGACGAAGCGGGTGTACGGACACCACTACGACCGTCACCACGGCGCGAAGCAGCTACCACCTCTTCAGCCGGGCGACGCCGTCCGCCTCAAACGAGACGACGAACGCAGATGGTCAGCAAACGGCACAGTACTCGCACGTGCTGATGCTCCGCGTTCCTTCATCGTCGAGACAAGCGACGGGGGCGTGTACCGACGGAACAGGAAGCACCTCCTCAAAGTGCCACCTGAACCGCCACGCACTTCCGAAACGACAGACGACCACCGAGACGAGTCTGATGACGTCGAGAAGACGCCGACTCTTCCGGGCGATGAGCATCCTCAAGATGCGACTGAAGACGTGCCTAGTTCGCCGCGTCGCCCTGGATACGTGACGAGATCGGGGCGCGCAGTGCGAAAGCCCGGCAGAATGGACGTTTAGTTTAGTTTGCCCATTCATGTCAAAATTGAAGTGCACAGTAGGCCAGAATAATGCCGATGATCTGTTGTCGCTTACAGGGAAAGCTGTCTAGCTACCCTTGTATTGATTTTGTAGTTTACATGTGTTTTATAATAGTTAGTCATACGTCATGCGATTCGACTTCACGATTATTATGGAACTCTATCCTAGATGTGTTGATATCTTTGGGGGGAGATGTCATATTATTCGACTATAATATTGTTGACCTAATCTTGTCGTGTGACACCTTTACGAAATACACGGCTTCCTGCGACGATCACATGCTGTTTTGTTGTATCTTACACCACTGATGTGTGAAATACGCTGTGCCAGTGACCAACTCATGTCCCAGCTATGGGTAAATAGCCCCCTCCCCCATCAGCAGCAGGATGTGGGTATAACGATGAAGGCAGTAGCGGACTACTACTGGCAGAATCGTGTGATGCATGGTGGACGTCTAGACAAACACAGCTGACGTTCGGGCAGGGATCAGTCGATCATCCTAGTTAGCAGGGTACTGCGAGGCAATAAGCTTGGAGAGGAGATGGGCGCTGCCAAGCTTTCACAAGCCCACTGAAAGGACATGCGTGACAAGCAACACACTATTAAAACTTCCACACTCCCCACGCATGCGGGGAAATGAAAGAGCTGACCCATGAACTGAAGCGCTATCGATGGGACATCGTGGGTCTTGCCGAGGTCAGATGGACAGGCTTTGGAGAAACAGGGGAGGGACACAAATTCTGGTTCTGTGGAGAAGACACAAAGCACCAAAATGGAATAGCCTTTATCATACGGAAAGAAGTAGTTGCATGCGTCATCAGTTGCACTCCAACCTCTAGTAGACTCATTTGTGCAAAACCACACAATGTCACCACCATTCAGGTCTATGTCCCAACCACAGACCATGACGATGAAGACATCAAACAGTTTTACGAACAGCTTGCTTGATGTAGTAATCCCTTTACAGCTGTTCACAGCTAAACTGGGATTTGTGCAGTGCGTAACGTCAGGGCAGTCGAACAAAAAGGGAAAAAATTGTGTAGAATGTTGTTCAAATTAGAGAAAGAAAAACAATGAAAACCAACAAAAAACAAACAAAAGCGCGGATAAAAACAAGTGGTGCACTATATACATAATTTTGTAGCTTTAAAGGATGTGGACGCCATGCAAGGGTTGCATTTCTCTGATGGCTGGCATGGCGACACACAGGAAGGCTGGCAGTGATGGCGTGATGTGTAGAACAGCAGATGGTGGTAGTCTGTTCCATATGGATGCTGCTCTGGGGTAGAATGCATATTTATATGCATTGGTGGTTGGAATTATTGTGTTGGTATATTTAAGTGGATGGTCGATTTTGTTGGAGATATGCGTGGCGTGCTGGAAACATGGCGGAGGGCTGATGTTGACCATGTGGTAGTGGATTTTGTAAAACATTGATGCTTGTTGAATGAGGCGGCGTGTGTGGAGCGAGTCCCAGTTGAGTTTGTTTATGAGTGGTTTAATATGTGTTTCCTTTCGGTAGTCGGAGAAGATGAATCTTGCAGCATTTCTTTGGATTTGTTCTATACGGTTAATTTCTGTTGCTGTGTTGGGATTCCAGACTTCACTGGCATATTCAACTTGTGGTCGGACAAGGGTTTGGTAAGCTGTTTCTTTGACATTTTGTGAGCAAGGTGACAGTGTTCTTCTTAAGAGTCCAAGTGTGCGGCTGGCTTTGGTGGTTATTTTGGTGCAGTGGTCATTCCATCTTAGGTCATGTGATATTGTGACTCCAAGGTAGTCGTGCTTTTGAACATGGTTTAGTGATTTTCCCAGTAATGTATATTGATATAGTTTGGGGTTTCGTTTGCGTGTGATGGTGAGGACTGCACATTTCTTAACATTGAAATTCATTGACCACTTCTTAGTCCACGTTGTGAGGGTTTCTAAATCGTTTTGTAATAATTATATGTTGATCGTTTGTGTTGTTTATTTCTCTGTATAGGATGCTGTCGTCTGCAAAGAGTTTGATTGTTGAATTTATTTGTTCCTTGATGTCGTTTATGTATAGAAGGAATAGGACCGGCCCCAGGACAGATCCCTGAGGAACTCCGGAAGTGACATTAGCCGAGGAAGAATGTGTGCCATTGACTAAAACAGATTGTATACGGTGGGATAAGAAGCTATTGATCCAGCCAATAGTGTTGTTTCGGATGCCGTAGTAGTTTAATTTATCTGATAGGTGGTGATGAGCAACTTTATCAAACGCTTTACTGAAGTCTAGTAAGATTACATCAGTCTGACTTTTTTTATTTAGTGTTTCTGACCAGTCATTAGTTGAGTTTATGAGTTGTGTTGTAGTTGAGAGGCAGTTCCTGAATCCATGTTGTTCATTAATAAGGATGTTATGAGTGTTCAGATGTTTGGCGACATGACTTAGGATTATGTGCTCCATGATTTTACAGCACAAGCAGGTCAAGGATATGGGTCGGTAGTTGGAGGCGTCTGATTTTGGACCGCTCTTATGAATTGCTGTAACTAGTGCTTTGCGCCACTGTTTTGGGACTGTTGCTTGGTTATAGGATTGCTGGAATAGACATCTAAGAGCTGGAGCTAGTTCATTTGCAACAATTTTAAGGAAACGGGGTGACATTTCATCAGGACCGCATGCTTTTGATGGGCTTAGGCTAGATAATTGTTTGGCTAAGCCGGCAGTTGTGATGTGTAAGTGAGGAATGGAGGTGTATGGAGATGGACCTTTACTGTGCATTTGTGTATGTGTCTGCTTATAAAATACGCTTTGGAAATGCCTGTTCAATGCCTCCGCCTTATCATGATCTGTGCTACACATTTTATCAGAAGTTTTAAGTGTTGGGATTCCTAGGTTTTCTGTGCGAGTGAGTTTTACGTATGACCAGAAAGATTTTGGGTTTGCAGTCATATTCTTGCCAATTATGTTGTTGACATAATCGTGGTGTGCTGAGCGGATACATTTTGTAACATAGTTGCGATATTCACGGTAGGCTTTCCAATCTGATGGGGTGTTTGTTTTATGGGCTTTTGAGAACAATTTATCACGTTTTCTCATCTTATGCTTGATTTCAGATGTTATCCAAGGTAATTAAATTCGAAACTTTCATTTTCAATATCCAAGAATCATGTTAAATTACCTGGTAGAGGCTTTCGTTGACGTGTCACGTCGACTTCATCAGTACCTATGACGCTGAATGACGTCATCGTACACGTGAGGCAGTTCGTAATTGCCCTCGTCTCTGTTGATGGGTGTTTGGGTTTTTCTGATCCAGATGGCTTCCTTGATTTGCCGAAATCTTCTGTTGGGTTCTTTGTCAACAATTTTCACTCCCTCCCAGTCTATGATATGGTTTTCAGTTGTCGCATGGTCTGTAAGGGCGGATTTATTGATGGTAGACATCAATCTTTTTTTTCCGCTCCTTGTGTATTTCTCATTTTTCGTGTTATCTACGTCCTTTCTATGTTCCTCCAGTCTTGTTTTGAGTAGTCTTCCTGTCTCCCCAATGTATTCCCCACCACAATTCTTGCACGGTATTTGGTACACCAGTTCGCCCTGTTCTTCTAGCTGTACTTTGTCCTTGGGATGTACCAACAGGTGTCTGAGGGTGGTGTGGGGACGCATGGCCGTTGCTACTCCATATTTTTTCAGTACTCGATGTACTCTCTCCGATACCCCCTCTATGTATGGGATGACTACTTGGCTCCGATAGTTTTTGTCCTTAGTCTTTTTGTTGGTCTTTTTCTTCTTACTGCTATCTGTCGCCTTTTTCAAGGCCCACGACGGATAGCCACATACTCTTAGAGCTCCTCTCAGGTGTTCCACCTCTTCTTTCTTGTCCCCCTCCTCCGAAGTTATTGTCTCACACCTGTTCATAAGGGTTCTGACAACTCCCAACTTCTGATGTTTGGGGTGGTGGGATGCAAAATTCAGGTACAGGAACTGCCTCACGTGTACGATGACGTCATTCAGCGTCATAGGTACTGATGAAGTCGACGTGACACGTCAACGAAAGCCTCTACCAGGTAATTTAACATGATTCTTGGATATGGAAAATGAAAGTTTCGAATTTGAAAACGAACTATCCTGAAGAATGTTCAGTAATGTTATCCAAGGTAGATTTCGTTTTCCTTTATTGAGTTTTGATGGAACAGTGTCATCCACAATTTTGTCCAGTCCATTTCTAATTGTTTCCCAGTTTGTGTCGACTGATTGTTCTTCAGGGTTTGAGGCTAAGAAGTTGTTGACGAAATCATGCACTTTGGTTTGCAGTGTTTTGGGGTCAATTCTGTCATAGAGGTATATCTTTCTTTGTGGTTTCTTTTGTAACTTAGGTTTCATGTTGATATCAAACAGTACAATGCAATGGTCAGAAATGCCTGGAAGCACCTGTATGTTGTCTATGAGATTAGGGTTTGATGTAACCAGAAGGTCCAGGAAGCTATTTGAGACAGGTCTTGTGGTGCTGGTAACTAGTTGAGAAAGCGAGTTATCAAGTAAGAAGTCGATGAATTTCTCGTGCATTGCTTTAGTGTTAGTGTTTGTTGTCAACCAGTCGATCCAGTTCATATCTGGTAGATTGAAGTCCCCTCCAATTATTAAGTTTGGGTGCTGGCGTGGGTTTTTATTGATAGCCTTGGCTACTGATGAGATTAAGGCGTCTAGTGACTGAGTTTTGTTGCCTGGTGGTCTATAATAACTGGCCAGATATAGCGGTTTAGAGTCTCTGAATTGCACGCTTGCCCAGATAATTTCGCAGTTTTCGCCTAATTCAGGTTCATCAGAGGTAATGAGGCAGTCTTTGGTGGTAATAAAGACTCCTCCTCCATTTGCATTGCGATCTTTGCGGTAGACGGTGTTGTTTTCTGGGAATAGTTCATATGTAGCCATATTGCTATCTAATTTGGATTCACAACCCAATATGAGTTCTGGTTGGTGTTGATCGATTGTTGCACGGAAGGCTGCTTGTTTAGTCGCGCTTTTGATACTGTTACAGTTTATGATCATTGCCCTGAGGCCATGTTTTTTGTTTTTGATGGTAGGCGTGTTGCGAGTACCAGACGAACCTTTGGATGGAGTTGAGGTTTTTGGGTGCATATTATCTTCATCATTTATACAATCATTGCCATTAGTGTCATCAAGTTCAGAGAGCAGTGAAAAGGGGTTTGTAGTGGCGATTGATTGGGTTTGAGATATTGACGAATCAAAATTTGGAAAACCACATTGGCAGCAGATCCATGAGAAGCTTGATATGTTTTTCATGATGCTGTAGTCAATTTTGGTGGTGTCTATGCATTTGGTATGGTACCAGAGTTCACATTTGTCGCACAGGAGTGCTCTGTCATCTTCCTTTACTTCATGTCTGCATACTCCACAAGGATATAAAGATTCAGAGCTATGGAGACTAACTGGTCCAGGGTTTGTTTCGATTTGGCCAGCGAGCAGTATGATCAATAACATATGATAATGGTTGGCTTTGAATTTCAGGATTTGGGGACAGAAACGGGATTTCTGTTTAGAGATTATATAGAGATTATATAGAGAGCTATACTCCACTTGCCAACACTTTCGCTGAAATTTAAGGTGTTGCTGACGTTAGTAGTATCGTTGAGCGCTTCCTCAATATGGGAATTACCAATCATATGAGGCTTATGGCGAAAGGAAGCCAGATTTATGTCAACTTGCGGGCTAGGATATTCTGATTTGGACATCCTGTCACCTGTATTGGAGCTGTAACTCTTGTTTGGGGCTGTGAGCTTTCTAGAACCTAAATAACACCCTTGTGTATTTGCATCGATGTTTATGTAGTGTGACAACTTACACGCATCTTCAGCAATGAATAAACGAGTCGTAAAGCATAGTACTGTATAGGTAGATACAATAAACTGTAGCGTTGTCAAACGTTCGAGAAATGATGCAGGTTCAGTTCTCCTGTAGTCCGCTATGGGTACACTCCACTAGAACCACAACATGGCATGCTCCAAACGGTCTTGTTCACAATCATATTGATTACATACTGGTCCCACGAGGCATCAAATCCAGCATCAATAAGGCAAACAGAAGGACATTCCCTGGCGCCGATATTGACAGTGACCATGACCTTGTGCTCACAACCATCAAATTGAGGCTGAAAACAAAGCGCTTTCAAATAATCCTCGCATTCGATTTGACCTCGAGAAACTCAAAGACGGGAAAATTGCAGAAGAGTTTCAGGCACAGATAGGCTGGAAGTGTGCAGCCCTCAGCTGCTTAGACAGCGATGTCAACACCCTCGCTAAGGACCTCAAATTAAGAGGTGTTACTCGAAACAGCTGACGAAGTGCTTGGGAGGCAGAGGAAGAGGAACCAGCCATGGGTCTCATATGAGATTCTTGACCTATGCGACAAGAGAAGGGACTTGAAGCAGCGGAAGCATACTTCTCTCGAAGGATGGACACAATACAACATGGTGAATAAAGAAGTAAGGAAGATGAAACAGGACTGGATCGAGGACATATGCTAGGGCATTGAACAAAGAATAACAGCAAGACACAACAAAAAGGCCTTTGATACTTATTACTTATTTAGTTTACTTGGGTTGTTCCTGACCGTAGTTTATGTAAAATCTCTACGGCTTCCTGGCAAGGCGGCTTTGTAGACGTAGGTGAATTGTTCCGTTCTCCAGTGGTTAAATCTAGGCGTTTTTGTTAAATGAGTTGATACTAGGTGCATTTACTACCTGTTCTGGTAAATTGTTCCACAATTTTGTAACTCTGGTTGAAAAACCATCCTTTCTTATATTTACATGTGAACGTTCTTGGAATAATTTCAAACTATGACCCCTTGTTCCTTCCTTTATTTCACAGTCTTTGCATAACATAAACATATTAGAAGATATATTGATATCATACTTGCCTTTTAATAGTTTATATACTTCTATCATATCTCCGCGTGTTCTTCTATATGCTAATGTAGTGAGTTTCAACCTCTTAAGTCTTTCCTCGTAAGGAATATTCTTAATTCCTGGGAGTTGTTTAGTTACACGTCTCTGCACATTTTCTATCGCATCCTTATATTTTTGTTTATAAGGGGACCATATGCTCACTGCGTACGACTCCTTACTAAAGCTTTACACGGTGGTATACAACTATTTTAATTTAAGGTTGTAAATTACCTTCTAATAAATGCCATTATACTGTTTGCTTTATTAATCTTTTGGTTGATATGCTTGTAAAATTCTAGCTTTGAGTCAATAATAACCCCAATATATTGTTCTTCTTCTATAAGATATAACTCATGGACCATAATATTTATTTTTAAATTGTAAATATACACTCTCAAGATTCTAGACCCAACAGCACAATATTCTAGACCCATGCAACAGCACAAGATTCTAGACCCAACAGCACAAGGCAACAGCCATAGAATACATTAATGGAAATCTGACAGAAACCATGCAGTGCAGTCCTGAATCGGTGGGCAGAGTACTGCAATGATCTCTACAACTACAACCTCCAGCCAGACACTAGTATAACCCATACAGTCCAGACCCAGAGTAGAGAACCGGTAAGCCTACCTGTCCTAAGGGAAGAGGTTATAGAAGCAGTGGGACGGCTGAAATCGGGAAAGTCACCTGGGGTGGACAACAGTCTTACCAACAGATTGGTCCAGAGTGCAGAGCTTACGGCATGGAGGTCAGCACAGAGAAGAGCAAAGTCATGGTTAACAGCACAAGCAACACCAGAGCAGACATCATCATGAATGGTGAAAAGATAGAAGTCAGCAGCTTTAAATATCTAGGAGCGACCTTGTCTAAGAATGGTAAAGTTCTGCAACACAGGAATACGTATCAGGATCGCCTCAGCAACGGCAGCCATGGCAAGATTGGATAAGATCTGAGGGAGGGAGGGGGGAGGGAAGGAGGGAGAGAGAAGAGGGAAAGAGAGAGAGAGAGAGAGAGCAATGAAGAATTCGAAGAAAGGCCGGAGATGCTGGTGGTGGTTGAATGTGTCGGGGTTTGGGAGACAAATATATAAGCACCCACATTAGACAAGGGAAGATCCTAGATAAGTGGCAGACTGTCTGTGTGAAAAAGAAAGGAAGACGCCATTCAATAATACTGAGGCATCCCCTGTTTGGCTGCTTGAGCATCGTGACAGAAAATGGGGTCAAAGGTGGACGCCAGCACATTATAGCCTTGTTTCAGGTCGTTTGACAGCTTTTGAGATATACGTCTAGAGGACCATTGTCGTATTTAATTTGCCCCGGTTGCCATACATGCAGCTATTTACAGTTAAATTATATATATATATATCCCTCTTTCTCCCCATAGTAATAATATATTTAATATTTATAGAGCGCAATCTCCATAATGTGCTCAAAGCGCTGTACAATAAAAATCATCTCACCCTCCCCTCGCTTGTACAAGGAGACATGCAACTGCCATTAGAACTGTACAAAGGAGTCTATGTTTGATAGGATGGTCCATACACATAGGCCAACTTTACAGTGACCATGCAGTGCAGGAGTTCATCTATGTAGTACTCGGCAACAGCGTATAGCTAAACTTATTTTGGCGCATGCGCTGCGGAAGTGTTATGCATGGTTTATATAGTTCTTATACTTTGCATGCAAGGAGTTGCATTACAATTGCAGGTATGTGGGTAAGCTGACTTTCCAGTAATAAATACTGTGCGTTTACCTCAGAATTAAAACTGCATAATAAACAGTATTTTTATGTGTTTAAGAAGTACCTGAAAGCCTTCGTTTGTATATAATCTGATACGATGTCATTTAAAAATAAAATCGACACATACCTCAGACGGGCGGGATACACATAGATAAAAGGGTCGGACTCTCGATAAGCCAAAGGCTTCCTTGTCCACCTGCTACCTAGAGTTAATTCTCTGGGTGGCAATCTTGTTAAATCTTGTTAAACTGTGTATTGTTTTCACCAAACCATGATGCAGTCATGATTGATACTATCAATATGTATTGTGGACCTTATAACTGGTCGAGCAATAATTTCTGCTGCACTATCTTAAAGGGTTGAATTTTAATTCAATTTAAGTGTAATTCTCAACAATTTTAAGGCTGCATTTATGTGCGTGTGCGTGTATAGCAGAAATGTGCGCATTGTATGTTTTGGGCATGGCTGACAGTTTATCGAGATTCGATTTCAAGTGAATGCTTCAACTTCAGATGTTCTTGAAAGTATGTGAAACCTGTGCGAAATATTGATGCATAAAATAGGAAGAAACGCCATATATGCCCCACTTTACCCTATATTGGCTAAACAAGATCCTTAATTATTTCTTGACAACGAACATGCAACCAATAATAATTTAACCCATTACATGGTTCCAGATCGTGCGGTGTGTAGTATGACACCATGATTTTAATCGTAACTAAGTTGAACCTAAATGTAGGGAGTTACAAAAAAACAAACTTACAAACAAATAGTAGTGTCGTACAGAAAAATACGCTAAGTTAACGGTAATCTGCATTTCACTTTCAGGACATGCACATAATATGTAGAATCATTGCCTACAGAATAAACTCAAACCACTTACAAAAAGTTACTATACTATTAATTAACATTTCGCTTTTAGTTTGTGTACTACAAATTATCGAATTTTCTTTGGTACCGATTCGATCGTTTGTACATGCGTGCCCTGCATGCGAAAAAATAGGTCACGAAGGACACTGATAACTTGAGAAGCGGCGGCATGAACGTAAACTAACAAACGATGGACTCTTCAGATTCTCGCAAAAGACCGCTCGATGGGGAGAATGAAAGCGGTGTTACCAAGCGTTCCAACCCAGGCTTAGGTTGGTAATAACAGCGTCACGATTAATAACTATTGACACCATAAATGTTTAGCATGCTTGATGCTCGCGTGCAAAATACAACCGCATCGCTAGTATCACGTGGCCGACACGATAATAAACATAGATAAAATTAAATTTCATGGACATGGTAAATGGAAATTAGAACACTATCGGATAAGCCACACGGATATTAAACCACACACCATTGGGTTTTAGGCGATCTTTTAGTTTCTGACCTAACCATTAAAACGACCACCTACACTGGCTACGCCTACAGCCGCCTAACTTCTCACATATCTTACAGTTACATGTAACTTACTGTAATACTGGTGTGGGCAATATTCGTGGGTGCAATCGTTTTTTGTAGTTTTAACAAAAACCTGATCAAACCCCTCCGTAATGAAGCCATATTCTAAATCTTTAACATACACGCCTTCAAAGGAATGGAACCAAGTTATAAGAAAAGTTGGTTTATTGGGGTACTTACGATAATAGAGCGAACAATTTCTGCACCGCGAAACGATGCCATAGGTCAACATTCGTGATATGTTATGGCACATTGTAACTGGCAATATTGCAATAAATGTCATGTCCAGTCTCTGCATGGCCGAGATCGATTGATTACATTCGCACCAATGTAAGTACACCCAGTGGTTGCATCTGCTAGATGTACATTGTGCCCATGTTGTCAGTTGGCTATCTGTGTTCGGCGGATAGCTCTTCCTACACACACATCACATCTCTTCGGGATCGAAGTTGAGGGTTGTTTCTGCTGAGGTGTGTTGTGTTGGTTTTGACTGTTTTCTCGCATTTGTTCTGCTCCAGGTCCCTGACATATTTCTTGCCCTCCCTTAATTTGTCCTAGTCGTATGTGTGTGCGACAAAATGGTGGGACAAATTTGGGTTTTTTGGCATGAAGAAATGTTGTGACTGAACAAAACCTCCGTTGTTTTTGGTTGTGATCAGTCGTGAACCCTCTCGCTGGGTTTGCCGCCGTGTTGGTAGCTTCTTCAGCACAGTGTTGGTGACATCTTCATCTCTGGTTGCCAGTTCTCTCTGTGCATTCACCACAGTGTTGGTGACGTCTTCAGCACTGGTTGCCAGTTCTCTCTGTGCATTCACCACAGTGTTGGTGACGTCTTCAGCACTGGTTGCCAGTTCTCTCTGTGCATTCACCACAGTGTTGGTGAAGTCTTCAGCACTGGTTGCCAGTTCTCTCTGTGCATTCACCACAGTGTTGGTGACGTCTTCAGCACTGGTTGCCAGTTCTCTCTGTGCATTCACCACAGTGTTGGTGACGTCTTCAGCACTGGTTGACAGTTCTCTCTGTGCATTCACCACAGTGTTGGTGACGTCTTCAGCACTGGTTGCCAGTTCTCTCTGTGCATTCACCACAGTGTTGGTGACGTCTTCAGCACTGGTTGCCAGTTCTCTCTGTGCATTCACCACAGTGTTGGTGACGTCTTCAGCACTGGTTGCCAGTTCTCTTTGTGCATTCACCACAGTACTAGGAGCAACTTGTTGACTGGTCACAACACTGGCATTAAATGGGAATACCTGTGTGCTTGAAGCTGACTACAATGTTCCCTGTAATCATCATTTGGCTCATTGCATTTGCAGTGAGGCAACATATGTCAAAACGTGAAATCACCTGCCCATAATTTTTCCGGAAAAAGTTCCTGCACTCACTGTAGTACATCACCATAAAAGGCCCGAATAAACCAACATCCAATGACTGAGTAATGTGGCTGGTATGAGCGGGCAAAAGAAATAAGACAATGTTGTGCCTCGGTGCCCATTCAGTTAGTGGCACGTTGATATGAGAGCAGTGCCCACTGTAGAGAAGGAGAAGTGGATCATCTTTGTTGATCGACACATACTTCAGGAAATTATCATTCAAATATGTTTTGACAATTTTGCTGTTTGCCCATCCGGTGTCCGACATTGTGGCTTGTGTAGTGGGCAGTGCCCCAGCCATAAGGTCACTGGTCATTCTCTTCCATTTGAAGACAATATAAGGTGGCAATGATTGCCCAACTGCACTGATACAGCTAATGATGGTTGTAGTAGCAGATCTTTGTGATGTCACAGCCAAAGGGTTGTGGTGGGGTTGGTCCAAAAGTTTGTATTTCTGCAGAATTACCAACAGTTCCTTGTAGTAATTGTCGATGGTTTCTCTGGTTGTGCAGCAGGCCCTAACCATAGCCAGACTTCTTGGTTTTGTTATCTTTAGTTCTGGCCATCTGTTAAGTAAACCATACACCCACTTCTTATTCACAAGCAAATTGTTGTTCCTCTTATTCAAGAAGACTGCTGTTTCTCTTACAAGTGCTGCCAGCTCTAGGCGAGTATATCCATAACCACACATCGCGACTTCTTTCACATGAGCAACCAAAGCAGCTTCTTCATTGCTGGTCAGCAACCTGTTTTGTCCAGATGCATATTTGCATGGATTGCAGCCGCCCATAATTCTATCACATAGAATCTGCTGCGGAATACCATACATCTTTGCTGATTTATAAACTGTCACACCCCCTTCTGCGACACATGTCATGTGCATGCTTCATTTGCTCAGGACCATTGTTCTGTCTGTAAAGTTGAGGCTGAAAAAAATTATGCATATATATCAGGCCTTGACATTAAGGCTTTGAATCCACTTGCCCAGTTAATGGCCCGCCTTTGAAAAAAGCGGGCATAATTATAAAGTCGAGGCAGCTTCCAACCACCATACAAAGTGTGTCCAATGCGCTGCCGGTGGCGTGGCTAGAAAATTTATTCGATGGCTTTGCACGCCGTCGTCCGCATAATAAGGGTTGGAGTTTGGACTCATTATTGATCAAAATTAATATCTACGTTATGTTTACAATGTCCTATAACTGAGTCATGTCTAAGAATTCTGGCGAACTGCATCTGATAACCGATGCGGTCATGCCGTGACCGCCACTTCGTCTTGGCGGCATTCGAGAACCGGAAACCAGTGGCCCGTCGGGTCAGTAAAACATAAGAACTGGTGGCCCGATCTGGCCCGACAGCTTCAAAAAAGGCACCGGGCCATCTGGCCAGTGTTAATGTCGAGACCTGTATATACACATGTGTATATATATATATATATTTTCATATTTACATACAATTTTGTAATCAGAATCCATGCTGGGCAGTACGTAGGATGTTATGCTCTTTCCAATGTGCCATCAGGTTCGATACAATGATGTGTTCCATCAGTTTGCATGTTGTGGAGGTAAGACTGATTGGACTAGTTTGCTGGCTCTGCTCTCGAATCCTTCTTCTTGAAGACTGGGCAGGGCCTCACCCAGGATAACATTTTTGCCAGTCCAAATTTGTTCTGCCACGCTACGAGGAGCGGTTGGGCACGTTATCAGACACGCAATCGGCATGCTATCGGACGTGAGTCGAAGTGTTCAAACTTGAAGATAAACTAAAAATACATATTACCATTTATGAAGGCAAGGCAGAACAATGTAAGTAATAATAACAATATAAGTATGACAACAAATATTTATTTACATAAGAATTATAGAGATACTTCTTAAAACACAGTAGCAACTATGAGTTTGATTTTGCGGTTTTTCCAAAAAAAATCCATTTCAAAATTCCATTTCAGAAAAAGGCAAATTCTGTTTCAAACGACATATTTTCCGTTTCAGAAAAAAATAAAATTCTGTGTCAGTGATGCAGTTTCTGTTTAAGAGCGGAAAAAAACATTTCTGTTCAGAAAAGTAATATTTTATTTCAAAGTTAATTTCAAAAAGTAATACAATCTGTCTAATATTTGAAATATCACAATGTTATGATCTCTGCATCTAAATAATACTGTTTTGCTGTGTGGTTAGCTATTCTAACAACATTTATTTGTGCAATATTTGCAACACAATAACAACCGTACATAATCAATTTAGATAATAAAATAATTCCTGTCGCACAATAACGTAAATGGCTCATTGTTCCATTGCACCAGTGCTTAATATATAAGTTAACAAATGTAAATTACACAAACAATCATATTAACAATTATGAATGTTCAAATCACTGATGCTGTTTCACTAATAATTTTGTTCAGCCATAATTTTTTTTAGCTATTCATCTTGTTCTCGTCCATACTTTTTTGTTCGCTTATATAATTTGTTTCTCTTTTTGATCTTTCTACCCAGTTTATCATTCAGCCAGGGAACACTGGACCAGGCCCTTGTGAGTTTAGTTGGAATGTGTTTTTCCATGTCATTTTGTACGCCAGACTTGAATGCTGTCCACAGCTCTTCTGTGCTTCAGGTCTTGTCAAGATCTATGCATTCAAGGTCTTTTGCAAAGGATCTCCAGTTTGCTTTGTGGTACACATATCTGTTTCTTCTTTTGTGTTTCCTGCGTGTGGCGTGGACATTGAGTTCAGTGTACACATCATCATCTCCTATTCCTGGCATCACTTCCGTGTGGTTAATCATTGAGTTCAGTATACACATCATCATCTCCTATTCCTGGCATCACTTCCGTGTGGTTAATCATTGGGTTCAATGTACACATCATCATCTCCTATTCCTGGCATCACTTCCGTGTGGTTAATCATTGAGTTCAGTGTACACATCATCATCTCCTATTCCTGGCATCACTTCCGTGTGGTTAATCATTGAGTTCAGTATACACATCATCATCTCCTATTCCTGGCATCACTTCCGTGTGGTTAATCATTGAGTTCAGTATACACATCATCATCTCCTATTCCTGGCATCACTTCCGTGTGGTTAATCATTGAGTTCAGTGTACACATCATCATCTCCTATTCCTGGCATCACTTCCGTGTGGTTAATCATTGAGTTCAGTGTACACATCATCATCTCCTATTCCTGGCATCACTTCTGTGTGGTTAATCATTGAGTTCAGTATACACATCATCATCTCCTATTCCTGGCATCACTTCCGTGTGGTTAATCATTGAGTTCAGTGTACACATCATCATCTCCTATTCCTGGCATCACTTCCGTGTGGTTAATCATTGAGTTCAGTGTACACATCATCATCTCCTATTCCTGGCATCACTTCCGTGTGGTTAATCATTGGGTTCAGTATACACATCATCATCTCCTATTCCTGGCATCACTTCTGTGTGGTTAATCATTGAGTTCAGTATACACGTCATCATCTCCTATTCCTGGCATCACTTCCGTGTGGTTAATCATTGAGTTCAGTGTACACATCATCATCTCCTATTCCTGGCATCACTTCCGTGTGGTTAATCATTGAGTTCAGTGTACACATCATCATCTCCTATTCCTGGCATCACTTCCGTGTGGTTAATCATTGGGTTCAGTATACACATCATCATCTCCTATTCCTGGCATCACTTCTGTGTGGTTAATCATTGAGTTCAGTATACACATCATCATCTCCTATTCCTGGCATCACTTCCGTGTGGTTAATCATTGAGTTCAGTGTACACATCATCATCTCCTATTCCTGGCATCACTTCCGTGTGGTTAATCATTGAGTTCAGTGTACACATCATCATCTCCTATTCCTGGCATCACTTCCGTGTGGTTAATCATTGAGTTCAGTGTACACATCATCATCTCCTATTCCTGGCATCACTTCCGTGTGGTTAATCATTGAGTTCAGTGTACACATCATCATCTCCTATTCCTGGCATCACTTCCGTGTGGTTAATCATTGAGTTCAGTGTACACATCATCATATCCTATTCCTGGCATCACTTCCGTGTGGTTAATCATTGGGTTCAATGTACACATCATCATCTCCTATTCCTGGCATCACTTCCGTGTGGTTAATCATTGAGTTCAGTATACACATCATCATCTCCTATTCCTGGCATCACTTCCGTGTGGTTAATCATTGAGTTCAGTGTACACATCATCATATCCTATTCCTGGCATCACTTCCGTGTGGTTAATCATTGAGTTCAGTATACACATCATCATCTCCTATTCCTGGCATCACTTCCGTGTGGTTAATCATTGAGTTCAGTATACACATCATCATCTCCTATTCCTGGCATCACTTCCGTGTGGTTAATCATTGAGTTCAGTATACACATCATCATCTCCTATTCCTGGCATCACTTCCGTGTGGTTAATCATTGAGTTCAGTGTACACATCATCATATCCTATTCCTGGCATCACTTCCGTGTGGTTAATCATTGGGTTAAATGTACACATCATCATCTCCTATTCCTGGCATCACTTCCGTGTGGTTAATCATTGAGTTCAGTATACACATCATCATCTCCTATTCCTGGCATCACTTCCGTGTGGTTAATCATTGAGTTCAGTGTACACATCATCATATCCTATTCCTGGCATCACTTCCGTGTGGTTAATCATTGGGTTCAATGTACACATCATCATCTCCTATTCCTGGCATCACTTCCGTGTGGTTAATCATTGAGTTCAGTATACACATCATCATCTCCTATTCCTGGCATCACTTCCGTGTGGTTAATCATTGAGTTCAGTGTACACATCATCATCTCCTATTCCTGGCATCACTTCCGTGTGGTTAATCATTGAGTTCAGTATACACATCATCATCTCCTATTCCTGGCATCACTTCCGTGTGGTTAATCATTGAGTTCAGTGTACACATCATCATATCCTATTCCTGGCATCACTTCCGTGTGGTTAATCATTGGGTTCAATGTACACATCATCATCTCCTATTCCTGGCATCACTTCCGTGTGGTTAATCATTGAGTTCAGTATACACATCATCATCTCCTATTCCTGGCATCACTTCCGTGTGGTTAATCATTGAGTTCAGTGTACACATCATCATATCCTATTCCTGGCATCACTTCCGTGTGGTTAATCATTGGGTTCAGTATACACATCATCATCTCCTATTCCTGGCATCACTTCCGTGTGGTTAATCATTGAGTTCAGTGTACACATCATCATCTCCTATTCCTGGCATCACTTCCGTGTGGTTAATCATTGAGTTCAGTGTACACATCATCATATCCTATTCCTGGCATCACTTCCGTGTGGTTAATCATTGAGTTCAGTGTACACATCATCATCTCCTATTCCTGGCATCACTTCCGTGTGGTTAATCATTGGGTTCAATGTACACATCATCATCTCCTATTCCTGGCATCACTTCCGTGTGGTTAATCATTGAGTTCAGTATACACATCATCATCTCCTATTCCTGGCATCACTTCCGTGTGGTTAATCATTGAGTTCAGTGTACACATCATCATCTCCTATTCCTGGCATCACTTCTGTGTGGTTAATCATTGGGTTCAGTATACACATCATCATCTCCTATTCCTGGCATCACTTCCGTGTGGTTAATCATTGAGTTCAGTATACACATCATCATCTCCTATTCCTGGCATCACTTCCGTGTGGTTAATCATTGGGTTCAATGTACACATCATTATCTTGTATTCCTGGCATCACTTCCGTGTGGTTAATCATTGGGTTCAGTATACACATCATCATCTCCTATTCCTGGCATCACTTCAGTGTGGTTAATCATTGGGTTCAGTATACACATCATCATCTCCTATTCCTGGCATCACTTCCGTGTGGTTAATCATTGGGTTCAGTATACACATCATCATCTCCTATTCCTGGAATCACTTCCGTGTGGTTAATCATTGGGTTCAGTATACACATCATCATCTCCTATTCCTGGCATCACTTCCATGTGGTTAATCGTAGATGGTTTGTTGGTTATAATCAGGTCTAGGATGTTGTCAACTCTGGCTGGTTCTTCCACGAATTGAGGTAGTGCATTGTCGTCAAGGGTGTTTTTAAATGTAACATGAAGATCCCTGTGATCGTCTCCTTGAAAAAAACATGCACCACCATGTCGATGATGATTCTGTTGTGATGACCTAAAATCTGAATCCTTTCAAATTACCGCGCAAAAGCTAGACACATACTGCCCGACTTTTTTGTGTGACACTTGTTCGCCTAAGCACATAAGATTTGGTTTTATGACACAGCCTAGAGCAGCACACACTACGCAACATTTGTTAAATGTGACATTTGTTGAATGAATGCACGACTGTCTGTGCTATGGTTTCGCTATGATCTATGCTATTTCCCCAGCCTGGTCAGGCTTTATTTATTTATTATTATGCATTTTTACGTGGTATACGTGATGTAGTTCGCATCTGTTTCGCTTGTGCCATTCCACACGAAATGTACCATCACAGTTCGTTTGTAGTACAGTTAATAGATATATAAATAAATTAAATATATAAATAAATAGGTAAATATATGATTAAAATGTCCTTATGATAAAAAACGTAAAAATACTTATAAAAAAAGTCCGTAGAAATTGTACTTAAATGTAATAAATATGTAAATAACTAAATAATTTAAAATGTCAATTCTACGTTTTCATATGGCTTTTTCTTATTTTGAATAGACTGGTGTTTGTTATTGCATTAAATACAGTGTGCACCAGTTGGTCAGTAGCCACGACAAAGGTAGTTCTGTCATTGACTGGCACGAATGCACAACATTTATTGCAGTGATTCGATTTTCAAATCAGACCAAACCGGTCAAATGATCATCAGACAAAAGCTTTATTGCATCTTCATTCTTGATCTAAGCCCACCACGTACTATCAAATATAGCAGGTCTTTCTTTTAAAGTAGTTCTGTTCCTTTATTAATAACATTTTACTAACAAACAATACCTACACGCAGACACAGAAGATTTCCCAAAGTATTCATACCAGACTTTTGGTATGATGTAAATATTTCAATTTATCCAATGCAGATTACGTGAGACGTCCCCAACTTACCGGTGGACCTGAGAACAATCGCAGAAAATGCGTATAATGTTACAAACAATTTACATCCATCTAACTTATGGTACAAACCCTGAAACCAGTTAAAAGTGGATTGTTTTCATAACTCGGAACAATCGCATAAACCACACGTAACATGGTGAACAATAAATTATCGTCAGCTGAGCCAAGTATTAAATTAAAAACAACAATGGATAGTGTTCCAGTATGTAACGTATAAAAATAAGTAATTTTGAAAACATAATGAAGGAAATTTTTGTTTGCAATTTCCATATTTCAAATTGTCATAGGTAAAAAAATTAACATAAGCGTAAATGTTATGTAGTCGCATTTCCAACTAATTATGTGTGAAGTTTGCGGAAACATTAACAAAATAATTAGGATGATTTCTGTTGATTTGTTTTGCAATTTTGTTAATTTGAATAGCAGCTCAAAATGTCAACATCGACCTCTACGGCAGTGCATGATCATTCAGCTCATAAAAGTATCAAATTGGGATATTATAGATGGGTATTCAACTGGTTTGGGTGGTAAACATTTTTGGTATGTAAGATAGGTATAATTTAGATGTAATTTAAAACTAAGGGAGTTGGATGGAGGACATTAAGTTTCCATTATGACATATATTTAAATGAGTGACTTGAGAATTGCTGGTGCTGGTGACCAGAACTGTTGGTGGCCAGGGTGAAATCCTATGAGCTGACTGAGAACCGTTCAACTCCATCTAGGGGTTAAATTTAAAGCCTGAAATCTTAGACATTTGTCCTAAAAGGCAGGTGGCTGGTGTATCAAGGTCCTTCCTGTAGAGTGCACCCCAAAAGACTGACAGAAAGCAGCCCTTCTGATGGTTACAGTTTGTAGCGTCAACACTGTACATATGGCATTCCTTTTTCACAGGACTTCATGTGAATCATGTTGCTCTGATAACACTTGGATAGATTTGAAAAGAATGTGTACTAGTTCTGTTGGTATATTATCACCTAAGTATCCTTCGAAGGTTTTTCCTTGTTCGCAGGCTTTGTTTCATTGATGCTATTTAACAAGATTGCCAACCAGAAAATTACTCTGGATGGCAGTTGGACAAGGAAGCCTTTTGGCTTATCGAGAGTCCAATACTTTTTATCTACATGTATCCCGCCTTTTTAAGGTGTGTGTCGATTTTATTTTTAAACATATTCACGCTACTAGCACCAACACAATCAGGAGATAATCTGTTCCATTCATTTACAGTCCTTTGTGAGAATGAGAACTTTCTTATATCTAATCTACACTGCTCCTTTACTAACGTAGCTTCATGTCCTCTGGTCCTTCTATCTTTCTTAACTGAGAAAAAAAAAATTCTATCAATATTTTCATAACCATTCAATATTTTAAACACTTCTATGTGATCTCCTCTCAATCTCCTGGTCTCTAGTGTTGTTAAACCACATTCTTTTAGGCGTATTTCGTAACTAAGATCCCTCAGATTTGGTATCATTTTAGTCGCTCTCCTCTGTACTCTTTCTAGCATATCTATGTCCTTCTTGCGATATGGCCTCCATGCTTGTATACAATATTCTAAATGAGGCCTCACTATTGTTTTGTACAGCGGTACTATGAATTCTTTTTTCTTATACGCTATATTTCGCCTAATTAATCCAAGGATTTGATTTCCCTTTGATGCTGCAATTCCGCACTGCTCTGAAACCTTCATATCAGCACTAACGGTTAACCCTAAGTCCTTTTCTTTTACAGTAGTACTTAGAACAGTACCCCCCATTTTATATTTTACCTCTTCATTCCCATGACCTGTGTGGAGGCATTTACATTTCCCAAAATTGAACAGCATTTGCCACTTTTCAGACCATTTGATCAACCTATCAAGATCATCTTGTAAATGCTGTCTGTCTCCATCACTTTTAATCCTTCTAAACACTTTTGTATCATCCGCAAATTTTAACACCTTGCTTGTTATATCATCGTCCAAATCGTTGATATATATTAAGAATAATATAGGTCCTAGTACTGATCCCTGTGGTACCCCACTCAATACCGATTTCCAGTTTGAAGCCTCCCCATCAACTACTACACGTTGTCTTCTGTCATTCAGCCATTTTTCTATCCAGTTTATTATACCATTTCCTATGCCATGGGCCTTTAGCTTAACCCATTTCATTCGGGATACGCCTGCGGGCGTAGTTGACATTTTCATTCGGGATACACCTGGAGGCGTAGTCAACGAACGTCACAACCATATCTGGTATTTATAGAAACTGTGTGCATCACGGCAAGCTTTTACCATTTTCCCCATGATGCAGTAGGATCACACTACCGGTTGGAAGCCATTTGCAATTTTTCGACCGCATGTTTTGTCAGAGTTTACAGTGAAGTTCGAGTCGTATATTTTCAAGATTTTGGGCATTTAAAAATGGCGGAAGATGGCACAGTTAGCGATGGCAGTGACATTGACTATGCAGACAGCGAAATCGGGAGCAATACGGGGAGTTCTTCGGGCAGTGGTTCATCAGAAAGTGACTTTGATGACCGACGTGCTGTGGGAGAACAGTGGGTCCGAAATCTGTTCGGACGAATCAGACTTCGGCGGCTTCCAAGGCAACTGGAAGGAGCGCGATTTCGCCCAACGTGTCTCGATGGCCTTTCGCGGAATCGGTGGGGCATCGGTCCTACATCCACCAGAAGCGAACCCGGGAATGTACTTCGACCAATTCTGGACCGGCGAAATGTGGACACAACTGGTGAACGAGACCAACCGGTACGCCGACCAGGAGAGGCAACGAAACCTACCACCCCCGTCAGCTTCCATCTGGACGCCAGTCACTACCGACGAGATGAGGGCGTTCGTTGGCCTGTGCTTCGCGATGGGTGTTACGACTGCCATCCAGGAACGACTATTGGCGGGTGAGCAACTGGCTGCTAAAAACGAACTTTGGCAGGGTGATGGCCAGGGATAAGTTCAACCTGATTTGGCGCTACCTCCACCTGGCCAACAACGATGTCCCAGGTGCTGAAGGAGACAGGCTCGTGAAGATACGGTGGTTTGTTGACTTCATGAACGACCAGTTTCAGTCCGTATACGTGCCGTACGGAAAGTATACAGTCGACGAAAGCATGATTCGTTTCAAGGGCCGGCTGGAATTTCGCCAATACCTCCCAGCAAAGCCAATCAAGTGGGGCGTGAAGGTGTGGGTCCTGGCAGAAAGCGACACTGGCTACCTGTCCAAGTTCCAGGTCTACACCGGTAGGGCACCTGGAGGACAGGAACGTGGCCTCACACACCGTGTTGTGACTGATCTGGTTGACCACCTCTACGGACAGTACACGCAGGTGTACTTTGATAACTTTTACACGAGCACCGACCTGCTGACATACCTGCATGTTCGGCAGGTGTATGCGTGTGGCACCGTCCGGAGCAATCGCAAGAACCTACCGACTGCCCTACTGCCAAAGAACGTGCGGCTTGCGAAGCATCAGTATAAGGTGGCGCAGAAGGACGAGTTGTCCAACTTCCACGATCCGACAGCAGTGGGTGCTGTGTCGCGACGCGTGTGAGTGGGCGGTGGGTCCCAGCAGGTGGTAGTCCCCGCAGCCGTGGCTGACTACCAGAAATACATGAAGGGTGTTGACCTCATGGACCAGATGGTGGGTTATTACATCATCCAGCACCGATCGAAGAAGTGGTGGAGACGTATCTTTCACTACCTGATGATGGCCTCGGCGCACAATGCTTACGTTGTGGCACGAGACACGAACCCAGAGATGGTTGAGACCGAGTGGCCAAACTTCCAGGATTTCCTGGAGGAGATCATCCTTTGGCTGGTTGGGGATGTTCGATCACGACGGGACCCTGCTGCCAACCCCCGTCCTGCCCCCGGTGCAGGCAGACACGACATTATCAAAATGTACGAGAAGAAGAGGACGTGCATCGAATGTTCCTTGGGAGCAGCAGCAGGTGAACGACGTGGCACAACCAAGCATGGATGTCGACAGTGTCAGCAGCCAGTACATTTAGAGTGTGTGTGCACACACTTCCACAGACTGTACAACCTGTGAGTTGTCAGTGACATGAACAATGACATGGCCAATGTCTTGACCAGTGATATGAACACTATGAATAGGAGTCATGGATAGTAACATGAACAGTGTTGTGAATGTTTGATGTTTCATATTAAATTTATTATGTACATTATATCTTGTACGTTGTAATTATCTTGTAATAGAAACTGCATCTGTATTGTCAGTGAATATCTGTAATAAAATTATACATTTAGTTTACATGACGACATTCAATCAAAAAACTATAACTTTGGACTGATATATGACATTTACATCAAATTTTTACCACTGTTTGAAGAAATGAATTTGGGAGGTTTCTCTCACTGGATATATGATCAGTCTAAGTGGCTATATATAGGTAAAACTAGCCCAAAGTCTGTGTACACATTTTGTTTTTATTTTATTTCTTTCATTCTTCTTCTTCTCCATGAGATAACTTCTTCCATGTTCACTCTACAGAAACAGTTTCAACTCCATCATGTAGGCAATTCTCTTCTGATTCCAGAAATGTATGGGTTTATACACTTTTCTTCAACAGTTGCCTGAAAATTTTTTTTAATTGAAGCGTTGGTGAATCCCTATCGGGAAAGATATCTTTTCACATACTCGACAACATTCATTCAGAAATGTGTAACTTCCGACTGAGACAAGATATTTACATGACATTTTTACCACTGTTTGAAGAAATGAATTTGGCAGATTTCTCTCATTGGATGTATGACCATCCTGAGTGGTTGTATACAGGTAAAACAAGTCCAAAGTTGATGTACAATCTGTTTTTATTATTATTGCTTTCAGTCTTCTTCTTCACCTTGAGATAACTTCTTCTATGCTCACTCTATACAAACAATTTTAAGACCATCATGTAGGCAATTCTCTTCTGATTCCAGAAATGTAAGGGTTTATACACTTTTCTTCAACCAAAACCTGGCAAAAAAATAATATGTGACCCACCCGTCGAAATAATTTATCACAACTGTAAATTGGTAATTTTGTCCAGATCTGAGCAATGTGGCCAGCTAACTAGCTGTCAGAATGAAATGGGTTAAGGAGTAATCTTTGATGTGGTACTTTGTCGAAAGCTTTTTGAAAATCTAAATAGATATCTACTGGTGATCCCTCATCTACCCACCTAGTGATGTCTTCCAAAAAACATAACATATTTGTTAAGCATGACCTCGCTTTTAAAAACCCATGTTGAGATGGGTTTATCAAGTTATGTTTAACAAGAAAATCCACCATGTGATCTTTAATTAGTCTTTCTAATAATTTGCAAATCACTGATGTTAAACTCACTGGTCTATAGTTCTCTGACTTGTTTCTCGAACCTTTTTTAAATAACGGTATAATGTTTGCCTCTTTCCATTCTAAAGGAACCACTCCCTCTTCTAATGACAAATTGAAAACTGTTGCAAGCGGTGCGCTAATTTGTTCTACAATTTCCAATAGTAGTTTGGGCGGAATCCTGTCCACTCCAGGTGATTTATTATCCTTCATAGCCCTTATTTTCTTAGCTACCATTTCCGAGGTTACAACTAACTGTCCTAAATAGTCTGAATCTGCCCCCTTGAACTTAGCCTCTGGTACTGGCAGTGAACTAATATCTTCCCTGGTAAACACTGAACTAAAATACTAATTCAGGTCTTCTGCCATTAAGAATCCCTCTGATATTGTATTTCCAGCACTATCTTCTAGAGGACCGACCTTATCCTGAACTTTCTGTTTGCTTCGAATATACGCATAAAAACTCTTACTGTCATGTTTTATATTACTAGCTAATTTTTTTTCATAGCTTCTCTTTGAATTTCTAATTTCAGCTGTAGCTTGATTAAGTGCTTCTTTATAAATGTTGTAGTCTTCATCATTTCCAGTACATCTATATGACTTCCACATCATTTGTTTATACTTAATTTTTCTAATTGCTTCTTTCGATAAGTGTTTCTTTTTAGACCGTTTCCCTTGTTTTTTGAAAGGTACAAATTTATCGACTATGCACTTAATTTCACTATTTAAGATATTCCAGCATTCGGTTGCTGGAATATTGCAGTAAGATAGTCAACTGGTCAGTCATTTGAGCAAAAAGAGATTGGAAATGGAATTTAGAATTGAAGGCATTATGAACAAATGCTATCAGCTCTATTCTTGATTAATCTGACACTCCACAAAACATGTTTTACATATAGTCTGGCCTTACATTTATGTCTAATTGTTGAATCATTGTTTATGAGCTTTTGCATTCCACGTGTTTGTGATCCATTACAGTGATTACACAGAACACATAAGTCTGACAGCAAACCCTCACCCCATCTTTAAATCTACATACATGTATTTCTTTTGTTAGTTTTCATCTATTCCTAGCAGATGTTTTGATGTTGCTGTTACAGTGTCTGCATAAAATAGACTGATGAAAGGTCAATGGTATAAACCATTTTTTATTAGAATGGTCCAATTCTGCAGTCAATGTATATGATTCATATATCAAAACAAAAATCAACCGATGTTCAAAATGTTGATTTCTCAGAAGTTCCTTATATTTTAGCCAATTACTTTTTCTGCAAAAATAGTAAGTATTTGCAGCCAATTCTTTCTGTAATATCTTGTTTGTGTAAACAAGTGGTCAGTTACCAAGGTGGCAAAATTGCACTACTGCTATGTGAACTATTTTTCAGTTACATCTAATTGCTAAGTTTACAAGCTACATACCGTATTCATTCTGTTAAGCTTACAGCATGCTTAACAAATATTTGAGACTTGGAAATATGTCAAATTTTGCCTTCTAATAAGCATACATTCATTTTCTTTGGTACCCAAAATTACTTCACTGTCGCACGCTAGATGGCAATACTTTTGTTTTAATTTACGAAGCGGCGTCACACAACACAAACACAGTGTCCAATGTTGGTGCTAGTGTGGTCATAGTTGAGTGAACATTTTGTTTGCAGGGGACACGCTGCACCTGAAGATGTTGATCCCAGCAGCGGCGGCGGGCGCCATCATTGGCAAGGGAGGCGAGACAATCACACAGATACAGAAGGAATCCGGGGCCAACATCAAGATGTCAAAGGCAAGCGACTACTACCCAGGTAAACAAGTGACATTTGTGCCTTTAACAAGAGGTGTACAATGTACATACATGCTCAAGAACACCAGAAGGCTGTAGTTTACTAATTGTGATGTGATTGAAATGTTTTCTATAATATAATTTATATGAGCAACAACGTGCATTGTTCAGTGATTTGCATGGTGGATTTAGCTGACAGGTAGTCTGTCGAACTGGCTGACTCAGAAACAACTAGTCCTGATATTGTTTTATTAGTCCTTAAAATAAATGTGCTAAAAGTGGCTTTATTTCATAAAGAAAACAAGTCGTTTCTCATTTCAATTAAATTGTCAACTAAATGTGTCATTAATAGAAACAAATACATGTGATTTCGTAGATCCAGTTGCAAAGTCATCAGAAGAAATAACTAGTTTAATCAGAGACAGCAAACGGCAGTGATGGACAAGACGATGCCAGCAAAATTTGAAAATTTAAACTTGACGGCAACGAAGGACCGACATTGTCGGACTAAGTTGCATCATTTGGCTTATAATTTTCATTAGCATTTCCTTTCCCAAAGCTGATGACTGAACAATCAGTAACATTGCTGGCGTTAACTTGCTAAAATAATCACTCGATGCGGGAATAATGCAACTACGATGGGATAGCAAATAACACTGTCTGTAACTCGCGCATGTATGTTTGTCCGTGTCGCTCATCACTCATGGTCGCTAGGCAGCACTATCTATTCTAACCGGATGTAAACAGCCGCCATTTACATTCTCCGTGTTCAACAAGTTCTCTATTTGATCGTCGTATGGAATATTTAGCTGCGTGTGATAAAATGCTACCTTATTGTCTTATTTTGTTTTATTCCATCACCACCCAACTAGCATAATATACAAAGCGTAAATTAATTCGCATAATCAGAGCTAGTCCGATGGGACAGCTCCTCTAAACATGGACTACCGGTAGTCCGGTTACTGAAACTACTTGTCTGGGACGATCGGACCAGCCTTATTTCGCAGCTTGGATCTACCATTTTAAAGCTTTTTTTAGATTTCATTTTACGATACGTATCTAATTTGTTCTCCTTCTAGGAGAGTCGGATGTAGCTTGTGCGTAATTTGGGTTAAGGTGGTTCTGATGGCCAAGACATGCTTGTTTTGAATTAATAATTTATAATTAAAGTTTTGGAGATAGCCTAAACAAAATTTCTCAGACTTCCTAAGACATCAAGTAATACTCTCGTCCCAAAAAATTAAGTTTCTAGGTTCGAAACTTTCATTTTTCATATCCAAGAATCATGTTAAATTACCTGGTAGAGGCTTTCGTTGACGTGTAACGTCGACTTCATCAGTACCTATGACGCTGAATGACGTCATCGTACACGTGAGGCAGTTCGTAATTGCCCTCGTCTCTGTTGATGGGTGTTTGGGTTTTTCTGATCCAGATGGCTTCCTTGATTTGCCGAATTCTTCTGTTGGGTTCTTTGTCAACAATTTTCACTCCCTCCCAGTCTATGATATGGTTTTCAGTTGTCGCATGGTCTGTAAGGGCGGATTTATTGATGGTAGACATCAATCTTTTTTTTCCGCTCCTTGTGTATTTCTCATTTTTCGTGTTGTCTACGTCCTTTCTGTGTTCCTCCAGTCTTGTTTTGAGTAGTCTTCCTGTCTCCCCAATGTATTCCCCACCACAATTCTTGCACGGTATTTGGTACACCAGTTCGCCCTGTTCTTCTAGCTGTACTTTGTCCTTGGGATGTACCAACAGGTGTCTGAGGGTGGTGTGGGGACGCATGGCCGTTGCTACTCCATATTTTTTCAGTACTCGATGTACTCTCTCCGATACCCCCTCTATGTATGGGATGACTACTTAGCTCCGATAGTTTTTGTCCTTAGTCTTTTTGTTGGTCTTTTTCTTCTTACTGCTATCTGTCACCTTTTTCAAGGCCCACGACGGATAGCCACATACTCTTAGAGCTCCTCTCAGGTGTTCCACCTCTTCTTTCTTGTCCCCCTCCTCCGAAGTTATTGTCTCACACCTGTCCATAAGGGTTTTGACAACTCCCAACTTCTGATGTTTGGGGTGGTGGGATGCAAAATTCAGGTATTGGTCAGTGTGCGTCTTCTTCCTGTACACTGTGGACTTCACACTGCCATCTTCCTTTCTGGTGAACTATGCATCCAAGAAGGGCATGCTGTTGTTCTCTTCGTCTTCCCGTGTGAAAATGATGCTACCTGTGGGGTCTACAGTGTTCATGTGTTGTAATTTCTTTGCCTTTCCTGTGTGTACCAGGCAAATTATATCGTCCACATATCGCTTCCAGTTTCTCGGTTGGCAATCGACTGGTGCTGTGGCTATGATTTTCTGCTCCAGGTCCTCCATGTACAGGTTCACAACAATGGGGGACACTGGACTGCCCATGGCTACCCCAAACTTCTGTTGGTAAATTTCTCCTCCAAATCTGAAGTATGTCGTCTCCAAGACAAATTTCAACAACTCCATGATGTCGTCTACTTTTATATTTGTTCTCTTCTTTAGTGTCTTGTCATTCTCTAGTCTTTTTCTAATGACTTTGCAAGCTTCTCTGATTGGGGTCTTCGTGAACAGTGACACAACGTCATATGACACAAATGATTCTCCTTCTTCCATTCTCAGCTTTGTCATTTCTTTCACAAATTCTTGTGAATTTTCCGTATGGTGTTCTGTTTTTCCAACAAGTGGTTGTAGTATGTTGGCCAATTCTCTGGATACTCTGTATGCTATTGTCTGTGTGTAGTCGACAATTGGTCTGAGTGGCACCTTCTCCTTGTGGATTTTTGGTGATCCATACATCCGTGGTACTTTTTCTAGCGTAGGATATAAGTACCAGTACTGATCTTTGGTGATCTTCCCCTCCTTCTCCAAGGAATTTACCATTCTGATGAGTTCTGCCTTATATTTCTTGGTCGATCCTTCTTTAACTTCTCATATGTCGCTTCGTCACTTAGCATTTCTTTCATTTTGTCCTGGTATTCTTTCGTTTCCATGATGACTGTGGCATTTCCCTTGTCCGCTGGGAGTATGGTGATGGACTTCTCCTTCTGCAGCTCTTTCAAGGCTGTTCTTTCTTGTCTGGTTAGGTTCTGTTTTGGAACTTTTGCTGATTTCAGAACTCCCGCGATATCTGCACGAAGTTTGTCTTTTTGTTCTTGTGGTAGTTTCCATGTCGCTTGTTCTGCCGCTACGACGAACTCCTCGGTTGGTACTTTTTTTGGCGTTACCGCGTAATTTAGTCCCTTCGCTAATATCTTATTCTGGGCCCCGGACAGTTTGTATTTCGACAGATTTATCACCCACCTTTTTAGCTGTGTTCCGGTAAGGTCAACTTCGTTTGTTCTGTCTCTCTTCGCTTCCAAACGCCGAATTTGTTGTTGGTGGCGCCATTTTGTTTTCTCATGCGTACTCTCGCTGACATGCGCGGTGTGGCGCGTGACGTTTTGTTGTTCTTCCCTTGACAACGAAGTAAACAGCTTCGTTTCTAGGGCGAGTTTCTTCTCTTTAAACGTGTCCAATTTGTTGTTTATGACACGTATTCTCTCTCTCACTAGTTCCTTCCTGGCTTTGTCCACTATTCTCCTCGCATTCGTCGTGTTTATCGGGCATTTCAGACTGAGACTGGGAGGTGTTACATTGATGTCTTTGCAACGTAGCGTAAATACAAGGTGATTTCTGTGGCGCGAAACCTTTCTGGTCAATTGTTCGAGTTTCCTCACGTCTTTGACACATTCTTGTCCATACTTTGTCCTAAGATTACTGAACATTCTTCAGGATAGTTCGTTTTCAAATTCGAAACTTTCATTTTTCATATCCAAGAATCATGTTAAATTACCTGGTAGAGGCTTTCGTTGACGTGTCACGTCGACTTCATCAGTACCTATGACGCTGAATGACGTCATCGTACACGTGAGGCAGTTCGTAATTGAACTGCCTCACCAATCTAAGTTTCTAGGTTGTTTAGTGACATTTCCATGCTTTTAACCCTACAGGTGACCAACAGTAAACTTCCATGATGTACCTCAATTTCCCAGTTTAGACCATATGAATGGGAATATAAATTCCTGTTGAAGAGCGTAATAAAATCGGCCATATTTGGGCATCTACTACTACAACATTTGAAAGCTTGGTTGTGATTAGCTATTACGGAATCATGACGTGATAAAACTCATTTATAAAAATGCCACATAAAGAAGAATCGTTCAGCTTTCCAATGATACCTCACGTTTCCCTGTCAGGTGCTAGTGACGGAAACTTTTAAATGTAATACTGAATCGGGCAGAAATTCGGCCGGGACCACTTTTGCATTGATCGCACGGGCTGAATTCAGCTCAGTGGCCACCTGTAGGGTTAAAGACAAAAAAAAATACGTCAAAAATCACCTCAAAATGGCATTTTTTTTTCATTTTGAGAAATACCCTAAAAGATAAATTTTCATGTTTGTAAGCACAAATATATTATTGATATTCGCATGGGTTTGTTTTGTGAACAAATGCATATTAAGTGTGCTACATCTTCATAAAAATGTTACAACAATGTTGAAAGACAGCCAAAACTTGAAGTGTATTTTTGGCCAACACCTGTGCTAAATTTCTTCAAAATTGAAGTTGTGTCATGCAAAAGTGGTCTAAAAGTGATTGATTTTGCAAGGAAAGATCCTATCCCACTCGTCTGTTGGATGGGCTGAGTTAATTTTGGACAGTTGGAAATTTGAGGAGCAAAAGGCAATAAAAAAACTTATAAAACTATTTGATTAAATCACGGTTTTTTATGTCCATTGTGCTTTAAAAAAAAAATTATTGTATACATTGATATGTAAGTGTGCATGGACACTCGTATTTACCGGCACATTTTTGGACTGGTAAACATTTAATTTAATACTGCATAAAGCCCTGCTGCCTTGCGGGGAGTTGTTGACCTGGATGGTGTTGAACTTGACTGTGGTTGCAGGGACGACGGAGCGAGTGTGCCTTGTGACGGGCAGCATCGACAGTGTGAGACAGGTATACCTGTTCATCATGGACAAGGTGCGAGAGAAGCCAGACACAAAGCCACCGACTGACGGTGGAGAGGTGAAGGTAAGTCAGGTCTCTTGAGTCTGTGTATTAGTGCTATGTATGGACAGCATGTGACCTGCCATAGCGAACCAGGTATTAAGTGACACAGGTCTATTCTGCCTACGTGTCAAAATGGCTGTCCATGTCGTGTCCCAACAATGTCTTTCTGTGATGGTTTTTTCCTCAGTGTAAAATCCCAAGCTAATAAAATACATGCATTTATGAACCCGCTGATAAAAACATTAGAGAATATGAGTCGAAATGATGTAATTTCTCTAAATGTAGCTTTTTAAAAGTTTATTAAAGTTTTAGTGTTAGCAATAAATAAATTAATAATAGTAATAATAATATACTTTATTTATACACACATATCCAGAGTAAGACTCGGCTCAAGGGTGTTGACAACTAGTAGCTACTAAAATGTACATAATAGAATTCAACAATTCAATAAAAGGCTAGAAGTGCATTAAATAAAAATGTACTAAGCAAGCCTAAGCTAAAAATATCAAGACATACATAAAAAATAATAATATCAAGACGTGCATAACAGATAATAATAAATAAATAAGTAAACAAAATATTAATGAGTAAATAATAAAAAAAATAAGCTAGTATAATAGTACAAAATAATAGTAATAATAAATACTATGATGTGGAGAATGAATGATATAGAGAACTAGACATTAAAAGCAAGCTTGAAATAATGAGTCTTAAGACGTGCTTTAAATGTGTCGATGCACTCGGTCAGATGTAAATCCTCAGGTAGCGCTTTCCACAGAGTTGGCCCTGAGAGAATGAACGGCGGCCATATCGTTTGAGGTTGTTGTGCGGAACGGCTAGCAACGCGCGGTCGGCAGATCGTAGGGTGTGGCATATATGGCGTGATGAGCGAGGTTAGGTACGCTGGCGTCCTATCGTAGAGGGCGTGAAGCACAATGGCGAGAAGCTTGCAATGTGATACTTCACGGGTAACCGGTGGAGCTGTTGCAATGTGACCATCATGCCTGATTCACAGCACGACTCTGGCCGCCGAGCAGTGCACCATATCAAGATGGTGTAAGAGGCGGTCGGAGAAGCCATATAGGACAGCGGTCCCGTGGTCGAGCCGTGGTGTAACAAGGGAATGGACGAGAGTCTTACATGCTGTAATAGTCAGGCTTGTTCGTATCTTGGCAATGCTAAATAGATTGGAGTAAGCAGCACGACAGGCGTCCGATACTTGAGTCGGTGTCCGTGATATGGTGGACACTGCAGAAGGCAAGCGGACAGTGCTGAAACGAAAAACGATGGCTTCTGTTTTCATCGTATTTTGTAGGAGATGGTTGCAATTCAGCTAGCGTCTTATGTCACATACACATTCGTAGACTTTTTTTGGTGCATCAGCATGATTCGATGGCGGACATTCAGCATACAGTTGTGTGTCGTCCGCATATATATGGTAGCGGATCTGATGGTGTTTGAAGATGTCCTTGATAGGTAAAATGTACGCGTTAAATAGTAGTGGACCTAGGACCAAGCTCTGCGGAACACCATCATGAATTAGTCTCGGGGTTGAAGTAGCTTCGCGTATCTTAATTGTGTTAGTGCGGCTTGCGAGATACGATGTGAACACTGTCCGGCTTAGCCTGATATCACGATGACGACACAGTAGAATGCTGTGATCTAGCGTGTCGAATGCTGCACTAAGGTCTAACAGTATAAGCAGTACGCCACGCCATGAGTCAACTGGATGCGTCATGTCTTCGTGTATGCGGACAACAGCTGTCTCCGTGCTTTGTCTGGGCCAGTATGCGCTCTGGAACAGGTCGTTGAAGCCATTGGTGTCAATATAGTAGCATAATTCGTTTGCAACATACCGTTCTAACGTCTTCGACAGAAAACTTAAGTTCAATATCGGGCGGTAGTTAGCGAGACAGTTAACGTCGAGACCGCGCTCTGAAGTAGTTTTATTACTGAAGATATTACAACAGAGCAGGTATAATTTTAAAGCTTATGATCTGTGGAATCCAAAAAGGTGCAAAACTTTGTTTCACAATTTTGCAACTTAATATCCACCTTGCTGTGACTGGTCACACATTGTTGATATGATAAATGGTTTTAAATAGAATCATTCCCTAGAGGCGACCTTCTCCACACAGCAAATGCACAACTTGTATAGTTTGCTTTTCCTCAGAATGATGATGAACTGTCGCTGATGAAACAGTCAGCTTGTGAATGCGAACACTATTTCAGGCTTATTAAATGCAATTTAGCAGGTGGTATACCATGAACGTATTTATTTTAGTATTAAGAAAATTATACTCCAATATATATAAAACTGTCTTGGTTCGATTGCTATATTAACCTAATATAGCAATACCATTTTGTAACAAATTTATGAAACTCAGTTATGCATCATCATTGTTATTTGCGGCCAAGAATCCTCCTGATAATGT
This sequence comes from Escarpia spicata, assembly GCA_963995525.1. NCBI lineage: Eukaryota > Metazoa > Annelida > Polychaeta > Sabellida > Siboglinidae > Escarpia > Escarpia spicata. The sequence goes on from OZ023211.1 coordinate 9,453,904, forward strand.
TGCTGTGAATGTGACTTCATGTAACTGCAGGTGAAGATCCTGGTTCCTAACAGTACGGCGGGCATGATCATTGGCAAGGCGGGCAATTTCATCCGTCAGATCAAGGAGGAGAGTGGCTCGTATGTACAGGTGTCACAGAAGGCCAAGGACATGAACTTACCTGAACGCTGTGTCACCATAGCAGGTACGTTTCGTGACAAACCTTTTGGGCAGTTCCGTTGTCTGCATTTTTGATGTTTTGACATTATGTAGTTCAGCAGTAAATACCACTTTATGTGGTCATTCTGTATTATTTGTTTGCTCCAAGGTGCTGGTATTATGGTGCCATTTAATAATATGAATTATTCGCCGGCATGTTGGTTGATACTGAATTCTTTACGTCCTATTAGCGGGAAGTAAATGCCTGTGAGCGTTTCAGTTTGCTGCCTGGTGGAGCTTTTACAACTGTTTCTGATGAGGGAGCCGTGATGGTCCTGAAAGCTCAGCTGGGCAGTAATGAGCCCCACATTAAAATTCAGAAATGTACCTTATAAAGTGATAAAACAGGGTGTGGGTCTGTGTGATATGTATGTACGTCTGGACATATCACTGTCAGTTCTGGGACTGAACTTTTGTTGGCGTGCTAGCGAACCCATTAGATTGGTTCATAGATATACTGTTTTTTTTATTTCACCCAGGGTGGTGGTATCTTGTGTGTCAGTGTTGTCTGTGGCTGGTCACATGAGTGGCCTGTGGCGGGTGAACGCGTGTTAACTTGAAGTTTGGCATTATATAGTAAGATGGTGGTAGTTGATGTCTTTTCTTGCTGTGTAACTCGGCCAGTTTTTTATAAACAAAATTGGTAAACCAAAAGCCAGGTTTTTCTGTAAGCTACAGTGATGCAGTTAGAAAATGTACACTTTTAGTAGATGACTAGGCATTGGAGTTGTTGTTGTCTTGTTGAGTGCACAGCGCCCTCTGGTTGCAGGTGAGCACAAGCAGGTGACATCGGCGATGGACATGATCCTGCAGAAGTTGGTGGAGGACCCTCAGAGTAGCAGCTGCCCCAACATCAGCTATGCCGACTACCGCGGCCCCGTGGCCAGTACCAACCCCACAGGGTCACCCTTTGCAACCGGCACCGGCATCACACGCATGGACTTTGGCGGCGGCATGGGCAACACTGGCAGTGGCATGGGTGGGGGCGGGGGTGGTGGCGGCATGGGGCTGTTCGGGAACATCGGCAACGGCATCAACAACCTGAACCTGAATGCCGGTAGCGCACTGGGGAACCCGGCATTTGAGAACCTGCGCACGACGCTGCGTAGTAGCGGCTACACAGAGCAGGCAACCGAGGAGATCAGTGCCGCGATGTACACTCTTGCCAACTACGGATTCCTTGGGCTCGGTCTCGGGCTAGGCGGCCTCACTAACTTGGGTGGGCCCGGGTTCGGCTTTGGCAACATGGGCAACCAGAACCCAGGTAACTTGACACTAGGTAACCTGGCAGGCATCCTCGGGGGTGGAGGTGGCGGCGGTAGTGGCGGCGGCGGCGGCGGCGGCGGGGCAGGTAACGCGGGCGGTGGGTCACTGCTCGGGAACAACCCCGGCAGCGGCGGGGGTTCGGGTGACGGGGGGAATCTGAGCGTGTTTGGCCCGGTGGGAAATACAACGACGGCGATGGCAGGCGGAGACACTGGGAGCGGATCGGGGAGCTTCTTCGGATCGAGCGGCGGAGGAGAGCATTATCCAGGTGGCGAGTCGCTGTTCAGCGCCGGGTCCAATTTCAACGCGGGCGGTTACACAGCGTCCAATCAGAACTCTTTCGGGCTTGGCACGGGCATCGGGTCGTTTGCGTCTGGATCTGGGGAGGGAGCAGGGGAAGAGACAAGCACGGAGAAGGAGATGGAAGTAGGGGAGCACATCGTGGGAGCCATCCTTGGCCCAGGGGGGCGAGGCATCGTAGAGCTGCAGAAATTCACCGGGGCAAACATACAGATATCGAAGAAGGGTGTCTATGCACCTGGAACGCAGAACCGCATCGTGACGATCACGGGCACCCCGATGTCCGTGCAGCGCGCACAGTTCCTCATACAGCAGCGCATCGTCCAGGAGCAGGCGAAACGCAACCGCCAGGTCCAGAACACCCGCTAGTCACGCTGTCATCACCCCTCATTACACACCTCAGACAGTTTAGTCAGTCGTCGTGCGTGTTGGCGTTCATTCAATGCGTTGCCAACCAACACACGTCGCCCCTGGTTGGTGGGCGTGACAGGCGTTTCTTGTCGTGGGCTCATCATCATCATAATTCGTCCTTTCGTGATGATGTCCGCGACGACGGTCACGATTCGTGGTGACATGTTGTTCAGGGATGGTCAGAGTTGTTCGGTGACAGGTACTATTTGTTTTGGTCACAATTCATCAGCAACTGTCATGAATCGTTAGTTCCGCTTGTTGCCCTTCGTCTTGGTAATTTGTTTCCTGTTTTCGTCATCTAATATCAGCTACGCCGTCACTCCAATGAATCAATTGGATTCATCTCTTGGAACATTTCCCTGTTCGTTTTCAGCACGGTGCCATTTTGTGCATTTCATTGTATCAGAGTTAGACATGTTCAGTCAAGTACCTCGTCGTCTGCGCTGTAAATATCCTACTGCTACCACGTTACATTCAGAGAGCTATAGATTTAACAGACTGGACAATATGCCAGCAGGAGGGTTGTACTTGTTACACGGTGGACATTGTACACTCGCAACAGTGTAGATATCATTGGTGTGACAGTCGTATCAATGTACTTGTTGCCTCGGTCGATAGTTTGTTGTATTTATGTAGTTCTTCATTACATAAAGCATTGCATTTTACATGTGTCTTTTTCTTCCTGTTTGTCACCGACGTGCTGTTGTCACGCGGATGTCACGTGCCCGTCTTCAATGCATCCTCGTCACTCATGCATAACACATCGTTACTCATGTGGAACAGTTTCAGTCATGCATAACACATCGTTACTCATGCATAAGAATCTTAGTCACGTATAACATATCATTAGTCACGCATAACAATCCCAATCATGCATAACACATCATGCATAGCAGTCTCTGTCATGTGTAACATCACCTCCTACCTCAAAGTTTCCAATCATTCATTGACAGGTATTGCACACTGAAATGATTTACAACTACTCCTTAAGAAATTATTTAACTATCCAAGTTCAGAAATTCCCCCAGTACAGAAATATTATTACGGGTAGGGTAGTTCACTATTTTCTATCGCTTCATTTTTAAGTTTCATAAACATAACGCTACAAAAACAGAAATAATAACGACACTAGCACCCAAAAAATATTTGGTTTTTAATCTTGATTACTAGTAAATATAAAAAAATTCGCTCAGTAAAGACATATGCACACAGAAATTACATGTACCCTATTTTTACGAAGTATATGAGACAATGTCACTGGAAGTCCTGTTTAGATACTGTTTTATTTGGTTGCTGCACTATTACCAAGCCACATGTTTACACCTGACTCTTCACTGATGTTCATCTTGCCTCCATGATGTCAGTGACATGTCACTCTTCATTGTCATGCGCCGTCAGAGAAGAATCACTCATGGGAAGGTGGGTCATTGTCTCTCCCTCTTGGTCGTCCACATTTTGTCGTACCTGCCTTTGTAGGGGTTGCGTAAATCAGTGCTGGATCCTTAGTTTAGGAAGTCCCTGGGACCGGAGGTGTTTGTCCTTCCTTTGGGGATAGGGTTGTGTATTGTCATGACACTTCCAAAGGATTGGATAATCTTTGTCCTGGAATTGGGATAAAATACCCTGGACTACTTTCATCTGTTTGTTTTTTAATCTTCTTGATTGTTTAATAAAATATAATTACTTGGAAAATTGAATGTAATTCCATTGCCAAATTATTGTATAAATGTACTTGAGGAAATATCCTTGATAAGAACAATAAAAAAACTTGTTTTAAAAGGAAGCAGTCTGTTCCTTGTTTTAAAAGGAAGCAATCTGTTCCTTGTTTTTTAATGAATTAATATATTGTTTTATAGACTAATAAATATGTATAAGAGATACTTCTTAGCAAATTTTTGTAAACCCACAGTTTGATTACTAGTAACAGTTTGACAATTTCAACCCGTGACATGTTCAAATTGTAAATAAAACGTCCAGTTTCAAAACAAGCTTTATTGGGAATATTGGAGAGGCAGGCTAGGATGAGTTGACTGCAATACCCTTTAGTGTTCAACAAATTCTTCAATTCAACAGACTTCCTGTTACAAATTACTATGCTGGCTGATTCCGGATAGAGGAACAGACTGACTCCCTTTAAATGCATCAAGTCAGGTAGAGTAAGTCCGCAACCCAGAATACAAGTATGATAGACAGTACAAAATAACGTTTAATTTGCTTCCAGGTAAGTGCGACTAATGCTGCAGAGCTATACCAAAACCGGGGTAAAATGCAGCTGTTTACTGGATGGGATGACAACTAACCACAAGGTATGTGTATGTCCTAACCAAATATGCCAATCTCCAGGATACAAAAGTGCATTATTTATATAAAATTGCACCTTTGCTAATTGCATGTAGCTGTAATTGTATGAGACAGTGGCGTAGCAGAACATGTAATGCATTTGTATTGCTCAAATGTTTATGTAGACACTAACCACAGATGATTTGAAATGTTACTGTAATACATAAAATGAAAGCATTTTATAACACCCATCTTCTTTCTTTGGATGGCAAAGTTGAGAAATATTTTGAATTAAACAAATTGTAACAGTCGGTGGCTAACACCAGAGTTCAGTTGAATTATTTGTGTCTTGAGGTCACAATGGAGAACTGTTTGGAGTGTCAGTTGAGAGATTCCGGGATTGAATCGTGCTGCCATCTCAAACCATGGGCAAGTTTGTTCACTCTACGTTGCTCCAGTACACTCAGCTGTGTGAACGAGTACCTGGCAATAGACAATGATGGATATATGTGTACGAATAGCCTTCGAAAAGTAACAGGTCTGCCAGGTAGTAAACAGTAATGTTCTTTGAGCAGTCTTACAAACTGGATACTGTGCCATATAAAGACATTGCCTTTTGTGTATGTTTCAGACCTTTGTCGTGTGAGAAGATGTGGGTGGTATTGGAGAAAAACAGTGCATCAAGTGGAAAGTTATAATGTAAGTTTGTGTATACCAAGGTAGTGTTGCCAACTGGGATCTATTGATTAGATGTAAGATTTTGGTAAAGCTGACTGCACAGATTAGGTATTCGCGAGAGTTACTTTGATGTGAACTGATCATCACAGGCCAACTGACAGAGGCGTCAAGACCAGTATTGCAAAAAGCCTTGTTCATAACACACAACTGCAAGGAAATACTGCTACCCTGATAACACTGTAAAATTCCAGATAACTGATAACACTAGCATATAAATATTAAATGGAAACAAAAGGCAACTGTAGGCCTATACAACTAAGAGTTAATACAATTTAATTATTTGCAACTACACTCAACAATATCACACCTGTGGTTCACGCAGAATTTATTTTTTAATTGCGAGATTCCAGTGAAATCTCACAGTTCCTGATGGCTGACATATTGAGATAAGTCCCTGATGCTTGACCAATACGCACCTAGAACTTCTTCAGCCACAATGCTATGGTGACAATTTTATATGAATACGCCTGCTCATGTTGGTTTCTCTTACCCCCATCGATTCACAGTTAAACTTGTAACAGCCGTTACAATGCCACACTGCACCATTGTAACAGTTTTAGTAGTTACAGTGCCAAAACAGTGCCATTGTAACAGTTTTAGTAGTTACAGTGCCAAAACAAATTCGGCAACGCAAACTAGAATAATCTCAGTTCAGCAACTGGCAAATTGGGAAGAGTAGGCAGTGGTGACGTCAGGCTTGCTATCACAATGACGCTGCCTGTACAATATAAATGATGTGTCTACAACATGGTTGCTCTAGTAAACTGCTGGTGTAATATTCTTGACTGTATTTGCTAACGGTTAGTTTTTATTGCCTCTTAGATGCTTAGGCCCAAAAAGATGCATTGTTTTCCCTTTAAAAAATAACGCTTCATATAGACACTACACAGATTTAAGCCTGACTAAAATATCCCGTGTTATCTTTAACCTAGATTCGGCTTACATGTTGTACATTTTAATACATGAAACTGAGATAGTAATGTTGTAGGCTTTATTAATTCTGACCAGTTGCATGGTCGACAGCCAAGGATGTTAGTTATAGAAATGTGTGCTAAACTTGTTGGAATGCAATTCTGTGTTGACGATGTCTGTATGTTAACTGCAGTGATGTATCTAGGATCTCATAGGGGGGGGGGGGGGGGGCAGACCTAGTCACCTGTATCTCTGTATCTGTATATTACATTGACCGATCAATCTTGATCATTAGACAATGGTTGGTTTATTGTTGGAGGAAACAAAAGAAAAAGGAAATATACAAAAGACCAAAAGTATGAGAGAAGAGAGAAAAGATTGCTGTCGTCTTTTTCTGGTATCAGGTCTAGGCCAATTCGGCAACCGTAGTGGTCCCGGGAGATAAACTCCGGCCGACACAGCCCTAGTCCCTCATTTACCCTAATTCGGACAAGGACAAAAACAAATAAATCAGAAGGAAAGCTGGGCAAGCTCCCTTTGGAAAATACCCAAACTGGGAGCCTCAGCAACATGTGCTGGCAAGGAGTTCCACACAGGAATGACCCTGGGATTTTTTTTTTTTTTAATACATCTGTGCGTGCAGGAAGCTGACGGAACTTCAGGGAATAAAATGTAGTGGCACAAAAAGGTTATATAGGAAACATTTCCAAAGGAGGGGGGCAGTAATTGTCATTTTAACATTGAGCTTCCAGAACTTGCTAAATGTTGCTTTTGTTTGCATTTCAGATAACTCTATTTCATCCGTTTCAACAAGCAGTCAAGACATCAGACAGAGAGACAACCGTGACATGCTCAGTCACATATGTAGCTTAAAATAACGAGAGCAGATCAACGATTTACACTTGGTGTGTTACAGTTGAGCAAGCTAGTATTTGTGTTGCTCCGTAAATCAGAATGGAAAAAGGAGAGTGAGTTTCAACTCGGAGACTTCACATGAGATATATTCTGTTGATAATCAGTATAAATGTATCAACTGATAATACAGTGGGATCTCACTGTTAAGGTCCCCTTCGGGACTGGACTAAAGTGGCCTGACTATCAAGGTGACCGTATTAGTGGGAATAATTTGCTATACTGTAACGGAAACAATATGGGTCTGTCCTGAGGTGACCATTGTGGCAATGTGGTTGTCTGTCCTGAGGTGACCATTATGGCAATGTGGTTGTGGTACTGAGGTGACCATTATGGCAATGTGGTTGTGGTACTGAGGTGACCATTATGGCAATGTGGTTGTGGTACTGAGGTGACCATTATGGCAATGTGGTTGTGGTACCGAGGTGGCTGTGAAGTGAGGTTCCACTGTACTTATGATAACACAAAATAACCGAAATGCACGACTGCGCAGCATGCAGCCACTGAATGTATGTGACAAGGCAACATTACGGTGCCCTATTCAGTACTGTGTGGCATCTAGCTCGTGTAGGTGTGGCTGTTAATAGTGCAATTGTCATTAATGTGTTTGAGCATTACCAGTGTGAACTTGTAACTTGATCCTGTTTGTATGTCATGATATTGCAGCAATGACTTGGGTGGTATGAATATTCAACATAACAACCTACACATAAATTGTATAACTAAGCGAACATTGTTTGCAGTTATTGTATATTGATTGCACTACAATGAGGACAAACACTGTAGATTCACCTAAACAATTCATTTTGCAATATTTTCCTGATAAAGTTTTTATTCTAGCATGAAATTAATGATAACATATCATGAAAATAATGTTTGCAGTTCTTGTGAATTTCCATTGTAATTGACGATTGTTAACTTGTTCTAGGTATCGCAGTGACACCTCATTGTTTCACATATATATATATATTTAAGTGACAACTTATACTTGTACAGTTCTTTCCAGTTGTGCTTGTAGTCTTGTTGTTTTTGATTACAAATAAAGTGATATTCCAAACGGTGTTACAGTGCTGACCAATGGAACCCGTTTACTTGTAACTATTTCAAAACATCCTGACATTACCACATTTAATATTTACATGTCAGTATATATATATATAGATGTCTTATTTCAAACTATTTTCACAAAACATTGACCATGTCCACTAAATGGCATGCTTGTTTGTGTGATTTTGTTTTGGTGAAATTTGAACAAACTATGAAATCAATTCTGATTATCTCTGGACAAAATCTTTCAGAAAAAAATGCATTAGTGGTCTGGCTCTATGTATTATAGCTAAATAAAACAGGTCACCCGATTATATTTTGTCACTTGCTAACTTAGTAATTATTAAATCACTTTTGGCCTAGTGCCGAGGCTGACCTTAAGCCAAGTTAAGGCTTAATACTGATCGAGGTTCCAATTTATTCACATACTGCAATTTTGAACATCACCAAACCAAATACTTCAAAGTTAGCATGTTAATAACATATTTTATGGCTTAATTTGTTCCATTATCTAATGTTCAATATTTCGTTGTACACATTACTGATACCAAAAATAGATGAGCCTAAGCCTAAGCTAAGGTTAATAAAGGAGCGAAAAATGAACAACTATCAAACACTTTCCAAAAACGCCTTTTTAACGATTGCTAGTACCATTACGGTTCGTCGGATCCCAACAATATTGATGTTTGAAAGTTTAAGCGTTCTGCTATTCAAACGTATAAATGGTTTCCTGATAATCATTCCTAAAATTAACTGAAAACGGACCTACAACCGCGCCCGTTCCGGTGTCTTAGACACTGCGAACCCTGTTAAACCATGTTGTTTCGTCGACACAGTTCACCAATCTACCGATTGCGGCACCACTATCTGATTTCATGGTATAAGTTCCACCCACTTTCAAACGGCTGCTAAAATGACATACGTGAAGTAGGCGTGACGTCACAATCATGTATATCAACCAACCAACGCAACGAATTAGACCCGTTGGATGGCGTACTTTATTGTCACGTCACGCCGACGTAGAGATATATCGGTTTCGCTGCGATCAAAGCACATCAGTTTCGCCGCGGTTTAAAAGTGGGTGGAGCTTATAACATGAAATCAAGAAATGGCGAAGTGCGTATGTCTGAACCTATGCAAATGAGGAAAACAGCGCCGCGATCGGAAGATTAGTGTATTGAATACCCGCCGCCAACATCGTTCGGAACCGTATGGAACACCAAAAACGGCATGATTGTAGGTCCATTTATTGGTGTTCTTTGAACGGTTACCGGGAAATCTAGATGTCGCTAGAATAACAAAAAGTGCATCCTTTCAAATGATACCAAGATCGCCGAGACAGGACGAGCCGTGAGGGTGCTAGCGACCGTAGAATTTCATGTTTTATACGTGTTCTGAGTTGTTTATTTTTCGCTCGTTTATCTATTTTTGCTGATACAAATATGCTGTTTTGTCGTGTTCTAGTTTTTTTTACCTTCCCTTACATTCATCTAAACATTTATTTATTATCTTAAGTTATTGAATCGGTTTATAAATACAGAGCTATAGTATATGTTACAATAGCTCTGGTTTATAGTTGGCCTCCTGTATGCTCAGCACCAGGTCGTAGTGTGGTTCATGGGGGTGTTTTGCGACGATAGGCTCCCCAAGAAACCTCTAATTATACACACCCCCTGAGACCCATAAAAAACTGCAACTGCACCCCTTGACTGAGGTTTCCAAAACACAACTGCAAATGCACTACCTCTTCGGCCAGTTCAGGCACACACAAAACTGCAACTGCAGCACCCCTGAGCCTCACCAAAACAGTCAAATGGATACCCCCATTCACTCCCTCTAAACTGAAATCAATGATTAGGCCCTAACTAACTCGAGCAACACTTATATCACTCAAGTTCAGGCTCGGCGAGATACATGCGCACCCATCCCACTCCAGCCTATGCCATGGGTTTGCTGCCATTTAGTGCCAATGAGTGTCTAGACCATGGCATAGGCATAGGACTTTCTGCTACGTATGTATAGTAGAGGCCTAGCTTTAATTAGGGTACCTGCTTTAATATCATTCAGATTTTGCATCAATTTAGGTTGCAGTTTGGCCTTGGGTAATCCCCAAAAGATTACTTCCTTATTTTCGAATGCCGCGTTGCACCAGAACGAGGTCAATGTGACGTCAATTTAACCGGAAGTGGATTTCTCTCGACAAGTTGACGTTGATGAGTTTCGTTGATTCGATGTCAACGTGTGGGAGTTTTACATGTATTATGAAGGTAGTTGACATGTAATTGATCTGTATTGATTATCTGATGAAAGTGACAGGTGTGAGTATGAACCGAGCCATCGCGTAATTGCATTTATCGCTTGTGGGATGGTAAAAGACGGCTGCAGACGACGTCATTAGGTCAAGGCGACGTCAACGACGACGGGTCGGATGTTGTTGTTGACGTGTTACTGTTCGGATTGCTTGCTAACTTAGTAATCGTTGTCACAAATTTAATTTCTTCATTGTGTTTAGTAAACATTGATAAAACAGTATGTAGGGTTTGTTTTTGGTATACGATTAGTACAACATTTTACAAGAAACTGCTTTTGCGAGTACCACAAAATTAGTATTTTGAGCTGGTGAAGTTGTAACTTGTGTCGTGACAAAGTTGTGTAAATCATACTTTAAACACCTCATCAAACAAGTTGTCGTTTGACTTCAACAAGTAAAAAACAAAGTGCTTGTGTGGACTGTACTTCATCATGTTTGACGGTAGGTTGACGTGTGGCAGATGCGACAACAGCTGTTAGCAGAGTGGTTGCTGATAATTTCACTCGGACAATGCCAATAATCACAAATAGTTTCTAGTCATACTTGGTAAGTCTTCTAGAACAAGGAGTGATTGACCTATTGACAGCTAAACGGATCAGGAGAGCTGTTTGTAAAAAAGCTTTATTACAGCACAGTAAAATGAACAGCTCTGGAGGTTCCAGACAGTATGGTAACGGTTGTTTTGGAATTATTGAGGTGGGGTAACTTACATTGCTTAAAACAACCTTGTCTGTTCTTAATTTTTTAATATAATATTCTTAATAATACAGTAAATGTTTTGAAGGTATCTATTTTGACAAAGGTGTATTTAATAAGCTAGAATCATTGGTCATAATTTGAATGTTTCGTCCGAGAAATGTTCAAATTAAATTGAATACTAAACTTTCCAATAGTAAAATACATCATGTCATTTCATATGAGATGAAGTAGAAATTATTAAGCAAACTTCTGTAGATTTGTGTTGGTACTATACTGATCAGGGGTAGTTTGTTATTATTACCACCCCAGTCTCGAGAGGGCAATTCTGGGTAATAGAACAGACAAGATCACTTTAAGGATGCGAGTCTCGATCATGCCAGAGACAGATAATCCAAATATATACAAAAGAGCTATCATTCTGACATTTAGCTTGTGCAATGAGAAAGTGTTGGTAAAATATATAGCTCAGTAGCTGCAGTTCTGTCACTACTGGACACTGTCAATTGCTACTAATGCTACAGGTTGGATTAAGTAACCAGTGGACATATCACAGCTTAACAATTGAGCATAAGTCAGACTAGCTATTAGTCTGGCTCCAGAGCTGAAGAAATAGATTTACTGCAATTGTAATTTTTCTTTTTTTGTACTTTTTCAAATAATAGAGTAACTTGGAAATGATTCACCAACAGACGTGATGGGTGTACTGTGGTCGGTTTGCAGCATTGCCAACGAAGTTGACAGTGTTGAGTTGCAACAGTCTGAACGGTAGAGCACCAGACTGTCACTGTCAATCAAGGGACTGGGGTTCAAATACGATTGCCAGCTGCCATTTCGAAACTTAGGCAGTTTTGATCACCTCACAATGTCTGTGTCTTTTGGAAGATACACTATCAGCCATTGTTCCCTTCTACCTAGTATCTAATGTCTGCCAGTAAAAGATCACATGCAGGAGGTAAATGTGTAACTTGCAGTAGACTCACTAACTCTAGAGAAGGATATTCTGAAATAAACCCTCAGTGCTGTATCCTAAAAAGGACTTTGCTGCATAATTATTCAGATCCAGAGCAACATGCTGGCCTTTGGACTTTTTGGTCCTCGTTTTTCCAGTTTAGAATGCACCAGTCTAACAAATGAAGCTTTCTTCTGATGCTGCCAATAGGTTCGTATGTTCAGTTGATATGTCGATTATAGTGATGTGTGTTGCTGCCAATAGGTTCATATGTTCAGTTGATATGTCGATTATAGTGATGTGTGCTGCTGCCAATAGGTTAATATGTTCAGTTGATATGTCGATTATAGTGGTGTGTGCTGCTGCCAATAGTTTCATATGTTCAGTTGATATGTCGATTATAGTGGTGTGTGTTGCTGCCAATAGGTTCATATGTTCAGCTGCCATCATTTGTAGAACACTGCATTCATTGCCATGTGCGTTAGACAACATTCGAGGTGTGATTTTGGCAGAGTTGAGTTGCACTGCATTAATCTGAGTTGTGCATAGACAGCTGTAGTGACAGACTTTGGATACCTGGGTAAATTAACGTTGTCTGAGCAGTAATGTTTTCAGTTTTATCATTTAGATCAGCAATTGCGAGTGGGTCACCAATGTCTCCAGTGATTATCCTTTATTGTACTGCTTGCCAGTATTAGATATCCTTCAAACATTGTTGCATCGTACAATATTCCCAACTCCATCCTCCATCTTGCTTTCAATTTTAAAGGTTTGTCCTCTTTCTACATCGATAAGCCAACGAATGGCACTGAGTTGGTCATTCCACCATTTTCAGTTAAATAATTAAATTTACATTAATTTATTATGTAGCTATTTATATGGTCATTTATTACAAGTTAACATTGAGTCGCCATGCAAGGTCTGCGAGCAGATTTTAGGTCTCGGCCACAAAAAGTTAAGAACCACTGATTTAGATTATTCCCAATGACTACCTTCCTTGGTGTCAGCATTGTAGCCGTGCTCTAGCAACATGTCATGTCCATTTACTCTCCAGCCAACAAACCCTTCATGCCATTCAACTTTGTGTACATCTAGTGTACATCTAGCCTCTAGGACAGTTTCAAGTAGCTTCTTCATCTCAGGATAATATAAGGTGGAGATACTGGACTCACTGTTTAGTCTTGAGAGAGAGACCAATGCACCATTGCTGCATCATGAAGTTGCCACTTTCAGTTCCTTTTCTGGTGATAGTAGATGTATCTCCAGGGTCCAGAAACTTCAATCAGAACATGGCTATATGGAGTTCCTCTATATTATACTCTGGAATACGTTGGCATATGATTCTGAAGAGACACAAATTGTGGATGGGTAGGGAGGTATTCTGTCACTTCAATGTGGTTTAAAGTAGTGTCATTATTAATACCTCTCGTTCAGAATTATAATCGTGTGTCTGGATTTATAGTACTTGTAGTATGTATTATTCCTGAACATCTTTCATATATTCCACTGCTGACTGCTGAAATAGTTTGCACTTGAATTTCTCTGTCTTGTGGCTGGTTTACATAACTGGTCTACACAATTGAGATCGTGACAAAAGCCTCCTACAAGTAGGAGACGAAATGTGCCTGTCTTTGCTGGTCAATTCAGTTCATATGTAACTTGATCCTCCGGTAATGACAGTCCATGTATACCGCATACTATGCGCATGCAATGACATCTCCAGCCTCGTCTTCTCCTATTTCAGCACAACAGTGTGTGTTGAACTGTGCTCTAATTTTTCATGCCTTAATGCCTTATTGTGTTGCATCAGCTTTGCACAGGCCACAAAAAAGTACCGGCCAGCCTATGTCTCAAACAATTCATTTCATAGTTGTAATCATGTCACATTTCGACCAAGACGTCAAACGTCAAATTTGAACATGAAACAATTTGTTAATTTTGTCATGTTTTCTTTGGAGGTGGGGGAACGGCCGTTATTATTGTTGAAACATTCTGGATTCCAGTACGTTTTGTTTTCTTTAATGTGGATACGTTTAATAATAGTGGCTCAATAAATAAAAAATAACCCATAATAATTTTTGAACATTTTATAAACATTTTCAGTGCATTTGGAAGATCTAGTTTAAAACTGGCCATTTTGGTTAATTTGTGATATATAATGACTGCTATTTTCTAGGTTGTACCCACATCATATAGATTTCCCAATTACAAAACATTATTTTGGGGCTGGAACGTAGACATATCCCATTTTAATATCATGGATTTGCTTCAAATGGAGAAATTGTGATTAAAAGTAAGGACACGTACGTATTTCTTGTGTTCATCAGAGAAGTATAACATTGACAAACTTAGTGGTCTTTGCAGATTTGGTGTGATTTAGCTATATTCCATACCTTGACAGATGGTTTCATGGTGGTAATTTCTGGCAAAAACAAAACTTTGAATTTCTGCTTATCTTGTAGCCTGACAGATGGTGCCACTTGAATGAATGTGATTAACCATAAACCAATGCAAAATCAATATTTTATATATGAATGTACCTTCAGAATGTCAAGCCAAATTATGAATTTTAGCCAAGAAACTACCTAGTTTAAATATGCTATCATACAGTACATTGCCTTTTCTTCCATATTTGAAAATTCCCCAGTCAACATTGAAATTAAGTACATTGAAATGCCTAGTAGTGGTGAAGATTGTTGAAGGTATACATTGTGACACAGGAAATTATACTTCTGGTAGTACATTCTTTTTCTAACCATTTAAGTTTAATATATTATATATGGTTAATGTATTTACTTTACCTGAATTATGCAAGAGTGTGTTGGAGCTCTGGTATTTGGACTTGGCTTCATAAAGCTAATGTCGTACAATAAAAACAAGTCAAATTCTGTTAGTGACATTACACCAGGGTCCTTCCATAACACTGTATCCTCATGTGAGATGTTAGCACATTTGGCTGTCTGTGACTCGCATGTTTGGGTGGGTTTAGATATAGAGACCTCCATTCTGGAGTCTTCAGCTCATCACAACAATTACCCCCTGCATGGGATCTCGTACTTGCCCTGGCTTAGCCTTTAGGTGGGGCTGTACTGGTAAAAAACTACAAGTTAAGACAGAATAATAAATAATACAGGTAAAATGTAAATAAAATGTTCGATGTTCGTGACTGCACACATGTTGCAGTTAGAACAAAAAAGCTCATTTCCTCCCTCATGTGAAGTCCTACCCAGTTTTTACAACAGGAATGGAAACCCAGGAGCTTAGTAGACATGAATCTGTAATGCCACCATTCCACTGAAGGTTTATTTGGCACAAGCTACTCCCAGCATGGATAAACATTGATTTGTGTAGAGTTCTAAATTCCTCAGACACTTGGTCGTTATTGTAGTTAGCTAACAATTCGGTAACATTTCTGTTAGAAGTTGTTGTGCTAACGTCTTTGTTATAGTGTTTGTGTTAAAATAATTGTGCCAGTCTTACATTCCAATGTCTATACATAATGTTTGGAGTCCTTGTCTGTTGATTAAATGGCGAATTGTCGTTATAATTTTGTTAAATAAATTTTTGTTTTGCACAGTTATAGCATATATATATTTTCATTTTTAGCAATTGTCAAATTATAGTTATTTAAATGCAATCTTATGAAAGACCTATTTGGTCTTTCTTTTACAAAAAACACTATGGTATTCCACACAATCCGAGCAACAATATAATGTATTGCTATCATATTTCTTTACAAATAATTGCAAATTTGTCATGAGTTGTTTTAGCAGGTATTTAATAGTGCAAATGATAATTATAGAATAAAAAAAAAGCATTGTTAAATCCCTTCCTAAAATGACTGCGGTGTCACTTTTATTAGTTCTGAGTCAACTAAGCAGAGGGCAGAGCTGTGTAGGTTACTGTTAATAAAAGGGATTGTGTGGGCCTAAAAGAGTTGATACAATCTAACCATTTGCAACTACAATCAACAATATCACATTCCTTATGTTGTTTACTCAGAATTTAATTTCAAAGTGGGAGATTCTAGTGAAATCTTACAATTCCCGGCAGCTGACATATTGAGACACGCCCCAAATGCTTAACCAGTGTGTGCTTAGAGCTTTTTTCACCATGGCGCTGTGATGATGCGTTGAATGCCCCTGTTTCCTTGACATGACTGTTTCCAGCTCATATGTCAGTTTCTCGTATTCCCTTCGTTTCATGGTTGCACATGTAGCAACTGTTGTAGTGCCATATATTGCACCATGCGGACATAACATTTTTAGTAGTTATTGCTCCAAAACAAATTTGGCGACGCGAACTAGAGTAATATTCTTAGTTTTGCGACTGATGAATTGGTGACGTCGGGCTTTCTATCACAATTGAGTCCATTAGTGATTACGTGACATCCAGCCACGTATCATGGCAACGGCCTTTGGCAGGCTATACACACCAACTGCAAGAAGACGCGTCAGCGTCTATTGCAATCAAACGAGGGAAACAGTCCACTAGTTTTCAGCATAGTTGATTGTAGTTGCTAATGGAATAGTTTTATTAACTCTTACATGCATAGGCCCTAAAAGATGCCATTTGTTTCCCTTTAATATTTGTGTGACTTTTATATTTCAGATATATGTAGCGTCCACAAGAGCGTGACTGGAGGGATGTCTAGAAAGGGAAACACAGCCTTTATCCCCAAGATAGCTGCAGTCTGCAAGGTAGATTCACTATGGCTCATTGTGATTGTAATATGACTACTAGTACAGTTGTATTCACAAATATTTATTGACCCAGTGTGCGCATCGTAATAGATGATGTTACAATGTGATACTATGACTAGTAAATTTAATATTGATTGTTATAGTCAATAGTACATTTGGCTATCAATTGTAAGTTCTATTAGTAAAACATAATTAACAAAACTAATCCGCAGAGCTACTGTGTTATTATAATACATTTAATAAACATTCATTTATATCTTTATTTGGTAATTTATATTATTAGTTTATTTATTGACCTAACACAAACCCTAATCAATCTGAGTAGTGTCTTTCGCATCACCATTTTGAATGTGCTTGTACTACTTCCAAGGCCATGCAACGACGCCACCCGAAAATTATAATTTTGAATTGCTTTCCTGGCTATTTGCTGTACTGCTGTGCAATAGTTATATACATTTTAGATGCTCATGAATGTTGACTGATGTATAAGATTTTTTTTCATTCTATGGCGTAGGTTAATATGAACATCATCAGAAATATAATTAATGTGAACAAAACCCAAGGAAATAAGCTTTTTTACAAAAGCCTCAGCCCATAGAAATTGTTGGTATGATTTATTGTCATGTGACTTCACTCATGGAATGTGCATTTGTATTTTCACAGGAATGTGGCTGCACATGTAACAGCTGTTTCAATAGTAACAGGTGAGGCCTTACTACATATTTATGCAAAATTTTACTAAGTGTTCCTTGAGGCAGAAAACTTACCTGCATTAATTAAAACAGAAATTGAATTTTCACTCGTCTTATCTAAGAAAGTGACTGGTTTTTATTAAATTATTGTTCTCCTCTTTTCACTGAAAGTCCAGATGAAGCCTTGATTTCTTTCTCAGAATATTACAGTAAAACGGTCATCGTCGGGACTGCGCAAAATTACTGTTTTAAGCCGGTTGCCGTTATGGAGTTTTATGACTTGGATACTCATTAGGTGGAGCCACAGGATTATGAATGGTTACATTGATGTTCGCTAGTTGGTACTCTCGAGAACAATACAAACCTAGAGTTAACAATAATATTAAATAATACACTTCACAACTTGCTACATTTAATTGATGTTCCTTTTTTCTTTTGGGCAATGGTGAAATCAATCACGCCCTCCAAGTAAAGGCGAACAGAAAAAGCTTTGATGTCCAAAAGGAAACAAGAGGGTGTGAACGAGTGCAAGACAAGCATTGACCCAGATTTTGCTCGGGGATTACCAATACAATTTGAGCTACCCCAAGTGGTAGGTAACGGACCATTGTAATATTTGCCTAGGCAATCTCTCCAGTCTGCTAAGCTGCCTAGGTAAATATTACAACTGCCCGCTTCCATGCCATGGCTTCTCTGAGCTCATTTTGGACATCAAAGCTGATTCTGCTCCCCTTTGCTGGAGTAAAGGCGTCATCAGCTTGTTGCAGCCACTATGTGAATTCGCGTGATTCGATTGCAATTTAATCCATAATTTCCATAAATAAAACGTCATCGCGTGTAAGCGTCCCGCTTACACGCGATGACACCAACGTGATGACGTTTTATTTATGGATTCCCTTTGACCTGCCCGCAAGCAGCAGATTGACTATGAATGGTTCGGTCCAAATTAACTGACCGTTATACGCAATAGACAGGTTACCATTATGGACAGGTAGTGGGCAATGCAAACTAATAGGAAGTAATTCGAGACTTTCAAAAGTGTTCGTTATATCCAGGTTATCGTTATGGACAGGTGACCGCTAAGACAGGTTTTACTGTATGTACTATTGGGGTATTTATAATTTAACAAGTTACCTGGTCTAACAGTCAAAGTAAATTCTTTTGTTGACTTTAACCTAAGTATGCACTCCTATTAAACTGACTGTGCATATTACTTAATTAAACTATCCATACACAAGCTGAATTACCCAGCTTTGCACGTGGAAAAAGACGTGTATACATATGCCAATAGATATATACAAATTCAATCTTATGGAAAGGTCCCACATGATGCATTGGAAAACATTTAGTTAGTCTTGGCATAATTCTGAACATTGAAAATTATGTTTCATAGACACACTAAACATGAGGTCAAGATAGGATGAATAGTTTTTAAGATGTGCCAGTTAATTATAATATTTATTTATTTTTTATTATTTAAAATATTTCATGAGGAAAGTGTCCCGAATAGTTCTAGTAATTCTTTTTATTGTTGCATTAAATATTTAATTGCCATTAGGCATGCACGATGGTAAAGATGAACTAATCAGAAACAGATGGTGCAACATAATGTAGGCCACATGTGAGATGTATGCCTAACTCGACAGACTGCTTTGTATTCAACCATATTCTGTCTGTCAGTATGTTGGTTCTGTTGTAAATAATTCAGTAGATCTTGCTGCTTATGTTACTAACATTAACCCCAGTCTGCTGTAAGGATGTGTC
Source organism: Escarpia spicata (assembly GCA_963995525.1). Taxonomy (NCBI): domain Eukaryota; kingdom Metazoa; phylum Annelida; class Polychaeta; order Sabellida; family Siboglinidae; genus Escarpia; species Escarpia spicata. Next base: position 9,473,086 of record OZ023211.1, read on the forward strand.
ACTAAGGCATTTTACCTATTTTTCCCATCTATACAAGAAAGACAAGTTTGTTGGCTTAATGATAAATGTTTCATTTATTTTTTAAACTTAATACTGTCCAGTTAATTTCACATTGGAATTATCATGTGTTCTGTTATTTTATGATATACAAGGTTTCCCTGTTGTTGTTGTTCTTGTTATTAAAAAAAACCATTAAACTGTACTGTTACAGAAACTTAAGAACTGATCCCCGACAAATAATTTACCTTTGCATCACCTGACGTGTTGCATAACAAAAGATCTGTCAAACCAAACAAAATGGATGCCGAACTCATGGGACATTCGTTCATTCTGTCATATATTTTGTTGAAATTCTGGCCCCAAAAGTGTTTTTTAATAAGAAAAACACAAGGCAAAATTTAAAACATTTCTATCCATGAATGTTTGATCAGTGAGATGTCATGCCACATGAATGACATAATGTAATTCATATATATGTAACCGTTGTCAACATTGTTGGCAAAGGCAAACTTAATGGAGGTCACGTGCATAATGTTGATTGTGACTTTACTGATGTAGCCAAACCGCAATCTACTGGATCCAGCAATTTCAAACACGAAGCATGATGCCCTTTTTGTAGCCTTGACCTTCACCATGAAATTGAGGAGCTCAAGTCGAAGTTGTCTCGGAGCATGGAAAACATGGAGCAGATGGAGCAGGATGTTGCCCAGAGCCGAGACTACGCCCACATGGAGATCTGTCGACTCCAGGACGACCTCGGCAAGCTCCGAGACAGATACGACCGGTGAGTTGGGAATGTGACGGTACAATTACTTTCTGTGTGGGTGGAGTGTGTGCCGTTTACTCAGTTGTGTGTATATAGTGTATGCATATTTATGAGATTTACTCAGTTAATCATGTATCGTGTATGCGTCATGAGATGTCTCCTGGTTATTTCTCCTTCAAGGTGGTACATTTACAATCAGAAGATTTCATATGAATGAAACTATTTCAACAACAGACAAAATAATAAAGTAGCTGATTAAATAGACATACACAATTGTTGAAAAAGAGCAAGAAGAAGTGTAACATTTATAAATACCTGCCCTGTTACAGGTAGAAAACATCTATAACATTGTATAACATGTTACATTATTTAGAATACATAATTATAATGTTCTAATTGTGGTAGGCCGTTTGTATGTATAGAATATATAGAACTCAATAAAAAAGTAAAGGTAATTTCTTATATCTAGCGCTGCATCCACTCTTTAGGACTGCTCAAAGCGTATTATACATTTATTATTATTTTTATTTAACATGGTCTAACAGTAAAATGCCATGTTGCAGTGCCTACAGTTATGGTTGTGGTGGTCAGGAACCAGCCGACATTTTAGATAGATTTTTGAGACTGTGCTTCCTTTTTCAGATTGTTTGAAAGCCACAGAAAGCTGCAGAAGCTCAACCATAACCTGGAAGATAAGCTGCTGAACATCGTAAGTTCTGACAACTGAATATAGAGGTTGACAGGCTGATGGGACAGCCACAAATACCGTGTGGACGTATGCAACAGTTCTTGTTTCACCAGACATGCCCGCATTCAGTTTTAAGGATAGCGAAGCATTTCAGATTTGTCTGACAGTGTCTGGACTTATTACATGTGTATTACAGGTACAAAACTCACTTGCTTAAAGGGGCCCTGTATACATTGCACATTGCACTATTCCCCGGCAGAAATATTTTGTCGGCCGACGCTTATCGTCGGGGGCTATTTATAGAATAGTCTGGTGCAGGCAATATGTTTGCCGTCGTTAGTTCTCGGGAACACAAGACAAGCTTGCACTGCATCTAGTGATTGTGTTGTTGATAAGGATTTATTTATTTAGTGTTGTTAGTTTGCAGCAGTGTATGTCATAAATAAGTTCTTATCAACAACACAATCACTAGATTCAGCAAACGCTTGTCTTATGTTCCCAAGAACTAACGATGGCAAACATATCGCCTACACCAGACTGTTCTATAAATAGCCACAGACGCCAAGCGTCGGCCGACAAAATACTTCTGTCATGGAATAACACAATCTATACAGGGCCCTTTTAATGTGTGATTTAGACATATATGTAGTCAGTACTGTCATGTGTGTGGAATGGTGTCCTTCTGAACCAGTGATGTAAATGTTGTCAGACCTGGTGTATTCTACCAGAAGTAATGTACAACTGTACTTTGTCCCAGCTGTTGCATCAGCTGATCAGATTAATTGGTAGCATTTCTCTTGGTTGTGACATATTGCAAATGTAATTCATTTCAATTTAAAAAATCAAATGCATTTAATATATACATCAGGTATTGACAAATTTCATGTTCCTGATAATTTGAACACATATATCTCTGATTGCAGCTGTTGTATATCGACAATCTGTCAGAAACAGATATTAGACTTCGTGGAATAACTGTATGCCAGTATTCGACTTTTGTATGAACATTGCCAACTTGTTTTGCCATGTGAATGACGTCATTTCGTGTGCGTAATCAGTCAACTTGTGTCATGTAGGTGACCAAATTTAACAGTGACAAGCTGGCATTACAGCAAGACATTGGGACATTAAACACACAGATGGTTGATGCCAAGTTTACAATTTGTGACTTAGAAGAGGAATGTGTAAGTTATTTGTTTCTTGTTTGTTCAGAACACGATATGTTGTACTAGGTAGTAGACGTTTTTCAATAGTTATAGGGTTAGATGTTTTTTCGTGCAAAAATTATTGATTTTTCTGTAATCAAAAGGAACGGTAGAGTCCAAATAACAAAGGAATATCACAGATGCACAGACACACATGCAAGCACTCATGCGAAAGCACATGCACACACACACACAGGCACACACGCACACACAGTGGCACTGACTGATCAATGTATTAATGGATCTGTATCATTGCCACATAGAATGCTTTATCTATTGATACAGAACTTTGATGTGTGCTGCACTGTCGGTGTGCATTGGTAAAAGGAATAAAAAATGTACTTCAAATTTTGTTTTACCTTAATTTGTAGGACATATTAATTAATAATAACAAGTTAATCAAATACAGTCTGACCATTTTGTGTGAAATCATAGAGTATAAATCTGTGCACATTAATTCAACTGGTAGACATTATTGTTGGCCCCCTAGTCACCCAACCCAACGTCTTGCACCTTCAGCAGAAATGAGAAAGAAAACTTACTGTTCTGTGTGCAGGAACACTTCCGGACTGACTGCAATGTAGCTGTGAAATTACTGCAGTGTACTCCTCCAGCCTACGTGTCACACAAACTCAACACGGTAGGCACCATTTCTTGCTAGTGTGAAATAATACTTCCTCATTTTATTATGTTTTAATTATTTCTATCTAGTTTTGTGCATGTATCATGTGTTAAAGCTTTCAAAAGTTGGTCTTTATCCAGCACTTTCAGATATATTTACATTAGTGGCATATTCTTATAAAAAAAGTAAATTAAGCTTCAGTCATCTAGTTCTAGTGCTCCTAGATTAATACTAAAAAAATGTTGGAACTATAGAACTCGTGGCTTTCGTGGCTGCTATGTTAACTCCTCGGTATTTGCTTCTTAGTGTTTTAGAGCAGTTGAAAATGTGATTCAGTTGTGTCGTCATTTTTAATATTTGTTTTCGTTGCTTACCATCCTTAGTATAACCATCCATATGTTGACTACTGTAATATTGACTGCATTTGCCAGAATCAGTGTTTTTATGTAGGGTTGTAATGATACAGTGCATATTGCGATAAATAAAACACAAAACGATACATCTCGTGATAATTGGTAAAATTAATATGGCTTTGGTTGTTATGGTTGTTGTGCAGTGTTCACCTGGGAAAACACACTGGGAGGTCTGAAACAAGTTTTCAAAATACAGTGTAACCTCACTATTAAGAGCAACCTTGCGACGGCGAAAGTGACCTGATTAGTGAGGCGACCGTATTAGTGTAACTCATTTCCCATACTTTACTATATACATAAATAATTTGGGACTGCTACGGTGACCTTAATTTTGAGGTGGCTGTATTACAAGGTAACCAAAGGTTCGACTGTAGTAGCTTCAAAATGGTACATCACGGTGCGTTGTGATGAGTTTGAACGTTTCCGTTGATGACAGAAAAAATTAAGTTTTCTTTTATCGAATTGAAAATAACAAAATCTTTATACAAAATGTTGTTCATACACCAAAAATGAACTGAAGTGTTAATTTAAAATATTTAGACGAAGTATGGTATGCTGAATTGTGGATCGATATATCGTATTGTAGGCTGTGTATCGGTATATATGGATACATTGATTAATCGTGACAACTGTACATATTTCCTCTTGTGTTTCTTTAGTTGCCACTGGACCTGCAAGAGAGAGTGAAGGTGCACTTGACTCCAGACGAAGTCATTTGCATGGAGGAGGCGTCAACTGAGAGCGAGATGAAGATGATTCGCGTTCCCATGCCAACATTTCCGCCGACGGCCATGCTCTACTCCGTGCCTCGTGTCATTGTTCCGCCGGAGCCGAAGCAGACAAAAGTCGACACCGTTCCGACGACGCTCATCGCACAAGTGTTGTCAAAGCCAGAATCAAAACGACGACCGCGACGTTTCTACATCTGCAATGAGTGCAGACAGGAGTTCATGTGCGTAAACAAGGAGACACAAACTGTGAATACGAACTGCGATAGTTATAGTGTGAAAAACCGACTGGCGAGCACCAATGGTCATAGCGTAAGTAATACTAGCATATACCACTCCAGTACAAACAACTCTGTGGAGACTCAGATCTAGACACAGCATACTATATGTGTGGCAAGTTTATGTACATGTGTATATATATATATTGTAGGTGCTTGTTTCTTTACTAACATATGTCGTACTGATGCCAATGTGACATTAGTACAATTTGCTCATTTGCATCTAAGTAAAAGTTGTAAGAAATCCAATGCAGGGTTGGAGGAAAACACTTTTTGTACATCTCAGTCATTATTGTTGTGTCAGGGGTTGGGTAATTGTAGTAGGTGTACAAATATATGTTTCTGGTCATGATTACTAGTTATGAGAAATAGCATTGTAGGTTTACTGGATTGTTACCAGCAAAATGAGGGTTTAAAGTTAGGTTTTTGCAGGCACCATGAACATTGTGGTCCTATGAACATTGCGGTACCGTGAACATTGTGGTATCATTAACATTGTGGTAGTTTAAAAGAACTTTTATGAAGTTTTACACTTTGGCCAGTCTTTAATACATTTATGTATGGTCCAATTTATCAAAATATCTCCCTCACTGGCATTAATGGCTGATTATAGTTTTTACTGCTACAAAAAATGGTAATGTACCTGGTAGTTAATTACTAATGCAGTTGTAAATAAATATTAAAATAGTACAGATGACTTAATAGAATTAATCGACGTGCTGTGTGCGTTTAAGTGCCAGATGAGGCGAGATACATTTGATGTCAAGACCTGCTTGTACCATTAGCAGATGCATGTCACTCGTGGTAAAGATGTCTGATAACTGACCGTAGTGTCTCCTCCGGGGACATAAAAGAACCACTGAGGACAACACGCACCCTGGTGGTGACGACCCTCGGTGTAGGCGTAGAAGGTTGGTTGTGATATTTGAGAAGACTGGCTAGTCCAATGATGGCTGATCTCTGATGATCACAACATGCATACTGATTAGTTAAAGAGAAACAAAAGGCAATTGTGTGGGCCTATAGATGTAAAAGAGTGAATAAAAACTAACCATTAGCACCTACAATCAATAATATTTTGCCAGAATTTTACTAGAATAACCCTGTTGAAGACACATAATTTACATTGCACTGACAGTGCCACTATGATAGTCGCAAAACTGAGACTCTCAGTCTAGTTTGTGTTGCCGATTTTGTTTGTTTTTGTTATAAAATGTTATGCACCGTATGACATTATAACAGTTGTTTCAAGTGTAACTTTGAATCCACGGGAACACGAGAAACCAACACACAAGCTGGTGTATTGATGTACATGTCGAGGAAATAGGGACATTCAACACGTCACAGCATGTCAATGATCCTGTGAAAGAAGGTCTAGCCACTTACTGGCCAGACATGTCAGCCATCGGTCAGACATGTCAGCCATGGGGAACTGTAAAATGTCATTAAAATCTCCGATTTAAAACAAATTCTGTGTACACCACTGAAGTGATATTGTTGACTGCAGTTGCAAATGGTTAGATTATATTCACTCTTAGATGTATAGGCCCAAACTAGTGTCTTTTGTTTCTCTGTTTCCCTTTTAACATAATATGCACTGTACTAGAAAATAACCACAAGTAGAATGTGTATGTCTACTCAGTGTAATACGGTGATTGATGTATTATTCTTTATGTCCGTGCAAGTTATGCAATTACTTTTATGTTGGGCTTATTCAGTGGTAAACAGCAATGCTTTTGGTGCAGGCAAATTTTATGCAGTAACCTAACTTCAGTATTTATCGTGTATGCAATGAACGTACTGGTATCTCCTTTCATGAAATATGCCATATATGCAAATGTGGTACTAAAAACTATAAGTTGGCATGAAAGTAAAGTGATTGTAATACTATACAAGTGCAATGTTGTAGAGAACCATAAATCATATTTCGTACTCATGAATATCTGTATATATGTTTCGAGTTGCCAATGTTTTTTTAATTAATTTGCAGTCAAGAGTGACCATTTCAATGTGTACACCAATAAGTCAGGGAGCCATTAGGAATTATGGCAGTGTGTTTTACAGGGCTACCTGACATTTCATTTTTAAAGTGGGATGAAAAGCAACAACTTACACAATTCTGTGCTTTATACAGAGTGGGTACAAAAGGTTATCTAGAAATAACCAAACTGAAAACATGCTGATTAAGGAAGTCTCTACAAATAAAATATTTCTTCCCTGTTCAAATTCACACTTTTACTTTTATTATTAAAATCGGTTAGTTTCCTTTTCTCCTTTCTGTATGTTTGCTAGAGGAAGAATGCGTGTTGTGACTGTCACTTCCATTGGACATGTAGAATATCTGTGTATTTATGCCAAGCCATGTGTGGTAGTAACTGCTGTATTTTGTGAAGTTTTAAAGTTGCATTCTGAGATCGTCTGCCTTTTAAATAAACATTATGCCCCATTCACTATACGCCACTTTCCTCAACTCCATAATATTATTTCACATAATATGCAATGTTAAGATAAAACAGTGAAAAAGACGAAAAATAATGTCCACCTGTCGTACGTTTTTTATTCCGCTGGCTGAACTTGGGGACCAGTATTTTGTAAAAGCATAATTTATTGAATAATTTATAAAATGCCAAAATTAAATATGGTAGCAAATATACCCAAATAAGTAAATATACACATTTAAAAAACGGTTAAAAATGGTAGTTTAACTGAGAATGCAACTTTAAGACGTACATGGTTGCTAAGATGTAGCCAGGGGCAGAAGAGATGCTGCTGCATTCTACTAATCCCCACTTGTAAATCCTGGTGGATTCAATACATTTGTTATTAATCTGGATCTTTGATTTACACAAGCAGACATCATGATTCAACAATATTAAAGTATACTGTGTGCTACGCTATGTTGACAATACTACCTGTAGATTGTAATATTTCTGTATATCTAAGGGGGTCATCCGTAAAGTATGTCATGCACTGGGGTTGCGAATATCTGTGTAAGCTTTATGAGACATTACATGGGGCGTCTTAGTGACATGTAACAATAAAAAAGTAAAACATTTTGGCTGATCTAATTGTTAATATCGGATTTATTTTTTAATGAATAATTGTGTCATAAAATTTATCATCAGGAATATACATGCAGGCTATCTACTTGTTTGTGCGTTGTCAGTTCAATATTGAACTGTGTCTCATGTTTTTGCCCAGTACTGTTATGAAGTCTTATTATGTTGTGTAATTACTTGGTGCAGGTGAGATGTACGAATGGTTTCTGTATAATACTTTGTTCAACAAACAGTGTAGTAAATTATTTAGAAATAAACACTGTCCTATGTCATCATGCACGAATACAGAACGTGATTACTGTTTTATGTTGTTGGCTGTAGCAAACTTACCAGAGGCGGAGTATTATTTTTATTCAACCAACCGATGTATGATTTACTAAATTAGTGAAACATTTGTGAATACTTTATGGTCCAGAATGTCAGAACTGGGCACAGTAGGATTACACAAATGGAAAAAACATAAATAACGTTCTTTGAGCAAATACAAGACAGATTACTTAATAGGTCTCAACATTTTGCCCAACTGACCACACCCGGCCAGGCACAAGCTCGGGCACGCGCGCACACAAACACACACACACACACACACACACACACACACACACACACACACACACACACACACACACACACACACACACACACACACACACACACACACACACACACACACACACACACACACACAATGCACATGTATGACAAATCTGCGACGGTACAGATAACACGAAGTATATTAAGTTAGGAAAGGTATTACTGAACTGTATAACTTTATTACATATTGAACATGCTTAATATCCAATTATGAAAGAAATGTGCAAAATGCATGATTTTCGTTAATGTGTTCAGGGAGTCGCCGGGCGGAGCGACGTTGGAAATTCTCCAGAAAGACAATCGACACGGAACCCTTCACCAATCTAAAAGAGCGAGTGGAGAACGTGGTATACAGTGCCAGATCCACATATTATGCCAACAAAATCAACGACAATCCAAACATTCTTTTTCCAGACAATTGGTTCTCTGTTGTAAACGAAATAGTTGCAAGGACTGCCCGATGACCACCTCGGACAACTGCCCAACAATTTTAGCAATTACTTGACTGATATTTAGAAAGTTGACGCTATCAGGTGTGGTCTTTATAATATACCAACGAGAGACGTGTCCACCTGTCCACCACACATTCCTGTCCACCACAACTGATAAGATCACCAAAGTGGTTAGGCAAATTATGAAGAAAAACTAAAAGCGCTACTTTTCCACCGATGGGTCGATAATAAATACCTGAAAGCCTGGCGCCCGAACCCCGAGGTGCAACCGTCTAGGAGGAAGTAACCACACGTAATAAGATAGTGTTATAACAGTGACGTTTTTGAAACCTGTAATATCATTCTCGCGCAGCTGTCATTAGGTGAGTTTGTTGAGGCGCCCCAACACAAAGCAATTGCTCCACCAGAGGACCAAATGGTGGTATGTTTTGAATCAAATGCGTCTTCCACACACGCACGCACGTAACGCACGCACACATACAAGTAAGGTTTTCAAACTCCGAGTGAGAAGCTCCCCAGGTATATACCTATATTTATAATAGTGGGAGATTGACACCACGGGCAACCATTTTCCTGCATGCGAGAGACACGATCGACTGGGGATCGCAAGTACCCACTTTTTTGCTTTCCCGTCAACCGCAGTCCTCTGGGTTTTCGACTTGTCCAGTCGATAAAATAGTTAAAAGGCTACGCGAATAGTCGATGAAGGGCCCAGGCACCCTATTCACCGAGTCAAAAGGTTTGGATGTGTCAAAGAACGCCAAGGAGATCGGTTTTAAGTCCTAGCACCTGTCCCTCAGGAGGCAGTTCAGGAGAACACCACCGATAACCACTATGCCATCACCCTTAACAAACACTCTGTCTGGAGGTGAATTCCAGCAGCGCCGACAACCTCTCTGCTAGGAGCCGATGAAACGTCCTACATACATAGGAGGATTCGGAGCCCTAACGGTCGGAACTCGCCGGGTACCAAAGGTTCCGCAACGTCGGGAATTAGCACCGTTCAGCTCCGAGGAAAGTCGGGCGGGTCTGTAACCGACACACAGCCAGAGGTTATAGTACGCGATGATCCAACTGCCTCAGCTAGCTGGGACAGAGACATTTTGTTTAGCCCCACAGCGCTGCTAATTTTTTCTTAGATCACGGGTTCTCTCAGATCCTCACATGCAGTGGCGCGGGAACGAAATTCTTATTGGGGAGCTACTATTAAAACATTTTCACCGCCATGCGGTCTACTACGGGGGGGGGGGGGGGGGGGGCAGAAAACCACATGTTTGCCCTCCAATTGCACCCCCTTTTAACGGTCGCCAAAATACACCATAACCCTCTCATTTACTTGATTTGCACCCGCCATTGACGCTCGCCAAAACATTCACGTTCACATTTTTCTTGGGAGGGGTAGACATTTTGGTACATAATAAAGTGTAGGCATGGTCAGGCATACGCCGTGCATTGTACACACAATAATGAAATGTACTTTTCCAGTTACTAGCTGAATTCAAACTGCAGGTGACGCCTAGCTGTCAAACCCAAAGCGGCCAACCACGTCCTTTATGATGGCATCCTTTTCTCCATCACCTTTTATGCCCGATGCATAATGCTGACATGCATTCGGTAGACTTCGTTGAACGAAGCAAGGTCTTAACTCTCCTCAAGGTGCTGAAAGACCGTTCAACTCGACAGATTGCCATTTACGCTCTATGAGATCTTTTACTTCCCCTGCCATAGACACCAGATAGAAGGTGTGAAACGGCGGCAGGTGGAATCGAACCACCGTCCCCTCGTCGACAGTCCAGCGCTTTATCGCACGACCATATTGTTACATGGCAGGTAAGAACTTTATATCAGAAAGGAAAACTACAGATAACATCAAACACAAAGCGACAAGATTGAGGATAAATATAATGGGAATGTGTGAAGTTTGATGGACAGGGGCAGGACTGATGACATCAGCTAATTACACAATCATTTACTAAGGAGGCGATAAACATGAACGAGGAGTTGGAATTATGTTGGATGAAGAAAGAGCGAAATGCTTACTAGGATACTGGATCATATCGGATCACATCCTTTTGGTGAAACTCAATGGCAAACCATTTAATATTAACATCATAGAAGCGTATGCACCAACCGCATACAAATCTGATGAAGAGCACGAGACATTTTATAATGATTTTGAATTGGCAAAATCGCATTGCAAATCATATTTGAGGTTATAATAGTTATAGGAGACTTTAGTGCTAAAGTTGGTGGGAAAATACGTGAAGACATAGTTGGACCACATGGCCTGGGGAGCAGAATTAAGAGAGGAGATAAACTAATAGAGTGGGCAAAATCTCATGACATGATTGTAGGAAACATCTGGTTCCAACAACACCCAAGAAGACTTTGGACTTGACATAGTCCAAGAGACCGCACACGAAATCAAGCAACGAAAAAATGACTGACTGACGATATTATAAATTTGATGGACGAAAGGAGGCAAATTAAGCAAAATCGTGATGCGCATGTAACAATGAACATATATATATATATATATAACGGCCAAATATACTCTAACGAAAGAGAAGTGGCTTAACGAACAATGCAAAGAAATTGAACAGAAGCATAAGCACGACACACAATCCATGCATGCTAGAATAAGATAAATCACAGGGAAAAAACACGCTCAGCTACAGGTTGCCTGAAATCTAAAGAAGGAAACATAATAATGGGCAAAGACAAAATACTCGAGTGATGGTCGGAATATATTGGTGAACTTTATAATGATGAAAGGGATGAACAACCATCAATTAAGAAGAACTTTGATGGTCCTCCAATATTGAAGGATGAGATTCGAAAAGTCATCAGATCAACGAAAAACGGGAAAGCTGCTATTACCATTGAAATGAAATTATCTATGCTGGAGAGTTTGAACATTGATGGGAAAGATCTGAGAGTGGTGATAAATATGTACTGGGAACAAACAGCAGCAATACGAATAGAATATGACATCAGTAAATTTCAAGAAATAAAACGTGGTGTAAGACAAGGGTGCATGCGTCCTATTGTGATATGGATCCCCCTGTCTGCACAAATTGTGACACCCCTGCGGGACTCCGGCACGGGAGAGCGGTGTGCACGAGCGCGGAAGGAGAGGTGTGACACGGGTTGCCTGTTTTGTATTCGGTGTTGGCTTTGTGATTAAACCTGTTTCCTTTATTAAATCGTGTCGTTACGAGAATGTCACATTGGTGCCGTGACCAGTCACATCAGCCATTACAGGGAAGTACTGTTCGTTTCATGTTTTAACCTTGATTTATCTCGTTATTTCCATCCAAGTTCGTAATTGTTTTCGCAAATGCAAATGGCGCATTCAGCCGATCGAAGCCTAAGGCTGGGGGCTGTTGAGCTGGGCAGCCCCTATCGTTATGCTACGCCTCAGTTCCCTTCGACTGTTGACAGGTTAACACCCTGTCGCATTGATATGTCGGGAGCTTTCGAGGATGCGCCGCACGCTGAACTGTTTCCACCTACGCCAGCGGTTCCGTCCACAACAATGCCCGTTAACCCTTTAACGCCGGACGAGGTCAAGTTACGGCTATGGCACGCCGGATTGGAAAAATGCCCAAAATTGCCGACGTTCTCGGGCAGTAAAGATGCCAACACACTGGACGATTTTCTTAATCGTTTCGACACGATTGCCGATATTTGCGGTTGGACAGCTGGCCAACGTGCCCTCCAGTTGGAGATGGCTCTCGTGGGGGAAGCTTACCGTTTGGTGATACATACCGTCCAGCCGAAAGACTACCGTTCTCTCCGTGCGGCACTGGTCTGGCAGTATAGCCAGTTCGGTAGCGGAGTCGCTCTACGCAGGTTTAGGCAACGCAAACGGGGTGCTACCGAGCCGTTGCGAGTTTTTACCAACGAACTGCTGGACCTGGCTCGTCAGGCATATCCGAATTGCGATATGCGCAGTCGTATGTCACTGGTCAAAGAGCAGTTTATAGCCACCTTGACTGATGAATTCACTCAGAGACTATGCTCTATTGAGAGTGATGCGCCTCTCGAAAGGCTCGTACACATTGCCGAGAAGAGTGAACAGTTTACCCAGTGTACCGTTAAACCAGACAATGGCGGTATATATACTCTAGCAACACCGAGGTGCTATGAGGCGAGCTGTGATAACACATATGCCAATGATGATACCGAAATTGCCGCACTAGTATCTCGTCTAAATATCGTGTTGCAAACACGCTCGCAGCATGGAGGTAATGATCATGGTACCCCAATCTCGAGCACACGACAGACAGATCATAGTCGCAGTACTCAACATTTGCATATCACCTGCTATAACTGCGGACAGCAGGGCCACATTGCACGCTATTGCTCAGCACCACGTCGTCGTCACACCTACTTTAGATCCAGGTTCGACGGTCAGGCTTCTAACTCGCAGTGGCGCAGCAAAACTCCTCGTTCGCATAATGGGACAGTGCCGGATTCCCCAAACGGGGACAGGCTAGAATAAACCCGGGAAAAACTAGCCATTCTCCGGACAATGATGAACATTTATATTTCATGAAGGACGTTGCATAATCAATTTTTTGTTCTTTCTTTCTCGAATTGTTCTGCTTAATTGTATACACTTGTTATATATCGTGATCTTGGAAGGATCCATGAGTTTCGTTCGTGGACGAACGTGTTAAAGGGAGGGGGAATGTGATATGGATCCCCCTGTCTGCACAAATTGTGACACCCCTGCGGGACTCCGGCACGGGAGAGCGGTGTGCACGAGCGCGGAAGGAGAGGTGTGACACGGGTTGCCTGTTTTGTATTCGGTGTTGGCTTTGTGATTAAACCTGTTTCCTTTATTAAATCGTGTCGTTACGAGAATGTCACACTATCACTCGATCTGTTTTCATTATACAGTGAGATCATCTTACGTACATTAGAAGATATGCCAGGTATTCAAGTAGGGGGATACAACATGAATCATTTACGATGTGCAGACGACAAGGTACTGATTGCTGAGAACGAAATAGATCTACAACAGATGCTAGATACAGTAATAAGGGAAAGTGAGAAAAGGCCTGTCCCTGAACAAAAGGAAAACATAAACCATGGTCATCTCAAAGAAAAATTACACCCCAACATGCAACGTGGTAGCATATGCCACTGTTTTGAAGCAAGTCCGAACGTATAACTATCTGGGATCGCTAATAACATCCGACGGTCGATGCAACGATGAGATCAAGAGACGAATTGCACAAGCCAAAACAGCTTTCAACAACATGAAAAACATTTTAACAAACACAAATATATCAATTGAAGTGAGAAAACGTGTACTGCAATGCTACATACAGCCCATATTGCTATATGGATGTGAATCCTGGACAATAACCAAAAGTTCACAAAAACCATAGAAGCCACTAAAATGTGGTTCTTAAGAAGAATGCTGAAGTCATACTTAGGACTGCCAAATCAAAAAGAAATATCATAAACAAAATTAGAACACAACAAGCACGATTTATAGTCCATGCCACGAGAAAGAAAAACATAGAACATATACAGAAAGTCCAACAGTCACGAATTGGTCGGGACAGTCCCGATTTTGTGTCCTGGGGCTCGACTCCCGGCCTTCTCATAGTCTGAATCCCGAGTGTCCCGAGTTTCGGGCAAAAACCGACGAAACTCGATGAATTGCGCAAAAAACACTGAAAATAAGCGAAAACATCGATTTCTTCAGCGCTAAAAAGAATTGACGTCACTCGCACTACATGCGCGCAACCGACTCGACCGCGTACCCTCTTACCCGCGTTTTCCCTTGTGACCTGAACTGTTCAAAAATGCAGTCAGCGAAGTAAATGGACGAGCTCATTTCTGCTTTATCTCAAGTGAACTGCGTTTGTCTGCTGTTATCCGTGCGATAATGTTTGATCATCATGTCACCAAAGAAGAAATCTGCGAAGCGTTAATGCTCGTTTAGTTTTGCTTGGCGGAACCAAGAGTTCACGGTGGATGTTGGCGGCTCCGCTGGTCGGAAAACATTCTCCTGGAATGTTCTGTCAGGGACTGATGGTGACAGTGACGCTTTCTGCTTCTGTAAGCTGAAGTTTTTTGTTCGCCATGGAGGAACAAACGATGTCTGCAAGCATTTCGGCACGGTGAAACATATATTGGCTGTGTCCTCGACGAAATCCCTCCCCGACTTCGGATTTGGCGATACAAGAACTGCTAAAGCTGTCCAAAACAAAGCATAGGAACAACAACTGCAAGTTGTGCGAGCTGAAGCGCTATTTGTGCAGTTTGTAGCTGAGCACAACCTAGCATTTCGTGTTGGTGACTTTTCACGCCACGCAATTTCAGTGTTCACGCACAAAGACGTTAGTCCTGGTGCTGATTTCCAAAAGGGCCTTAAAACAGGAGTTGGCTGCACCCCCCCCCCCGCCAACATAGGTTTCTTGATATTTTCCTTTTAATTTAACACTAATTTTAGTTGAATCACATTATAAATTCACAGGTAGATATATAAGTGAATGTACAACGGCACTGTAACACAAAATATTTAAATTGCAATCATTAATATGATACGTTCGATAATTGTGTGTAAAAATGTCTAACTTTTTTCAGTAAAATCTATATGCGTAGTGCTTCCGTTTGTTCCACACTCATACGCATAGTATATTGACCCGATAATTTCATATCAGTATGTTCCAATATCCACGTACTATTACTTGGAAAAACAACAATATTCAATATTAATGAAGGTATCGTATATGTAGACCTACCCCCTATGGCGGGAAATGACAAAACGTTACACAATATGCTGTAAATCAACTATTTATTTGCTAATCATCTTATAGTCTCACGTAGTTGGTCATAACATAATGCAAAGTAATTTTTACCACCAATCAGGTGTATACATTTAACTTTTCGCCAATATGAAATACAGTTTTTTATCGACATACAGTGAACGGAATCACATACGTTACAACATAATACTTGATATAAAATTACATATCAACAGACCAGGTGTCTATGTTTATATGGTCAATAACTTCGACTTACTGAACGAATAATTGTTATGTTTGAACAATTATATAGACATTTCAGTAACCCTACCCCTTATCGAACAAAACAACAAGTCCTTTCAGAATGGGCATAGCTCACGTTGTGTTCGTGTAAAACTAAGACTCAGTGTGATTTACATACATTTCTGGCTGACGTGCATTTAATAACACGTTTCTCTTTTTGACATATAAATGCGTAATTATGAGGTGCATGCATTGACTTCACAATTATGTTAATGTAAGTAGGCATTTTGGCAAATCGCAAATAGTATGATAATAATTATAACAAATTTAAAGTATATCATAATTTAAACGTTCTCCATTGAAGATAGCCGCCTTCTTCTTCAAGCCTCTCATGCGGTCAACGTGGTTCTAACACAGTGGTTCTCAGGTCACCTGATATCGATGTAGCCGTAATAGCAGTTGGAATTAGTCATTCAGTTCCAGTTACAATGCTATTTAACACTGGGACATAACAGCGAAAGAGAAACATCAATATCACTCAAATTGGATCTACCATCGGACCAGACATGTGTGGAGCCCTGATTGGCTATCACGCATTTAGTGGTTGTGATTCAACCAGCGCGTTTGTTGGTCACGGTAAAGCAAAAGGCTACAGACTGCTACGTGAGCACCGTTCCTTCCGAAGTACCATGAACAAACTTGGCAAATCCTTTGTCGCCGATAAGGAACTGTTGCAGGAAGGTGAAGCGGCAGTGTGCGCTCTGTATGGGCAATTACAAGAGTATGATGTGAACAGATTGCGTCATACCATGTTTGGGTCGAGGACAACAGATCCAGCAAAGTTGCCACCATGCAAGGAAGCACGTGACCAACACATCAAACGTGCTAACTATCGGGCAGCCATTTGGTGACACTGCTTGACGGCACGACCACCAGTGCCACCCCCTCATGGCAATGGGTGGATTGTTGACGGAGATATTTTGGTACATTGGACGGACAGTCCACCAGCTCCACAGGCAGTACTTGAATGTGTCAGCTGCAAATGTAAGACATGTGCTGGTGTTCGTTGCTCGTGCAAGCTGAATGGGTTAACATGTACTGGTGTTTGCCGCTGTAAAGCCGATGATTGCGAATATAGACCGGTCACATCGACAGATATGGGAGTAGACCCACTACTGTCAGAAGACGACTCCGATATGGAGTGACATGGTCTATGATGGTCCATGAAACTGTGTCAGTTGGTGACCTTCAATAGAGAACCTTTAAATCATGATATACTTTAAATGTGTTATCATTATTATCATACTATTTGCGATTTTCCAAAATGCCTACTTACATTAACATAATTATGATATCAATGCATGCATCTCATAATTACGCATTTATATGTCAAAAAGAGAAACATGTTGTGTTATTAAATACATGTCAGCCAGAAATGTATGTAATCTCACTGAAAGTCTTTTACACGAACACAACATGAGCTATGCCCCTTCTGAAAGGACTGTGGTTTTGTTCAATAAGGGGGTAGGGTTACTGAAATGTCTATATAATTGTTCAAACATAACAAATAATAATGATTCGTTCAGTAAGTCGACGTTATTGACCATATAAACATAGACACGGCAAGTGTGTGCATGATCAGTTGATCGCCACCCTCAATATCGAAACTCAACATGTGCACTACAGCCTTCTCATGGATGAGTCAAATGACCGTGGTGTGGTAGCGAAAGAACTAGTAGTGCTGGTGAGATTCTTCGATCCAACAGGGATGAAAGCTGTTACGCATTTCGTGGATTTGCCAACTGTTAAGGTAGGTAGTATGGATTCCACCAAACATCTTTAGTTTTCAACACAGATCAACCATATTTGGTATGCAGATACATAGTTAAGTTTTTTCAGGTTTCGCATAAATTATGCAAATTAGGTATCCAATATGGCCGCCATAATAGGGAAAATTAGGTATTTTTTTGTACGTATTCAAGTTACAAGCTTGTAATTTAGCACAGGGATTACTGTTATGCATATCTATTACATGAATATCACAGAAATCAGATATGTTGTGTTGTTTACGTGAAAAAAGATTTTGTTGTCGAAAAAACCTATTTTGTGTAACTTTTTCACATAATTAACGCCTATAATTCAGAAACCATTAAATATATTATGATTTCTTTTCATGCAGTAGATATACTCATTAGGCACTGCGGTGCAAAATGTTTTGCAGTTATACCCAGTATATTATTTATTCTACTATAGCGCAGCAACTTTAAGTACTCACAGCAAAATTGGTATTCCGAGAAAACGATGATAAGGTAATTTTGTATAACCAAATTCTGCCAAAAGCCGTCTGAAGAAACCTCAATATTGCCACTTTTTATTACTTTTTCAGCTAATATACTAACTGCATATTGAGGTAAGGATATGAAAGTACATAAATAGCAAAGAAAGTCCTTTTCCAAAAAAATGTCAAAAATAACTTTTTTAATCCATACTATCTACCTTAACGATGATACAGCTGCGGCGAATTTTAACAAGATAGATCACTGTCTAACGTCCCGCAACATCAAATGTGAGAAGCTGGTGTCTTTCAACAGTGACAATTGCAATACAATGAAGGGTCAGCGGAATGGAGTCGTACGACACTTGCGCGATCGGCAACCTGACATGATTGACTTCGGCTGCATTTGCCATCTGAAGAATCTTGCGATAAAGGCTGCAATCAACCAATTGCCGGTCAATATAGACGCTTTCCTGGTGGATATCAACACGCATTTCTACTTGAGCATCAAGAGAAAGGAAGAGTTCAAGTCTTTCTGTGAGTTTGTGAACATCACGTACAAGCAGATTCTGGCTCATGTTGAAACGCGCTGGTTGAGCTTGCTCTGTGTTGATGCCCGGGCGTTGGACCTTTGGCCAGCCCTGGTGTCCTACTTCACGAGCCACCCGGAAGCAGAGAAGCGAGGATGTGTGAAATCCACCAAGGACCAGCTGTACCATGAAGTCAAGCTTTACATGCTCTTCCTCAACGTTCTGCTCCCCACTGTGAATGCATTCAACGTGGCATTCCAGGCCATGAACACAACGATCATACATTTGCTTCACCCGGAGATGAAAAAGTTGACGAAACGGATGCTTCGATTCTTCGTCACTGCTGACCGAATCAACCTGGCTGACATCACGGTTACCGAGTACGAGGACATCAACAATCAGCTGATGGATGACGATCTGGATGTTGGCGAGGCTACCCGTACACTGGCTGCGGAGACGATAGACGATGGGATGGAGCACCTGGTCTCGGCATTCTTTAATCATGTTCGTCAGTTCTACTGTATATTTGTGAAAACATTGATAAAGATATTCCCATTCCAATCGACTCTCCTGTCTGACCTTCGGGTTCTGAACCCCGTGGAGCGGCTGTCCTACCAGGATTTACCCAATGCTGTCGTCCGGCTGGCAAAGCAACACCCTCAGCTTCAACTGGCGGACAAGTTAAATTGGACCGACCAGCTGAGAACAGAAGCTGTTGACTTCCAAATGGCTGATCGCAAAGACCTCCCGCAAGACAATGATGTCGATGATTTATGGACCAATGTCCACGAAATTAAAGGCATGGGCTCAAGCTAACCAACGTACGCTACGCAATTAGTACTCATTCGTGCCCTTCTTGCACTTCCGGCCAGCAATGCTGAGAGTGAGCGTTGCTTCTCCGTGGTTCGCAAGGTAGACTCGGGGGAATGTCGCCACCTTGAGCGTAGCACCGTCGCATCTCTTCTCACACTGAAGATTAATGTAGATGATAACTGCCACGCTATTAAGCCCTCTCCTGAAATGCTGAAGCTTAACAAGTCAGCTGTATGACAGTATAATGAGGACCATGGCAGCTATGATAAGCCAGCTGAGGTGTAAGCTGAACTTGAAGCATGATAAGGACATTAGATGTCTGATGATCATGAACAATTTTGCATGTCAGTGATTTGCTTATTTTATCTTCATACTTGCAAGTATATAGTGCATCCAAGTCTAGGTCATACGGCTCAAATGATGTACTCTCAGTAATGTCTCATTTCCTGCAGTGGTTCTTGAACTTTATTGCTGTACATAAATTTTATATATAATGGAATTATAACTGTGGCTGTTTGCGCCGTGCTGTGTTATTGTCTCGCTTATCATGCTGGCTGCACTGACCTGTTGCATCATTGTCAATTGTTGTACATAAATTGTGTAGATAATGGCATAACAACTTCAATATAACGCCTTCATCACAAACATATGGCAGACTGTATGCACCGTGCTGTGTGATTGTCTTGCTGATCATGGTGGCTGCGCTGGCCTATTGCATCAATATTAAATTATTTAATAAAAAACAATGATTGGTGGGGGACAGTAGCGATTTGTGTGCGTGTATTGAAGCGGGGGAAGGCAGCCATTCTGTCCCGACATGTGCCTGGTCAGAGATTGGGACAGTTGGACAGTCTGTATATAGTAACAACAGGACAGATAGAAGGAAAAATATCCAGAGGATGCCACAGAATAAAAATAATAGATAGCCTGTCAACATGGTGTGGAAGGAGTACAACAGAATTGATACAAACTACAAACGACCGTGCGGTTTGGAGGGCCATAATCGCCAACGACTGTGACAGATATGCCACATAGAAGAAGAAGACCTGAAATAGAACTCATCACATTTTCATGAAGAAAAAAATAATGTTGTTCCAAGACGAACATTGTTTTGTATTTGAAACCACTGAAAGTCAAACAGATATACGGCGCCATCATATCAGGATAGAGAAAACAATATTGAATTTAAAAACAAAACGCCCAAAACAAATAAAAACTCAGGACAATACAATTTCATTAAATAACGATTTGTCAATAGATTTATATATATATATGTACAATTCGTTCAGGTCAATATAATTTCAATAAATTACGATAGTAGTACAGTGCATATCAAAGCTGTTTGTTGTTTGTACAAAAACACTAGCGTGGACCATCCGGTCTCAGAAATTGTTGCGGTCCAGTTGAGACATCAGTTCAGAGTGGAGGAGAACGGTGCAAAGTGATGCTTGTTGTCGAGAGCAAAGCGAGTTCATAGTGACTTCATTATGGAGTCCATCTACTGAATGAATATTGCGACCCGATAGTACTCCTCCACCGTCTTGCTCTGGTAGTTTGGTTGTTGAGTTAGACTTCCACCCTGGGCATTACATTTACATTACATAAAATGTATAGCTAACATATATATATATATATATATATATATACTTTGACTAACGAATAAATACGTCCAAAAATCAGATCGGGGGCGGGGGGGGGGGTGGCAAGTGCCCCTTTCCGCACATATATATATATACATGTTTTCAGTATTACTCTACAATCGCTGGTTCCTAAGATATGATTGATCAAACTGGAGCACCTACCCCAATGTCAGTTGTCTTTTTGTGTTTTTCCATGTTTGGTATAATGCCACTAGAAGGCGTTTGAATTTAGAAATCGTCGTCATTTGTCTTTTTGGTTAAAATGATGAAACGAATAAGTATCAAGAACCATAATTTAAAAGAAAAAAGAAAACAAATATATATATAAACCGCGTTACGGACATCATGCAAAATGTGCTATTATATATATATATAATGCTAACAGTGTTAGTCTAACACACTATACTATTTGTAGCAACAAAACACACTATCAAACATCTCTAATTGCACCAACAAATATTGCAGGGGCAAATATTATCTCCTGCTCCCACCAACAAATATTACACAAGAAAATGCACAACCCTTCCCTAAATATTGGGGGTTAATCCTATCTCCAGCCCCCTTCTTAAAATAATGGTGGGCTGAGCCCCCGGTTCCAGCGCCTTGGTAAGTAAAGATTGTTTATGTTGTACATACATTTTCTTAAAAAAACAGTTTTGTTAAAATAGTAGTTTAACTTAGAATTCAACTTTAAAACTGAACAACAATTCTTCAAACTGACAGGTGCACTATCGGATTACATTTTTCATTGGACGATTTATTGTTCTGTCAAAATTTAATTATATACAACATCTCATCTGACGGTGAATAGCTATGTTAAATTAGATGTACGTTGGCACAGAACAAAATTGGGGTATATATTATATTTAAATAAAAATGCAATGACATGCTGCGTCGATTAGTTCAGAAATACTCAACAGGTGTTTTTATAGAAACATCGGCCTTGACCTAATTGCCTATGGCTGCGCGTGGAAAACGCAATCGATGCGATGTTCGATTTCCAGGACAAAAAAATAGGTGTTTTTCTGGGTTTGTCATTTCTGACAGGAATTGCGATTGGTTTTATTGGTACCAAATGCATTAGTTATGTTAGTACACCTGTACGTCATCACAGCAAACCGAGGGTAAGCTTTACTGATGCAACAATTGAGCTTGCCACGCGCCAGTTCGACTCCCAGGAGGATTAAATCAAAATGACCTGATGTGCATGCCATAAAATACCAGCAAAATTCATCGGATTGGAGAAACGAAGACCGATATCAATCACGGTATGTGATATTAAGGACACTGGCGTCCTGGTGGACGAACAAGAAGTATAATATTTATAATATGTACTGCAGTGTAGGCCCTAATTAATAAGCCATATATTATAAGGCCTTAATTTTACGAAATTTTATTCAGTCAATCAGTGGCCGTGCACATTTAGATTCCCTGAGTTCGTGTTTTCATTCACAGTTGTTCACAGAAGCTTACAACACAATTAAGGAATAGGCCTACCAAATTTTAACATTGTTATTATGACAACATTTCGGTATTGGGACAACTAAAAATCAAGACGCGCAGTTTCCGGTAATTAGTCACATTGCTTCCGTTTGGTCGCTCTGTGACGTTTCGTCCTTGACATTTTGTTGGCTGCTGCCTAGGCGCTCTGCGTGCGTCATGGTGCAGTTATCTGCAAGAACGTTTGCCGCCTTCCTCGGAGTTGCTTTCATTTCCGGAGTAGTTTTGGGATATGTGCAAGAAACGTTTGTGCCTTTTTATCCAAACGAATTGGAAGTTAAAGTTCATCAAACATTATCCAAAACAGACCTGTCGAACATGTGATGTGATTATGAATAACCATTCCACTGATTGACACGGACAGTCCAAGACAGCGTCTGGACTGTAGTGTACTTACGGGTTAGGTAGACTGCGACTGTTACGACAGCAGTGTTTTAAAGATGCGTATTTCATTTCCCGTGCATAGATCCAACAACCTGATGTCTGCTGCAGATGTGTTACATAAACGCGGAGTGTAGCAGGTAAGTGTACGTTTGGTGCAGTTACACCTGGAAAATGTGATAATAGTATAATAACATAAATACGACTTCGTTGACGTGGGCATTGTTTTTTGTTATGCTTTGCCTTGGTCATGGAGTTGAACATTACTTACTTACATTGCTTACTGTAGAAGTTGACAACACAACATGGGAGGAAACGGCGCACGATCGCAGCACGTGGCGTGCAACCGTCCGACGAGGAGCTGTCCATGCTAAAACAACAAATGTAGCCGAACGATGGAGATACAATAAGACACATTATTAGACACATGCAAGCAGCACGCTATAGCTGCCTCAACAGGACAGCAGCTGCCGACGTTCGTGTGCTGACACTGTCTGCGAATCGTTGCTGCCCGTATTGGACTGGTGTTGCATATGCGAGCGAATGGGCAGTCAGTAACGAAACACATAAAAAACTGGACGATGGATGTCATCCTCGAAAACGAGAAGATTGCCGTGGATGATGATGATAAGTTTAGTATACCTAATCGTAAATATTCGTAAGGACATTTAGAGGTTTGAGCTCACATCCAAGTTTTAATTGGTTCTGGCTTCTGCATGCATGACCGTTTTTAAACAGAGATTAACTGACGGGAAAGCGATTTGTGTCAGTGAAGATATACAAATCTGAATTTACCGTCGAGGTTGATGGATCTGTGTGACTGCCATACAGCCAGGTATCCAAGAAACACGTCCAATCAATTGAAGTGGTCAATTGTGGAGATAAAAAAAGAGTTTATAATGCGAGGAAATTCCAGAATGTCTTCTCGGTGCTGGCAATAAACCAATGTTACAAACAAGTTCAAGAACTCACAAAGAGTGATGATAGTCATGTTGGTTTGACAAAATCAACTAGCCCTGGAGTAGTAGATGGTCGTGGGGTCAGAGATATTACAAAGTGTTGGAGAATGAAGATCTTTTTCCAAGTCCTGATGAATGCAAATCGACACAATACCATAAACTGGCATTCAAAGGATCTTTGCCTAAGATGTTTCTTATTTGGTAGGCATTAACAAGTAAGGATATACACACAATCAAATTGTGCGCATCGATGCAATAACCTCCAAAGTGCCAGTGGAGTGAAAAACTTAAACTGGGAAAATCATGGTTGAAGTTTTACATCCCTTTCAGTTTCTTGTATGAACCTGCAATGCATATGGCTAAGAACAAAATGTAACTTGTTCTAGAATGCTCTAGGTGTCATTTGCAAAAGGGTTAGGCTCAAGTCTTGCTATCAAGCACATGACACGTATGTTATGACCTGGGGTAGACGGACATTTGAATAAAATAATGTATTCCATATGTATACTGATATTTTATCCCGTCTGGAAACTGTCAGTAGAGTAAACATTGACTTTGTATGGGGTCGGTTTGAATCACACAGTTCAGTTGACAAGAGAACACAGAATGCATAATGGCTTCACACAAAACGTTCTTCCAGGAAATCATATCCTAGCAAATTTTGAGTTTCCTGAGATTTTGATAGAACAACTGTTCAAAAAGTGATTTTTTTTTCTACCCATCAGTACACAAGGTCAGACAGTATGACCAGTCACATACATACTGATACATATATACATACGTTATGCATATAGTTCATATATACATACATACATACATACATACATACATACATACATACATACATACAGACACTGTCACTGAATATAGGGCCTATATTGAGGCTCGCTAAAATGGCAAAATTACCAACACTTCATACTCCAAAAACCTCCATTCACCCCCGTGAAGTTCGCCAAAATACAAATGTTTTTTACAAAAAATTCCAAAACTTAAATAAGGTCATGGGAAGGTGCACACCACGTTAGACGGTTAGTGCGGGCACATTCCACGTTTGCTTCCATTCTAGGCAATCGTCCGCGTTTGTCCCATCACGAAAAGTGTCGGTTATCACCAGGCGGCGAGTTGACAGCAACAAACAGTGGCGCCTCATCGTGGAACCTGGGTAATTGAGGTGATTTACCATGCAAGATGTCACATTCGGGAAAGTCATTTGCTGTTTGGATGGGACTTTCCTTGTTGGCTGGTATATTGATAGGGTATAAAATAAAAGGTCTGCGCATCAAATATCTTCAGGCCAAACGAAAATACCTGGAAAAGAAGTTGGCTGAAACTCGGAAGAAAATCGATTGCGAAGCAGGAGGAACAAACTTTGAAACGGGGAGGAACAACCAGCGCCTCTGCCAGCGGCCGGCGTGCCCGTAGACAATTTGAGTGTTATTGTTACTGGTCTCGTAATAACGGCTTGAAACTTCGTTTTATAGCATCCTACCGTAATCGATGTATTACCCCTCATTTGCGCGACGCAGTTATCAGTCGATCGTCAAGACGTAGCAGCGTGGACGATAATTAGGTAAATTCACTTAAAGATGTTTGTGGTATCCGCTAGATGTCTCGTTGTTGGCTGACAGCCCTCTGTCGGTAAACGTGAACATCGGGCGTCTGATCGGTTGTGTTTCTGAAAACGCAAGTTACATCTTTTGAATAGGAACGTTAGGTTTACAACATATCTAGGACGAGAAAGACGCTGTGATCAATACAATGAAATGCGAATTGTTCTTGAAACAAGTTGGGATGCTTGGAATAGAGAGTGACAACTAATTTATCGGCTGTCGCTGCGTTTTCGTCTGCTCAAGTTCAACTACAGGCGCTGGATTCATATTAGTAACGCCTCTCCGGTTGCCATCTTACCATGCCCCTCGACATCAAAGTTGATATTGGCGATAAGCATCTTGTTTTGTTCGTGGGTGTTTCCTTTGTAATGGGACTGGCTGTAGGGCATTCAATTTGTCAGTGGGCAGAGAAGTATAGTAAGTCAAGCAGAACTTACAGAAATTTTGCTGAAATGAGTGGATACAGGGGATTGTCCACTGTGTAATCTGTCGGAGTAAGTAACATGATATGATAACATTTGAATGCAGAGACCCTGTGTAGCTAATATGTATATGCAATTGACTACCTACTTTTAAAAATTTTATTATGTATATTTCTCCAAATAAACAGATCTATTACTGTCTCTAAGACTCGCTGAATGTATATTAAGGCTTAACATGATGAAGCTTACTTAGCTTCATATGGTGACCTACCAAACTGTTGTTTTGCAGCGTTGCCACTTGAAAAACGTGGATGTTCTAAGTAGGCCTATAGAAGGGACATTTTAGTATGCACTGAATCAATGCTAATGTGTTGTAATTTTGTTCACAGAGGCACCCTGGATCATTTCAACAATGTTGATCTAATATTATGAAGACAGGTAAGCACTGGTGTATCTTGGAAGGGGGGAGCAAGAGGTCAAGCTTAATAATTTATTAGTATGCTAATATGTAGTGGTGTAAAGGTAGGGTTAGGGTCAATTATGGTATAATTGTAATTGAAATATTTGAAAGTATCGTAATTGTAATTGATTGTGTGTGTGTGTGTCTTAATTGTAATTGGCCATTGTAATTGTCTTAATTGTTCAATTACTTTCCCATCGTTTCTCCAATTGTGGGTGAAACTCCCAGAACTGTTTTTTTTTATTTCATTATGAAAACCAAGGCTGTTTCGCTATGAAATCACCTTCTCTCTCATACTCCCCATTTTTGGGTGTGTTATAGTCAGACAGTGACTCTTTCTGGTGAACATGGGCAGATAACAGCTGTCTGCCTGTCCTGGCACAGTCATGTTGCATAAAGCATTTAGTAGTATCTTTCCAAACAATCAGTCACGCATGGACAGACACAGTGCCAACTAGTCTTTATTTGCCTTATTGACTTGGCACATTGGAAGCACTGATAGAGAGATAAAACATGGCTTCTCTTCCATTGGGGAGGGCATATAGAGCTGATTCATTGAAGCTCTAGCAGTAGCAGGCTTCAGCAGTTGACAAGTGTCAAGCAGGAGGCCAAGGATACACAATAGGCCTGTGGTCCAGTGCTACACAGGCTAGCTGTACAAATTGTAATTTAGTTAAATAAGGCTGTGCACTAACACTATCCTTTCACCATGGAATTATTTTCTAGTAAGCTTGAGGGCAGCAAGGTGCTGAGAAGCCAATTGTGTGGTAATTATATAAATGTGGGATGATCCGAGATAAATAATTAGTTCTGTTTATATTATTTTAAGCGAAATAAAAATCCATTGTAATTGACAATTATAATTGAATATATTTTGGGACGGTAATTGTAATTGATATTTGAAATGAAAAATAATTGTAACTAATTGAAAATTATCCAGTCTTGTAATTGAACCCAACCCTGGTAACAGGCTATTTAGTTATCTTTTCTTTGAAGTCCTGTGTAAAGCTGACCTCAATACTGGTCCTCAACTTCAAGCATTCTGCTATTCTTCCCCCTGTGCTGTGCTTGCACAGTCTCCATTCCTCTCTATCACTCTTGTTCTCCACTCCTCTCTTTCTACAATTATTATATAAGAAATAAAATAAGTTGTACTACATATACCAGTAACATTACTTACACTAAATTTATTCACAGTTTTAGGTAAGCAGGATTGTTGTAATGATGATGATGTTCATTACATATTACTTTTAATTATATCGAAGTTGTTCCATGGACAAGTGGCAGTGTTGCAGTTCACATGTTAAAACATGGCTGTTCCAATTTCCAGCTTGCTGGTTTATTGGTTTATCCTGATCAATAATTGTGTTGTTGTAATTTGAGGAGTATTAGATACATTTGAGTAACTTACGGTTTAGACTATAAAAAAGAAAGTCTGGTTGGCTTCAAGAGAGTAATGTAGTAACAGTGGCTTATGAACATAAAGCAACATACCAAGTTTCAAAATAGAATTTGTTTATAGTTTTCCTTAAAGGGAATAAAAAGACCTATTGCTTGAATTCATATTATATTAAATCCTGCTATCTATTTCCATGTCCACCAAGCCAAAAAAATCAATGAATTAAAAATTCCACAGTTTATGCTGTGCAGCCGGACATTTTCGAATATGCATATTTTTGGTGCGATTTTTGGGATGCCGAGATAGACGTCACATATGACCCATACTCGCATCAGGCCGACTCTTTCCATGCATTCAGAGCATGCTTACAAAGATAGCTTTCGGGTTGAAACGAGCGTCAAAATGAGTTATTGTGCTATATTCCGATCAGCGATAGAAATAAGCCAGAATATTTACTTGTGCGCCGGACAAGTAAGTTTTGAAATCTACTTGTCCGCCAACATTTGAACTTGTCCGAGTGGTTGTGAAGGGGAATCGAAGCTTTGGAAAAAAAGTGTCAAATGTCTTATTTTATGAAAACAACACAATGTTCCTGTTGTTTCGTTGCATGTACATCTGAGTGACTTGTGATCAAAGACACAATTTGATTTAATCTTCAAATTTTGAAATTGCCAAATTATATTTGCTACTATTTTCCGGTCTATTATTATTCATCACGAATATTAAAAGTAGAAACGTTACATGATGTATACCAATATTTTAGTTATGCTGATATGAACGCTTTTATTAATAACAAATAATTATTACGATGATAGGAATGAGACGATTGTTTTCCTTGCTATTTGTTTTATAATGTTGCAAAAACTATTTATGTTTAATATGATATATGTATATATATAATATATAACACTGTTGTAAAATGTTGGCATCCGTTTGTCATTGAAGATGCCACTCAACCAGGAACACGATCAATGCAAAGCCAGGAAATGTCACAAAAATCATAATAAACTATATAATCTGATACTATTTTGTTCAACCTCTTTGAACTTCAATGTTAACAAAGTTCTGTATTTTACAAACGAAGATAATATTCAATTGATCATCAGCAAACAAACGCATATTTTTCCTAAATTTTATATTACCGTTTTAATGATGATAAAACAGTTTTAACGGTGCCTGAATTACATTTACCAGGTGGAAAATAATTTATAGATTTAGTTACGTCGTAACGTTGCTGCCGCGCGCAGACCGCCGTAGTTGGCGGAGGCCGACGTATCAACGGCGGTTGGCGCCCCGGCCGCGCGTCTTGCATAATTCGATTTAGAAAACTCGCAATTTATGGATAAAATAAATGTTATATAGATACAACAACACTTCTGAAATTTCATGACTATTCCGTTTATCAACCAGCACCATAGGTTTACCGGAGAGCCAGTTACAAGTTTTGAAAATGGTCACCGATCTGGATCGGCTAACGTTCGATGACTTGCCTGGTCTTGGAAGACTGCCGAGTCCGCGTGGGTTAGGCGTAATACTGGTTAACACTATTTATTATTCAAATAACAGGTAGCGATACAAACTATGTGAAACTACGGATATAAAACCATTTCCAAAGTTCATCAAATATGATCCGTGAATGGGAGCAAGTTGTACGTTGGCCAAACTGAACGATTTACGATTGTGTGAAATACAGCCTCGATCAACGATGGCTGATGCCGAGTCTGTCCTACGCGTATGACAGAGCTATATCGCTGCGCTAAGCGGATGACCCTGTTAACGCAGGCACTAAACTCGGTCGAACATTGACGTAAAACACACTGACGGCGGAACGACAAGACGCCGACACACTAACAAAATTGGAACGCGAACTTCATTTACGTTTGAATTTCCTCAAATAAAAAGTTTGCAATGTTGCACGTGTCATTATTTACTGTAAATTTTCACTTGTCCACCGGATAACCATGTAGAGTAATTTTATTTGTCCGGGCCAAAAATCACTTGTCCCGGACATATGGACAAGTGCTATTTCGAACGCTGCCGATGTAATACAAAACTAGTTATCATAGAGGAACAATCAGTTATCTTACGGTTCTACATGAATCCAATTTTATTTAAAACAATGAATGCGAATGGGCCAAAAAGTCGACTAGGTTTCGCCGAGTTTGGGCTCATTTTCAGAATGATATATATGCAACCAACGGGAGATAATCTACACCAATAAACATACATAGCAAACATATTCTGTATCCCGCTACAAAAAGTAACGTCTTTAATCTCATAATATCACTAGAATATCGATGTATGAAGAAGGAGTTGTACAATTTACAATAACAACTTAAATCAGTCGGTGAATTTTCGTTGGTGCCGATAGCTCAGTTGATAAACATGTTGGTTTCTTGTCATTTATTTTATAATCGGGCGACGCCGGTTCAGTCCTGACACCAAACCATTGATTTTCTTTACACTTTTTTGTTTATGTTTTCATGAAGTAACATAAACCAAATAATTGTTATACTATGATGCACTGTTTGTAAATATATATATATATATATTTGTAGTAATTATTTATTCGCCACAAAAATGAAAATATGGGAATTGTATTGTTTCTAAATTTTATTTATCCAAACAAATATAATGTAATGGATATATAATTTATTAATTGTATATATATATTGTACGGTAATATATTATAATTATATATGTGAAAACAAATTGTGATCTGTCTGGATAAATACAATTTTGAAACATCGTTTTATATATATTTACCATATTTTAATTGTTGTGGCGAATAAATAATTACAAACAAACAAAATATTTATAAACAGTGCAACATAGAATACAAAATGATTTGGTTTATATTACTTCGTGAAAACATAAACAAAAAAGTGTAAAGAAAATCAATGGTTTGATGTCGGGATTGAACTCGTGTCGCCCGATTGTAAAATAAATGACAAGAAACCAACGCACCTACCAACTGAGCTAGCGGCACCAACGCAAATTCACTGACTGATTTAAGTTGTTATGATAAATTGTACAAATCCTCCTTCATATATCGATATGAGATTGTATACGTTACTTTCTGTAGCTGGATACAATATACGTTTGTTATGTATATATATTGGTGTAGATTAAGTAACCTTACACAATTATCCAAAGTAATTGAGAAAGTGGTCGCGCTTAAGATAATGACGCATGTTTCTGACCAGCAAATGGTTGAGTGCTTTCAGTCGGCGTATCGAAAAAAAAAATTCGACCGAAACCGCGCTACTCTATGTTACAACTTACAAGTGCCGTCAAAACAGCCATGGACAATAAACAAGGAACCATCTTGGTTTTCATTGATTTAGTGCCGCCTTCGATACTATTAATCATGACATCTTGATTAAGCGGCTACGTTTGCGCTATGGCTTTGTTGAAAAAGCAATGGATGACATCGTACCTGCAAGACCGGACGCAGCAAAAAGTAATCGGTGACCAATCGTCGAGTACTAATATAACGACAGGTGTCCCGCAAGGCTCTGTCCTTGGACCACTGTTCTTTTCTTTGTATGTCCAACCTATCTTTGACATTATTCGAGCCCATGGACTATTCTTCCACCACTATGCTGACGACTTACAGATCTACCCACATTTCGACCTGAATCTTTCAGCTTTAATGACTGCAGTTCAGCAAATGGAGGACTGTTTGGATGAAATAAAGAACTGGATGGCATGGAATTTATGTACACGAACGACGGCAAGACACAGTATCTTCCGATTGTACCCAAGTCTGCACTGTGATTCGCGTTGGTGATTCTACAATTACAGTTTCACGATGTGTTCAAAATCTCAGTGTCTTCATTGAAAAGCACCTAGGTATGAAAAAGCAAGTGTCGCAAACTGTCAGCGCATGCTCATTCTACCTCCGCCACATAAATCAGATTAGCCGTTTTCTACCCAAACCGACAAAGGAACGCATAGTCAATGCCATCATCACATTGCGGATTGACTACTGCAACGCACTCTTGTACGGCACGTCTGCAGTTAACATCACTCGTCTGCAACGAATAAACAACTCGGCCAAGGAGTCCCTCCACTGAAAGAAAAAGGTAAGCTAATCACAGATGACGTAGAGAAAGCTGAGTTACTGAACCGGCAGTTCCAGTCGGCCTTTAGTACAAAGGAAACATTTATTAAATAGGAATTTGACACAAGGTGCCCAATGCCTCAGCTTGACCAGAATCAGCCCCGGTGTGAAAATATCAACATCACTGTCAGCGGAATTGAGAAACTCCTGAAGCAGTTAAAACCAACTAAAGCTAGTGGACCTGATGGCATCAGCCCTCGAGTCCTCAGGGAAGTTGCATCAGAGGTTGCTCCATCACTAACCCTGATCTACAGAGCTTCCCTGAAGTCTGGCATTGTACCCAAGGACTGGCAATCTGCCTACATTACACCTGTGTTCAAGAAAGGGGAAAGGTACAAGCCTGAACATTACCGGCCCATCTCCCTCCGCATACCTTGCAAGTTGCTTGAGCATGTGGTGGTCAGCACCATTATGAGATATGTGGAAGAGCACAAGATCCTCTGTCCGGAGCAACATGGATTTCGTCGTGGCAGATCCTGCGAGTCCCAGCTGCTAGGATTCATGGATGGGGTGTCTGAAGCTCTTGAAAAGGGATGTCAAGAAGACGTACATGGATTTCTCAAAGGCCTTTGATAAAGTGAGCCACAGCCCCCTCATGCATAAAATACAGCACTATGGCATAACAGGAAGGGTCCACCGATGGATTGAGAATTTCCTCTCCAACAGAAAAGAGGCAGTTGTCGTTAATGGAGCACAATCAGCGTTCACGGCAGTTGAATCTGGTGTCCCACAAGGTTCTGTACTAGGACCTAGCCTGTTCCTGCTTTACATAAACGATCTCCCAGCAGGACCGTCCTCTACTCCCAGACTCTTTGCGAATGACACAATCTGCCATAAGGTTGTCACTAGCCCACAAGATCAACGAACAGCAGCAAGATCTTGACAGATTAGCAGCCTGGGAGCAACGCTGGAAGATGTCTTTTCACCCCCAGAAGTGTACTGCAATGAGCATCACCCGGAGGCGCGCAGTTCTGGCTACACGACACTACCTCCACGGATATACTCTCAGCACAGACACGGAGGCAAAATACCTTGGAGTCAAGTTCACCTCTGACCTTGGGCTTCCTCAGGCGAAACATCAAAACGACCAACAAGAGGTTAACAGAAGCTT
Organism: Escarpia spicata; assembly: GCA_963995525.1. Taxonomy (NCBI): domain Eukaryota; kingdom Metazoa; phylum Annelida; class Polychaeta; order Sabellida; family Siboglinidae; genus Escarpia; species Escarpia spicata. The sequence continues at coordinate 9,506,130 of OZ023211.1, forward strand.
CATACAAGGCATTTGCCCGACCTGTGCTAGAGTATGCCAGTACTGTATGGGAGCCTTTCACTGCAACCAACATCAAGGCACTAGAGAAAGTACAAAGACGGGCAGCCAGATGGATGAAACGAGACTACCAAAAAACAGCAAGTGTGGACACCATGTTACAAAAACTGCGATGGCCAACTCTCGAACAGCGGAGAAAGAAAGCACGACTCAACACCTTCTATACGTTCCACCACGGACTCATACACATCGAGTCAAAGCACACACCAACACCAACTGATCACCCAAGAAGAAACACCCAATACACCAATGATCTCACCTATAACATCCCATATCACCGGACAACCTACAGACAGAAGACATACTTCCCAAGAACCATACCAGAGTGGAACAGCCTCCCTCATGAAATCACCAAAGCTCCTGCTCCTGCCTCCTTTGAGACCAGGATCTGCACTCTGCTCAAATTCTGATGTGTTAACGAAAGTGGGTAAATGAAAGCTGGAGCTGTGCCGGTCGGGGTCTAACCCCGGTGACCGCTACGGCAGCCGGATTGGTCTGGCCGGATACTAGCGTAACGTAATGGTTTTACCGTCCACCGGCACGACTTTGTGTTTGTCTTTGACGTCGATCTAGTCAAGCTACTATACTATGTAGTCTATAGCCTGCCCCTAGGTATACCGGCGACTAATATTAATCCTAATGACCCCACAAATAGACAATGTTGTGACGCATTGTTATAATTTGTCATGTTTTTGTAGTCGGCATGCTGTTTTTGAAATTTACATAAAATCTGAATTACAATGTGTATAGACGCATTTGCATTACAGTTAGGCTTCTTCACATTTGAATTCCACCAGTGCTGGTTATGAAAATCTACCTTACCTTGTTAACAGAACGCTTCAAAACACCTCATAGTTTATTAGAGACAATTGTGTTTTGGGTGCAACTATCGTCATAGTATTAAAGTATTACCGACAGTATTTTCTTTTCCTGACAATATGTCACACGGTTCTGAACTATTACTGACAGCAGGCGTATATTCCTGAAAATCAGTGTAAATGGGAAGATGGATTATTGACAGGAAGTTTTTGGGGTAGGCAGGTCTGTCAAGGCTGGGGACGGCTCATTCGCTGTAGCTGCTGCTTCCCTATGGAACACTTTACCAAGTGTTAAAACCTGTGACACTCTCACCAGCTTCAAATGTCGTCTGAAGACACATTTCTTTTGTCTTTCATATTAGTATCACTCTAGATGAACACTGCTCTCTACTAAAACCAATTTTAATTAGTTATCGTAAATTATTTATTATTATTAATCATACATATATATATATTTATTTATTACTATTATTTTTATTAGTTATTGTGCTAGATTGATTATTATTAATATTATTAGATTTTTATGAATAACTGCTATTTATTTACCTCTTTATTTAGAAATTCGACATTATTCAATATGTATGTATTTATTTTATTCTTTACTACTGATATTTATTTTAAATTAATATACATTTACATATTTATTGCAATTCTACCATTTTTATGTATTTTAATATGTTGTGAAGCGCCACGAACAATACTGGATGTGGCGCTATACCAAATAAAATATATTATTATTTTATTATTATCTCCCGTTGAATGCATTCGATATAATTATTCTGAAAACGAGCCTAAGCTCGGCGAAACCTAGTCGACTTGTAGGCCCATTCGCATTCATTGTTTTTAATAAAATTGGATTCATGTGGAACCGTAAGATAACTGCTTGTTCCTCTATGATGACTAGTGTTTGTATTACATCGAAATATTGTAATAACTCATTCTGACACTCGTTTCTACTCAAAAGCTATCCTTGTAAACATGCTCTGAATGCATGGAAAGGGTCGGCCTGATGGGAGTGTGGTTCATATGTGACGTCATGATACCACGTGATCGCCTAGCTCATTAAATTTTTATTTTCCGCGGGAATCGCTACACAGACGGGTTTAAAATTGAATGTAATGTTAAACTTTGTGTACACATGGAAAACGGTTTTTAGCTAATGCCTTGTTTTTATTTCCTTTAATTTGTTATTGATTTGGAAAATGAGTGGGCATCTGATTTTGACAAATGAATGCTGTGCTATACACAAAAGAGAACATACATGATATTGTGTTGTGTGTGCATGTTATATAATATCAAGGCATTTCTGTTAGCCAACAAAATTCAGTACCACTGCATGCCATTACTTACAATCAATAAAATATGGTGATTTCAGAGTGGACATGTTTGAGCGGACACACTTTTGAAATGTTACTAGTGTATGTACTCACCCACAAGACTAAACATTTCCATATGATGTACACAGACAGTGTGTTCCTATAGCAAAATGATCTAAATGCAAGCAGATATCCTGCAGTAATTTATTGGATAGGCCTGTTTTGTGAATGGCCATTTTGTGTTCCTTCCATGTTTTGGAGTGGACATTTTGAACTGACAAAACTCAAATGATTTGCATCAACTTGTGAACAAAATTGGACGTAGATACATCTGTAACTTAATATTATATTGAAGTTCAAACCCATAGGAGTCCTCACAAGCAAAAATACATCAGCACAGACAGGTGTTTGATGTGTATTTTTATTGACAAAACATGACATTTCCCATGAGACAGTCATATTAGTATTGCATGTTTTACAGGTACTATACCCTGTGTGGTACTTATTAATTGCTATACTGTTGTCATTTAATGAGCTGGGAATGGCTTGCTTTTATGTTCAGAAAACCAGCTCCCCTCAGTACTGCCCATTAATTTATAATGTTATATGTATTTTAATTGTAGACACCAAAGATGAAAACCTGTTGCTGTGTGCAGAAACATGGGACACACATTGAGCGACATGAGCTCTGCAAATATACAAAAACCAGACATGATAACAAAGTTGCTTTGATAAGATACTTCTTGAGCCGTAATAGTCTCTTGGACAAGTATGTGTTGATGAATCAGTCTACACGCGTGTCAGCATGACCCGGCCATCTGGACAAGCTGTGACATCTGCTTGTAAATGTTTTACATTTTGAGTTTAACTTTTCAGCCTTCTGTTTTCATATTTGAAATTGTTGCTTTACATTTGTTCCTTTGCCTGCACTTGTGCATATAATTGTACAAATTAGTACTCTCAGCAATCAAAAAATCGATATGTCAGTTGCAGCTTAGCATATTGACTAACACAGTACTTTACCATACTGAAGTCAAGCTAATATTCTGGCATTTGACCTAGATGATTGCTACTATTTAATAGTTCTGTAATAATGTTCTGCAAAATTCCACTTAATAGTTTATGTTGATAACCTTTACCTGCTCACTATTCCTGGTTATGCGTCAGATTTAGACTATGTCTGGCTGAATTATAAAAAAAATGTACTAATATAAATATTTTCTAACTATTAAACGCCATTTCCAATTTGTATGTTTTTTGTTGCGGGTGCTATTATTATTATTCAAGACATTTCTAGCAAATGCAATGTCAGGCTTAGTACATGAGGAAGTGACAGATTTGTATAAAATGTGTGGCATGTGATATTGGCTGATACTGTATGTAAGACATCCTTGCTGTTGTGGACGTTTACCAGTATTTCTTAATAAATTATAAGTTTTTATCCTGTAGAAATCAGAAATGATTATGCAGTAAATGTGTACATTGCTAGAGCTTAATATAACGCATACATTACGTTTACAGTCAGAAAAAACCATTTCCACACATTCAGATTTGATCTACACGATCTGCTCCCCAATTTAGTGTGACAGCAATTTCTGCATGTGTTGCCAAATTCGTCCCCGAAACCAAATTTCCATGATTCTCGTCAGTGTTAAGGGCCAACAGAGCCTGTAACCTGAACATGTTAATAGCAAAATATTTGTTTTGAAGGCTCAACAATTTCAGCAATCAAGCCGCAACTGTCATCTAAGGAATATGATGAAAACGCGCGCACACACATTACATTACAATGATGTGGTCTTCCTATTTTACATGTGATCTACCCCTTTTCCTGCGGCTTCGCTATTTCACCATCTCCGTTCTTTTGATAGTCGGCCTGCTACCGATCTGCACCACGTGTCCCTCATACACATGGATATGCAGTAGTGTATGACTATTTACTATTCTTTTTTTTTAACTCGACTGCATCTCCGCCACCACGGCAAGATCAACAAATAATCTACCCAAAAACCACGTTAGCCAAACGTAACTTATGATAGTTGCAGGCCCGACATAACTACGGCGGTATGGCATCTGCCATATAAATTTTGTTGCATGCCTAATGCCTTTGCCCTATGTTTTGTCAAAGAAAACGTTTTGGTCCAGATAAGATCATACTTACGAACGTATGCCGAAATCTGGTAATGACCCTTTTTCCAGTACTACAAAATTAATAGCAGTCAAGACTAGCTTACACCCATCCATAGAGCAGCAACCAAGTTCACAAAAACAAAAGTACAAACTATACAATAATCCTGCATATGTTGCACTGTAAATGAGATGATTGGACGTGTAAACAAACCAACACAAACATTCTACTCATTTGTATGCTGAGTTAAATTATTATTTTTAAATGTTTATAGGGAAATATATAGATTTACAACACGAACGCTATTTACTTATTTGATCATACTTGCTACTACATGTCATGTAATTTTGGCATTTGATGTTATGTGATAAATTACGCTTTTGCAAAACATTACCGGCCAACTCACCCGTAAAATGTGGGAATCTACCGGGTTTTGGGTGTATCTCCCAGAATACAGGCAAATTCCCGGATTTTCTCTGAAAATTCCCTCCCCCCGTCTTCGAGATAGCGCGACACCACCGGAGACGTGCTGAACCGTTGAACTTCCGGCAAAAAATCTCCAACAGCACATTGAGCTCGGGATATTTTCTTCCGAGAGCGGAAATTGAAATCCGGTAGAAATGGCAGGTGTACACCAATATGTCAATTACGGCTTGCAGACCTGTGTTTGACGAACTAAGCCAATAGTTGTATGGAAGTTAGTACACCGTTATAGTTTCCAAATTTCTCCGATATGTGGCAAATGATTAAAGACCAACCAGTATCACCCACGTCGTAAGTAAATTACTCTAAATAACTATCGTATTTTTTGAAACGCAATTGGTATGTAATCGGCTAATGGTCCAAGGAAACGAATTGCCACAGAAAGAGGCGGAGATGCGTACACCTCTAAGACGTTTGCGTATCACTGGTGGTCGGAACGTGGTGAATATTGGGGAACTGAGGCTCTCCATAAACCTCAGATTGTACCCCACCTTTGAGGTTACAAAACACCTTGAAACTCCAAAAACCTAAAATTGCACCCACTTGAACTTCGCCAAAAAACACATTGAGGCTCTCTAAAAACCACCTAAAATTGCACTCCCCTTGAATCTCACCAAAACCACTTTCAGGCTCTAAGTATTGGGGGGGCTAATCCTATCTCCAGTCCTCATCTAAAATATTGGGAATTTAACACTCCTCGCCCGGTTTAGACGCCTAGATGCGTATCATATATATTCTTGAGAAAGTTATTTGGCTGGGGTTTCTTGTAAACACAAACAATTAAAAATGGCAACTTTTTTGTGGTATCCTTGAGGTTTTTAAATGGATATGTTTTAAGCAGGGAAACAAACAGGACGCACAGCTTTTATTTGAAACAGTTGACGCTTTCAAAGTTTATTGTGCAAGAATGAGGTAACGTTATGCCCGCCTCATGCAGACAGTTGACTTCTATGGCTGAGTTGGTCAGCTCATCGTTTGCGTTGTATTTTCGCCGATTCCCGTGCGCTCAGTACTATAATTTTTGACCTGTAAATTCCCGCTTTTTGATATTTTAAATATCACTTAACACTTGAAATGTTGCAATTTGGTGGCTGTCGCCGTATCCGCATTAAGCGTCTGTCGGCGGGGGTGACATTATATAATAACATCATAACTATCCATGGGCATCGTTCAATCTATGATTTGAAATGACTGACTAGAACAGCGGTATTTAACTTGGGGGTAATTATCCCCTTTTGTTGGGGGTAATTTGGGTATATTCGGGTGGAGGATAAAAGAAAAAGCTTTTTTAAAGTTTGGATTTTTCAGCAACGAATTCATCATAACTACGCTGGAGATATGGATGAATCAGATATCACTGGACACAACCGTGAAAACTGAATATCTGAGACGAGCTAGGTCACGTTTGGATCAGGCCGTTTTAATTGCAGAACTGTTAGCAATCCCTCCCCCGTTGCTTCGCGCTTTAATTGAATGAATCGACGTACGTTGTCCATCGTGCACAGTTCCTTGTACCTGAACAGAGACTGTAAAAGAGGACTGTATGTTATCTAAACTGTTTACCATGGAATGCCACGAACCACAGAATTATCAGTGAATGTGAAGAGGTTGTATCCGAATTTACTGTTCTTCTCTTCCATATGGAGGGTCGCTGGTTATCGTGGAAACAGCAGGTCATCGTGTTTTCGAATTAAGAGAACAAATCATTGTGTTCTTCGAAAGGTGAGAACCGTTAGACCCACTTTACAGGTGACAATGTCAGAGAAAGAGGCCATACAGTTGTTATTATAAAGCTGGGCTGTGTTGCACATCTTTTGGTGAGAACAATCAACTGAACCTCTCACGAGAAAGGAATGTGGTTGTCACAGCTAAAGCTAGGTTGCCACCCTTCGCAAATCCAGTTTTACCAACACGGAGTTCATGTTAATGAGGTCTCTGTGGTCTCTAAAGTGTCAACGCTACTTGAAGAGAACGAAGAATGTGTCCGTTTGTTGATATCGAGTTGTGCATACTTTTCATGGAAGAGTCCATCCATCGACATTTCCCAAGCCTGGAAAACTGTTAGAAGAATGCATGAATACTGAAACTTTTTCAGTGGATGAAGGAGTTGTCAAAGACGAAAGACAAGTTCCCTGGCCTGTGGGAAGATAGCACGCTGAACGAAGATTCAGGATTTTGGCCTGGTAATTTTCTAACAAAGGGCTGGTGGTGAATACCCAACTCGACCTGACATAGCTCTCATTGTCTCCACCCCAATGTATTGCTGTGGTTAATTGACACATTTACAAGGATCAACACTAAAACCAAGACACATTTAATATACTAGATCTTGCTGGTGACCTGCTGTGTGCTGTGACAAAGCCTTGCGTTTCAAAGTTTATCATGAAGATGCAACTTCAACTATACACATATTCCTTCATCTGTGAAGTATTGCTAGTCATACGTTTGATCTTACTTTAAAGGTTGGGAAGCCAATGTATAGGTAATGTTATATTTTACTAATAAATTATTAAATATATAAATTATGCGACTAAATGTTTGACACCTTTTTTTATCGGGTTTGGTATTTTAAAATGGAGGGGTAATTGTGGTTTTGTTGGCTCGCTCAGGGGGCATCAGCACCAAAAAGGTTTAATACCGCTGGACTAGAACATATTAATATTTAGGTGTCTTCTCGCCATGCAACGCCGGTGTAACTCGGCCAGGGTTCTATATTATAGCTTCTTCTTCTCGCGTTTGTCTACTGCCTAGACTTGCAGTGTTGTTGAGCAGCCACTCCCGGGTCGCCAGGTCCACTCGGCGATGTCAGTCTCTCCGGGTGGAGCACAGTAGATTATTGTGGCCTATAATGTGATCTGTTGTTTGTTGGGCCGCACCGCATTCACAAGAAGCGCTTTCACATAGTCCCCAGTTGTGCATAAAAACGTTGAAATGTCTGACTCCCGTTCGCAGGCGGTTTAGTATATCATATATAATTATAGCGATAGTGCACTGTAGTTGGTTTAAAGAGAGCCAGTCAGTTCCTCTACCCGGAATTGGCGGGCGTTGTAATTTTTAACATTTCTAACTTGTTTTAAAACTGGATGTTTCGTTTACCATTTGAACATGCTTCGGAGTCAAACCTTCCAAGTTACGAAAGTTGTTGCGGGCTTACTAGACATAATTTGGTAGGCAATATACCTTCAACATTTGCCAGTAATGGGAGGAAGGGGGCCGACATATAGAAACTGCAAGAGGATGGCGATCAACGCACTAGTTGAGCAGATGTGTAAAGAAGAGGGGGTGGGATTCGTAGATTTATGGGGATACTTTGTTGGGAGGGAAGATATGTACATGAGAGATGGCCTACATCTAAGTGGAAAGGGGGCAGCAGTTTTCTCAGAGAACTTGCTGCAATCTGTTGACAGTGGGACAGGCTGCATCTATTTAAACTAGATTCGCAGGGGGGATTCACAGAGAAGCCTGAAACTGGAGGCATAGATAAAGACAGCAGAAATAAATCGGCAAAGAACAGCCTGGAAAACTGTTCTGAATCAGGATATAAATGCATTTGTTTAAATGCAAGGAGCACAGTAAACAAAAGAAGTGAACTAAACATTATGGTAGAAGATATTGACCCTCACATAATAGGTATAACCGAATCGTGGGCCACCACTGATATATCAGATGCCGAATTGGGACTTACAGGATATGTAATGTTTAGGAAAGATAGAATAGGAAGAAAGGGAGGTGGAGTTATTTTATATATTAAAGAATCTATCCAGGCTTATGAAATAAAATTAGAAAGAGGAGCAGATTGCGAAGAAGCTGGTTGGTGTAACATAGTTACAGGAAACTCAACGTTAACAGTTGGGTTAGTTTATCGAAGTCCAAACATAAGCATAGAAGAGAATGAAAAAATACAAAACGCTATAAGGGAAGTAAGCAAACGGAACTGTATTATTATGGGGGACTTTAACCATGGGCATATACAATGGAAATCTCTACAGAGTATGGGGAGTGAGGACCACAAGTTTTTAGTTTTAGTACAAGATAGTTTCCTTTCTCAACATGTGCTAGAACCAACCAGGGGAGAGAATGTGTTAGACTTAGTTTTGTCCTCACAGAAAGAATTAGTTGACAATGTCAATATATGTGAGCCACTGGGGAGTAGTGATCACAACCAGATACATTTTACCATCAAAGTAAAATCAGAAAGGAATAGTAAAAAGCAGTATAGGAGAAATTTCCACAAAGGAAGGTATAAGGACATGAGGAAATATTTAGCAAAGACAGACTGGAATAACACTGAAGAATAAGACAGCAACCGAATGCTGGAATATCTTAAATAGTGAAATTAAGTGCATAGTCGATAAATTTGTACCTTTCAAAAAACAAGGGAAACGGTCTAAAAAGAAACACTTATCGAAAGAAGCCATTAGAAAAATTAAGTATAAACAAATGATGTGGAAGTCATATAGATGTACTGGAAATGATGAAGACTACAACATTTATAAAGAAGCACTTAATCAAGCTACAGCTGAAATTAGAAATTCAAAGAGAAGCTATGAAAAAAAATTAGCTAGTAATATAAAACATGACAGTAAGAGTTTTTATGCGTATATTCGAAGCAAACAGAAAGTTCAGGATAAGGTCGGTCCTCTAGAAGATAGTGCTGGAAATACAATATCAGAGGGATTCTTAATGGCAGAAGACCTGAATGAGTATTTTAGTTCAGTGTTTACCAGGGAAGATATTAGTTCACTGCCAGTACCAGAGGCTAAGTTCAAGGGGGCAGATTCAGACTATTTAGGACAGTTAGTTGTAACCTCGGAAATGGTAGCTAAGAAAATAAGGGCTATGAAGGATAATAAATCACCTGGAGTGGACGGGATTCCGCCCAAACTACTATTGGAAATTGTAGAACAAATTAGCGCACCGCTTGCAACAGTTTTCAATTTGTCATTAGAAGAGGGAGTGGTTCCTTTAGAATGGAAAGAGGCAAACATTATACCGTTATTTAAAAAAGGTTCGAGAAACAAGTCAGAGAACTATAGACCAGTGAGTTTAACATCAGTGATTTGCAAATTATTAGAAAGACTAATTAAAGATCACATGGTGGATTTTCTTGTTAAACATAACTTGATAAACCCATCTCAACATGGGTTTTTAAAAGCGAGGTCATGCTTAACAAATATGTTATGTTTTTTGGAAGACATCACTAGGTGGGTAGATGAGGGATCACCAGTAGATATCATCTATTTAGATTTTCAAAAAGCTTTCGACAAAGTACCACATCAAAGATTACTCCTTAAGCTAAAGGCCCATGGAATAGGAAATGGTATAATAAACTGGATAGAAAAATGGCTGAATGACAGAAGACAACGTGTAGTAGTTGATGGGGAGGCTTCAAACTGGAAATCGGTATTGAGTGGGGTACCACAGGGATCAGTACTAGGACCTATATTATTCTTAATATATATCAACGATTTGGACGATGATATAACAAGCAAGGTGTTAAAATTTGCGGATGATACAAAAGTGTTTAGAAGGATTAAAAGTGATGGAGACAGACAGCATTTACAAGATGATCTTGATAGGTTGATCAAATGGTCTGAAAAGTGGCAAATGCTGTTCAATTTTGGGAAATGTAAATGCCTCCACACAGGTCATGGGAATGAAGAGGTAAAATATAAAATGGGGGGTACTGTTCTAAGTACTACTGTAAAAGAAAAGGACTTAGGGTTAACCATTAGTGCTGATATGAAGGTTTCAGAGCAGTGCGGAATTGCAGCGTCAAAGGGAAATCAAATCCTTGGATTAATTAGGCGAAATATAGCGTATAAGAAAAAAGAATTAATAGTACCGCTGTACAAAACAATAGTGAGGCCTCATTTAGAATATTGTATACAAGCATGGAGGCCATATCGCAAGAAGGACATAGATATGCTAGAAAGAGTACAGAGGAGAGCGACTAAAATGATACCAAATCTGAGGGATCTTAGTTACGAAATACGCCTAAAAGAATGTGGTTTAACAACACTAGAGACCAGGAGATTGAGAGGAGATCACATAGAAGTGTTTAAAATATTGAATGGTTATGAAAATATTGATAGAAACATTTTTTTCTCAGTTAAGAAAGATAGAAGGACCAGAGGACATGAAGCTACATTAGTAAAGGAGCAGTGTAGATTAGATATAAGAAAGTTCTCATTCTCACAAAGGACTGTAAATGAATGGAACAGATTATCTCCTGATTGTGTTGGTGCTAGTAGCGTGAATATGTTTAAAAATAAAATCGACACACACCTTAAAAAGGCGGGATACATGTAGATAAAAAGTATTGGACTCTCGATAAGCCAAAAGGCTTCCTTGTCCAACTGCCATCCAGAGTAATTTTCTGGATGGTAATCTTGTTAAATCTTATTAAACATAGTGTAGTCTTAAAAGAACATTACATATATTAATTAATTAATGAAAAACTAGGAACATACTATATAGCTTCCTTTTGAGTAACAATGCCGCAATATAAATGTCACATTTGACAGGATTACTTATGATTAAATAGACAGTGTAAACATAACTAGTATCAACAGTCACTTTTTGTTTTATACATACATAGTTTAATGTTAAAATAATGTACAGGCTATACAATACGAGCCACTCTGCAATCACTATAATACGTACAAATATCATAAATGCAATACATTTATAACCATTACATTGGTAATTGGTTTGTTACCTTTGGACCTGCTAATGTACCGCGTTATTCACAGAGGACGTGGAAAATCCACAATATGGTGTGTGGGATGTTTTTAATATCTGCACATGCGTGTTCGTATGTATATATGTATGTATGTATGTATGGATTGATGGATGGGTGGATGTATGTATGTATGTGTGTGTGTATGGCGCGCTCAGGGTTGCATCTGAGTCATGCTAAGTGTTTGCAATGATATGCTGCATTTGTGAAAGCTACGTGCATCATAACAATGTATTACATACAGGCCACTTATTCATTCAAAGTCATCACAGCACAACATTAATTTATGTTAATCTGGTTTTCATGCATAACATGACTGGTAAAACATTGCGACACTATCGCTTGCACGCAAGTCAACTCCGCACAGCCGACTAAATGAACACCTGAGTAAAAGCACAGTTTTCCATGAATGGCTTTACAAACATACTTGTACAGAAATAGAAGATGATACCGAAGCTTATAGAGATAGGCAGTGCCGGTAATGCCTTCTTGACGACGATCAACAGCAGAAGTGTGATGGCCAGCCCCTGAAACGTATTGACCAATCAGCACAATTTAGCTATTAGTGGGGTGGAAGATGGGAAGGGGTAATATATATCGGCTTTGGGCTCCCGTAGGCATGGAATGTTAATTTATGGAATTTTTATTTAATAACGTTATTGATTTGTATTGTCCAGAGTCTTACTAATCAGAACCAGTAAAGGGATTTAGCAATTTTTCTGTCGACTTCTAATGACCTAGACTTGACCTCTAGTTAAACATAATTTTTCGCTTAAAATCGTCATACTAGGGCGTTAAACTGCTCATTCATATTGATTTGTTTGCTATTGTAAACATACATTGTTCGTGGTCATTTATTTGCCATCTGACATTTCTCTGTGGGTGTGGGGACTGGTTTCATTCATGGCCACCGCGCCATCTTGTAAGGTCGCGAGTGCTTACGTTGTCAAACAAACACCCAACAAGGTAACACTTTAACCATACTACACTGTTTCAGTGACTGTGATACTCCCAGAGTTGGTAGAAATACATCGGTTTTATACTTGAGTAAAAGTACTACAAGTAATTAACTAGGAAAAAAGCTACTCAAGTAAAAGTACTTAAACAAAATGTACTTGAAGTACAAATAAAAAGTAAACAACTGTACTTGAAGTAAACACAAAGGTACCTTTCTAAGTTGATGGCTTGACATTTAGTTTTTTAACTTGTAAACCACCATGGTAATCATGCCAACTAATGGTAATGAATCAGCCAATCAGAAAATATTATCACTTGTATTTCACGCTGGTATCTATAGATCTGTGCCGTGGGCAAACAGTTCTGGGTTCCGGCACAGTACATTTGTCGGAAATATCTTTGAAGTTTCAAAATGTTAACATAAAAATTATGGATACTTCATTACGTTCAGAAAAGTACACTGCCGTGTATCGAACAATTGATGCTCCTGCGAGTCTGCCTAAGTTCCATTTAATCACGTTTGACCATGTGGTCGTTAATAAAACACGTTTTAAATATATCACATTTGGCGACGAGGATGGGATGTCAGCATCTGAACGCACAAGGTTAGAAATCCCGAAGCTACGTCGATGCGGAGACCAACTTTGGAAGCGCAAGGAACTTTCCCGTAAACGTTCTCCTACGCCTACGGCTACACTACGGCTATGTTGAACTGTGTAAATTGCTACAGACGCATTTCCAACCGAAACCAAACACGATTTTGCAACGCTACAACTTATATTCGACCTACAGGAAGAAGGATCAGTCAGTAGGTACGTGACTTTGTTACTGAACTAAAAAAAATTGCTAGAAACTGTTTTGGTCAAACAAAGGCTGGTGCGCAGCTGACTGCCGATCCTGGAAGAAAATGTAAGACTGAGGGACCGGTTAGTTTGTGGGGTAGCAGATCCAGCTATCCAGCGACGATTGTTGGGGGAAATCGACCATGATTTCAAAATGGCTCTACAATTAGCGCTGGCCATGGAATCCGCTGCTGCTAACACCGCACAGATAAACTGCATGGCCTGTGTACGACAGTACACCGAGTGCACACAAAGTGACCACTGACAAGCAAGCAACGAGGAAGTGGGAGAAGAAATCATCCGCTCATAATCGCCATAAACCATGTTTCAGATGTGCCAAAATATCTCATTCGGCGGAAGAGTGTCACTACAAGGATGCCCAATGCCGCTATTGCCACAAAGAAGGACACATCATGAGTAATTGTTTCGCAAAACAGAGAGCGGAAAAGAAACCGCACTCATCAGCTGACGGCACCTAGACAAAACTGTGTTCCATCTGAACAGTCTGGAGAGACATATAACATCATGTTCAGCATGACAGGATCACGTCCGGATCCAATCATTACCCACATACAAGTAGTTGGGAAGACACTGGTGGAAGTGGATACGGGTGCCACACTCTCAATCATCAGCGAAAAAACGCTGCACAAACATTGGCGAAACTCTACACGGCCTAACATGGAAGCCACAAAGGACATGCTTCGGACATATACAGGACAGTGTCATCAACGTCATGGTACAAGCGAAAAATGGCGAACAATATCAGCTTCCGCTCGTGGTTGTCCCTGGCAACGGTCCAAGCTTACTTGGCAGGAACTGGCAAGTAAAGTAAACTCCGACTGGACTGGGGTGTTGTTCATCTGTTGAATACGTCACACTCAACACGGAAGCAGAATCCTCAACTCCAGGCAGTATTGGACAAGTACGCCGTCGTGTTTACAGACTCCCATCAGGCAGTCATAACAGACGCTGCCAAGACCCACGTCAACGACGATGCCTTTCCAAAGTATTACAAGTCGCGGTCGCTACCATGTGTAATGCGAGACACGGTGGACAAGGAACTGAATAGACTCCTGGCTGAGGATATCATAGAGCCCGATCTGGGCCGCACAGGTTGTCCCGGTGATGAAAGCAGACAAAAGCGTACGTCTCTGTGGTGACTACAAGCTCGCAGTGAACCAGGTAGCAACACTGGATAGGTATCCAATTCCCCGAATAGAAGATCTTTACGCACAGCTGGGGAAAGGTAGCACGTACACAAAGCTCGACAGGCGTCACGCCTAGGAACAAATCGAGCTACACCCCGACAGTCGCAATTACGTCACGATCAACAGCTGCGAGGACTCTTCACGTACAAGCGACTGCCGTACGGTGTGTCATCAGCAGCAGTGATTTTCCAATGGGTGATGGACTACCTCTTAAAGGGAATACCCAACACAATGGTGTACCTAGATGACATCTTGATGAAAGGATCAACCGAAGATGAACACTTTTTACAGACACTTGAGCGAGTGCTCGAACGCCTCGTTCAAGCCGGTTTCCGACTGAAAGCATCAAAATGCAATTTCTTGAGTGACGAAGTAGAATACTTAGGTCACCGGATATATGCGGAAGGAATCCACTCTTCCGGTACGACTCTCTCAGCAATCCGCAACGCTCCGGCGCCAACCAGTATCGCCGAGTTACGATCCTACCTTGGGATGATACACCATTACGATCGTTTCTTGCTCAACGTTTCGACGATCCTGGCGCCCATTCATCAGTTGCTCAGAAAGGACACGAAGTGGTACTGGAGGAAGGCACAACAAGAGGCTTTCGACAGGACGAAGGTTATGCTGAGCTAGCCACAGGTCATAACGCATTTCGACTCATCCAAGTCGTTGATTCTGACATGTGGTGCCTCTCCATACGGCAATGGATCCGTCCTTGCTCATGGAAGATGGTGTAGAGAAACTCATTGCGTACCACTCCAGAAGTCTCTCACAATATTGATAAAGAGGGATTGTCCGTCATCGGTGGACTGCAGAAGTTTCACCAGTATTTGTGGGGTCGCAAGTTTACTATTGTCACGGACCACAAACCGCTTCTTAGGTAGTTCGGAGAAACGAAGGCTGTTCCGCAGATGCTGTCTTCACGTATGCAGCGCTGGGCCCTAACACTGGCTGCCTGCGAATACCAGATAGTCCACAGGCCGGACCAAAGCATCCCCCAAGCAGACGGTCTTAGTCGCCTCCCGGTAGGTAGCACTCTGAGACATGTACCGGTGCCAGCTGACACGATACTGACAACAATATTTGGACATTTCTCCAGTCACTGCAAGTGACATAAGCCGCGAAACAACACGTGACCCTGTGCTGTCACAAGTCTTCACCAGGACGAGAGAAGGGTTTTTAAATCACGACGACAACGAACATCTGAAGCCCTATATCCAAAGAAGAGATGAACTCGACATCCATGATGGTTGTCTCATGTAGGGTACACGAGTGATCATTCCAAGTGTCTACCGCAATGCACTGTTGGAAGAACTGCACAATGCACACTCTGGGATCGTGCGCATGAAAGCTGTAAGTCGCAGTCTGATGTGATGGCCATGTATCGATCAGGATATTGAGAAAACGGTCAAAACCTGCGACATCTGTATGCGTAGCCGACCCAGACCTATACGGAAGCTCCCCTACAAACATGGTCGTTCTCCGATCGACCATGGTCGCGACTGCATATCAATTATGCAGGTCCATTCGTGGGCATGATGATGCTGGTGGTGATCGACGCCCATTCGAAGTGGATAGACGCTTACCTTACGCCGAGCTCTACGTCAGCCACAACCATCAGTAAACTGCGACAGTCATTCAGCACTCATGGCATCCCAGATGTCATCGTCAGTGACAACGCCACTGGGTTCGTTAACGATGAGTTTCGAGAGTTCTGCCGACACAATGGCATCAAGCACATTACAAGCGCGCCCCATCACCCGGCATCAAATGGTCTGACCGAACGAGCCGTCGGAGGTGGTAAAGGAAGGAGTAAAGCGCATGCAAGGAGGAGGCTTAGAAACAAAGCTAGCAGGCTTCCTCTTCGAATACCGGATTACTCCATGCACACTCAACGTCGGGCATAGTCCCCTCTGAACTGTTGATGTATAGACAGCTGAAGACTCGACTTCATCCCATTAAGCCAGCTGTCGGTAGGAGGGTCATTGCCATACAAACCATATAGAAGGCGACACACGCCCGGTGCGCCAATTTCGTACCTTCAAAACCGGTGATCTTGTGTACGCTGCAAGCTGGGTACCTGACACAATCGAACAACAGACGGGACCAATATCATACACCGTCCGTCTCGAAGGTGGAGCCATCGTTCGTCGCCACATCGATCAACTACAAGGAAGACTGTCGAGTCACCAGTTGGCGTCATCGGTGCTGCCTCCGCAGATGGAGACGTTCCATGTGTTCGGGGCTGAGTCTCATGGAGAGCCTGAAGCCGCTCAACCGCTTGCGCCGAGTCAGGCAACTGATTTTGCACCTGCTGCAGCCGTAGCAGAACCGAGACGTTCAACACAATGCAGGAAGCCGCCTGAACGTTTGGACTTATAATTGTTACAGTAGCATCAGGCTGACTACCTATCGTGGACATTTGGGTGTTATTGGGCTCAGCACATTGTCAGTTTTCCCATTGGCGACCATGTTAATGTTGTGTGTGATTATAAGAAAACGTGACCTATAAAGTTTCTTAAACTTCCCACCTGCTGTTATTATCATCTCGTTGACATGCGGGTCGATTTTAGTCAAAATCTCATATCTCTAGCTCTTGCAAAATGCCTGTATGTATGACACCCGTCAATATTTACAACTGGATGCAGGCAGTAATCCAGCTAAAGTGTCAACTAGCCAAATTGCTGCCAGATACCCTTCCGCTTAATAAAATCAGCTAAAAAGACAACATTTTACTGTCAACAGCTTCAACAATCACATCTAGAAATCTGAATACTTAAGTGCACTTATGTCAGAGCAAGTGAACATTGTAAAAAATAATTTCTCAAAAATATAATGCACTTTGTTTCGTCTGTAATCAAGCAGGAAGTCCAACAGTGTGCTGACCCCTATTACCATAATGGGTGTACATCTAACTAAAGTAGGGAGGAATGTTGGGTATGGAACAATTGATATTCCCGAGATTCTGCCTAAGTTCCGTTTTAACTGTAATCACGTTTAACCATGTGGTCGTTAATAAAACACGTTTTAAATACATCACATACACCTTAATTGTACTTCATTACAAGTAAAAGTACTTATAAAATGTACTTCGTTGCTCAAGAAAAGTTAACTTTTCTACTTAATTAAAGTAACAAAGTAAAAAGTACTTCTTTACAGTCCGGCTCAGGATACTCCCAAGTTCAATACTTGGTCATCTGAAGCCATTCTGCAGCTCTTTGTTGATACACTTACTGATAGTTTGACCAATATTAAGTAATTTAATGCTGTCCTGCTATAACAAAACAACTTTCGGAACTATTATCACGAAGACGAACACTTCAATGGGTGTAGGCCCTATCGCCTTTAAGAAGAAGATCGTATACCCAATATGGAATGAAACCTACATGCTTTCTACTACGATGTTCAGCTGCTTTGCCTAACCATTTTATGTAAGTGAAGTCATTCCGGAATTCGTAGAAAATATACGCACGATGAGTATGGCAACGAAACACGCCAGCGTTGTGTTCCAGTCTCCTTGTGAAGATGCTTTTCCAACCAGCATACTGTAGAAGATGAAATCGCCGAGTCCTAGCATTACTCCATCTGAAATAAATATCGACTCTTGTTAATTCTGATAAGACTAGTTAGGGTAGCGAGGTTGATTTTGTTTCGATATCTTCAATATGTTGCACGTTTCCCCCCAAATCCTACGTCTGAGTAACACCTTCAACTACCGTCGGACATTTCGCGGTGACATTCCAGATTTTTGCTAGAGTTGCAATCAACCCTTGATTAATGTTGGACTTGACATCAGAAGACGTGTGAGGGAGGAGTTGTTGTTCGATGTTGTTGTTAAATCGAGCTGAACAATTTTGTCTAAATCGGACCTCTTTTCCCTCAAACGGAACACTTTGGCTACAGCGGGGTACGAACCGTGGGACATGTGCTGTTTAGACTTTAAACAAGTCGGTAAGTGTCTCGACATGTCATGGCACACAAACACGTTTCAACTGGCTTTGCCAGACAACCACATGGGCTGATTTAATAATACCCAATATGTATGCTCGGAAATGTGGGAGAAAGCGTGAAAAAAGGGAGGTGGGTAGGAGAGGACGCAAAGAGGATCGGGAGAAGGCGCGATGTATGCCCATAGGCAGACACGCAGGAGAAAAAGGGGCAGGGAGAGAAAGAAGGGCAGATAGGCACAATAATGCAATCGTGTAAAAACTGGCTGTGCAAAGGTAAACACGCCAAGCTAGGAGCCCATATGTACGTAAACGGCATGTGGATGCGGTAGGCGATAAAAAGATGGATATAACAGAGTGGAACAGTACATTTGGAATCTTAGCTTTTTTAAGGCGACTATAGCGCTCACCTTCTTTTTTGTAACTGTCTGACCTTCTCTTCTGCAGTTTGTTATATTCAATCAAACCTCTATCGAGAGGCTGCGTAGGTGTCTGGACAGTGATTGCGGGAACGCCCGTGATAGCCGGTACCACCAGTACTGCAACACGTTATTCAACTAAACTTGACCAGGTATACATCAAAGTGAGACGGAATACTGATATGGTACTTGTAACGGCATCGCTTCATTGCATTTTAAGGCTTCATAACATATAAACAAAACGTCAAGCAGAAGAGGGCGGCAAACGACGAAGAGGAAGACCAAAGCTGAGATGGAACGACAGCATGAAAAGGTGACTTTAGGAGGTCAGGTGTGAACAGCCATAAATGGAATTGCGCACAACAGAGAGATGGAGAGAAACAACGAGAAAGCAGACAACACGAACACTCGCTGTAATTTGTCAGTTACAGCCGCTGACTTGTCCTTGCATGGGGAGGCTACTGCAGCAGTCAGTGCACGAGGTGCCTAGGACTTGTACAAGTCGTTTTGTGGGTTCGTGATCTAACTAGCGACGAATGCGTATAATGCTGTGAAGGTGGTTGTTTGCGACTCTGGAAATGTTCGTCACATGTCGTTCGAGGGTCACATTGTAGTCGAAGATCACGATCACGTATCTTGCATATGTTTTGGCGATGTGCAAACGTTGCCGACCGTTACAATGACAGGAAGAACCGTACGTAGTTAACGTGCTGGTGTGCTGACGTTGGACTGATGATGAAAATCTCCGTTTTATCATCATTGCATGAGTTTCAGCATGCTGATTTCATCCACTGACGGATACTGGAGACGCAGAGTTCCACTTTTCGGACGGCAATCCCGGGTGAAGTGTTATCACTTAGACTGAATACTTGAGAAACAATCGAGTGTCGTCGGCACGACGCGAGATGAATCATGTATATATATATATATATGCACACACACACACATACACACACACACACACACACACACACACACACACACACACACACACACACACACACACACACACACACACACACACACACACGTGTTTGTGTGTATGTAGTGGACAGTAAACAAAAATTGGGCCAAGAGGCCCTGAAATCCTTTGGACTGTATTGTGAGTTTGTAATTATTAATGAAATGTTTTTTGGTGAATCATAGTTACAGATCATTAAGGGTTATGATGGAAGTACAATGTTGACATGTTTAGTGGAGACTATATGCATGCGAGTGAAGATAAACCTGGAAATATAATATTTGAGTAGACCGTTTCGTGAAGATTGTATATATCAGTTAATGTATTATAAAAAATACTGTATAATTTTATCCCGATACTCTGCTATTTCGGTTGATTTCCAATGGTTGTAGAAACCTTGCAGGAGAGTTGGTGAGCTGCAATCTCGCTTGTAGCACAGTTAAAGGTTGTTTAAGAAAATGTGCACACATTTTCTGCTCTCATTTTGCCCCTACCTCCCTCCCCCAGAATGGAAAGAAGAAAGATATGAACAATGATAAAACTTTATTTGTTCTCAAGGTACATGTACATAGCATGCATTTTGACTTACAAACAGTAGCAATTAATGACATAATACTGACTGAATTGGAGTGAAGTAATAGCTGTAATATGTATAGTAAAACATCTGAATAACATTCATTATAATTTTGGCTAAATATGCTTTAATCTTTTCGAGTATACCTAAGTTATTTTATATATTATTTTATACATAAGTTATTTTAATCCTAGATCATATCTTTCTATTGCATTGGCAATTATGTCTATTGTTGGTTTAAAGTTTCTCAGGTTCTGCCAGTACAGTCGGGATTCCCATTACACATATTATAGTTACAGCCCACATGGAGGCATTCTGTTTGACACTGGGACAATGGTAGGCAATGAGCCAAGGCTAGTCCAAGGCTTACGGCATAATCTCTGACACCCAGGCCGCTCCACTCAGCCACCCCAGTGATCACGGGGGCTCTGAGGTGCCTTTAGAATGAATCAATCAACTACATATTTCTTGTGTATAGTGGCACTACCACTTGAAATGTCTGTGCAAAATCAGAGAAAAAGTTACTGAAGAGTTTTTGAAAAAATAGGCAAAATGTGAACATTTACCAGTTTTGGGGGCCCTGGGGGGGCCCTTAGAATGATTCAATCAAATACAGATTTCTCGTGCATAATGGCAGTACCCTAAGCTACGTCTATGCAAAATTAGAGAAAAAGTTGCTAAGCGGTTTCTGAGATATGGCAGCTAACGGCGGACGTTGCACGGCGGACACAGAGTGATGACATAAGTCCGTTGGACCTTAGGCCCAAAGAACTAAAAATATATTCCTTGTAGTGTGCGAGACGTAAATGTACCAAACCAGACGTATTGACCGAAACGGCTAACATTAATAACATTCACGCGTTTCAACCACAAAGGTAAATTGCTGACCTGGATGGGGTCTGGTGCCGACTAAGTCAGGTTGTAGATCAGCCATTGTTATGTTCCACAGAATCGTGGCTGCAATATGACAAGAAAATAAATTCTTGAATGGATTGATGATCCGGTTTCGTGGTTGTTATAGTATGGCATATATTACCGAAAAACGTTTTTTTCTTGAATATTTCGACTGCTTCTCGCAGTCTTCATCGGCAGAATGACGTTACGGGTGTGTCAAATGAACACTGATGGGCTGTGTTCAGTTTATGTTCACGTATGGCTGACATGACAGATGTTCTTTCATTCTTGTGCCAAGTGCTCTAGCTGTTTCCCGTATGCAGTGCTGGTCACATTCTGGGCATTGAATGTCATATACCACACCATATTTTGCAGCCTTTTCCGTCCTGTCCTTCGGGTGCACTAGAAATGACTTCAGGGTGTTGATAGGTTTGTGGTACACAGGTATGTCATAGGACTTAAAAATCCTTGCCAATTGTTCTGACAGTTTACTGGTGCAGGGCAGGCCTATGGAATGTTGTCTTCTACTGGTTTCTGTGGTGTTGTTCTCCTGTCTCCTTGGTTTAGTGATGTTAAACATCCATGGTTTGTATAGCCATTCACTTTCAGTACTTTCTTGATATGCTCCACCTCTTTGGTCTTGTCCTCATCTTCTGTTACCAGGCTTTCTATTCTTTGTAGGAGTGTTCCCACTACTGATCGTTTGTGTTGTATGCGGTGGTTAGAGTCTGCCTATGAAGACTGCGAGAAGCAGTAGAAATACTCAAAAGAAGAGACAAACGTTTCTTATGAGGTCAATTAAAGAAAATGTATAAAATTTTCGTATGGTACAATAGATGTTGTTATATTCAGATGCTGAGTTTCACTTCTGTATGCATGAACAACTGTTATTATTGTCATACCGTGCACCATGGAGACGTAACATTTTACAAATTACAGCAACAAAACAAATTAGACGATACAAATTGTATGTCATTGCTGTGTCTGTTGGCCGTCCCGAACGGGATAACTTGGTAGTTCATACGTGACAGTCGTGATAGCAATTAAATATTAGAAAAGCCACAGCAACGTCACACAAACATCATAACGCGCTCGCATAGATATGCGATGGTTTCAGCGCACGTCAAATGTATACATTAAAACAACAGTGTCATATGCACGTGCTGCAATACTCGTAGTATGTTCAAAATGACAAAAGTTGAAGAGAAAGTGAACTTCACATCAATCGATAGGCCCTAGTCGTGATAGTGTAACATTGTCAAATATTCATACTGTTGTGATATTGACATTATGGTAGACATAAGCATGTTATGTTAGCGTCTACTTTATGTTGCCAAGTAACCTAGTACGTGACGCAGGGACCGGTTTCCCGTAGTATTTTCCGCGCGCTTTGTTTCCGCGATTGCTCAGTTGCGTTATACGTAGCGAAGACATTGATTTACCCTAAAACCAATAAGAACCCTTGACACACTGTGTATCTTGGAAAAAGGGCTTACGTTTCATTCGTTGGTATGTGTGTGTGTATATATATGTGTGTATGTATGCATGCAAGTGTATATATATATATAATTATATGCGTTTATGTTGTAATGTCAGACGCATAGTATGTTTGTTTTGTGGGGTTGCAATTGTATACCCCCAACTGTACCCCCATTGAGCCTCACCAAAAACCTCCAACTGTACCCCAACTGAGGTTCGTCAAAAATTCCAATTGCACCCCTCCTTGAGACTGACTAAAATCCCCCAACTATGCCCCTCATTGAGGCAAACCAATTTACCAACCTCCAACTGCATCCCCCTGATGAGAGTCCCAACTGAACCTCCCCTTCATTCTCACAAAAATCTTCACCTTGACCCCTCTTCACACATGCAACGGTATCAGCTTCAGGCTCACCAACACCTTCAACTGCACCCTCCCATCAGAACTCCAACTGCACCCCCTTTCAGGCCTACCAAAAACCTTCAACTGTACTGATACCTCAAAATGCATCCCCTTTCAGTCTCACCAACAACTCAATCTGCACCCTCCCCGTGAGGCTAAACAAAAACCTATTTTGTCTATTCAAGCGGAACCTTTTTTTACCTCATAGGGTAAAACGCACCACCCCCAAACTGCGGGCCTGACTTTATCAACTTACACGAGTAGATAAGTGCTGGGAAGAGCTGTTTGTCTCTGTCCTGGGCCGTCTCCACTAGCTTCCGTAGTGGGCCATACGGACTCAGCACAGCGACAACATCTAACATACACAGCAAGGACTTCTTAACCTGCTGCTATCCAGTGGCCAAAAACTGGTTGAAAAGTCGTCCTAAAAATGTACTTTGTGTCGCATTATTATATTCGCACATAGAAGTGAAATGTATTAATATTCTGGAAGGTTTTATTATGACTAAAACTGTTGTATTTTATATGTCGTGCTCCGATTGTCTTCAGTAGAACTACGCATAGACAATGATCTCTTGTACATGTGACAAGTTTGTCTTGGTCAACATCCGTTATCAACTGAATTAAAGACATGTTACTGAACCTGGCAATATACCAAATTGAAAACATGCTAACAACATTCACCAGCCGTTTAATGGCTTATATTATATTCGGTGGTAGTCGAGTACAGTGGAACCTCATCCTCGGGCGTGGGCAAAAATTACCTTAATGATCAGGTGGCAGCATTAGCGAAACTAAATTCCTATACTCTATTGTTAGAGAAATAAGTTGGAACTATCCTAGGGTGACCTTCATTGTGGAAGTAGTGGTCGTATTAGCGAGGTGACCGTAAAGCGAGGTTCGACTGTATTTTGGTTTCTTTCAAATTATATAAGAAACAAAACACGGGTGATAGATTAGAGTTAAACTAATGTATAGGGTCTACACACACACACACACACACCACTAGTTCGGGCATGCGTGCGTGCGTGTGCCTTGTGTGGCACTCGTGACACGTGTATGCTCACCCCATATCGCAACGATGGCGAGTACGGACCACGTGGTCCAGTCGGGCAGGTGCTTGATGAACATAAGGGAGATGAGAGCACTGATGGTGATCATGTACATCTGCTGCACTAGCAACGGACCCTTCCAGTGGATACTCATAATTCCGATGGCGCCGAAATTCCACACAAACAGAACTGTTGTGATGTAGTCCATCGGCACGTTGTAAGCT
The DNA here is from genome assembly GCA_963995525.1 of Escarpia spicata. NCBI lineage: Eukaryota > Metazoa > Annelida > Polychaeta > Sabellida > Siboglinidae > Escarpia > Escarpia spicata. Next base: position 9,530,637 of record OZ023211.1, read on the forward strand.
TTCAGCACTTCACTGGAGCGATTAAGACGCAATATGTATACTTCACCCACCGTCATCAGAAGCATATTTACGATTTCGGGAGGGTGGGCAATGTTACATTCACTCATCAGATGTATTGCTATACTGGCATGTAGAGACTAGTGGCGCAACAGGCAATGCATTAAAACATAAAAGCTGATTCCTATAAGCTGGTTTAGCTCATCTCGAATCTGGTTCTTTGATGTCCAACTATGAAGTGTGCGAATATTTTAAATAATATCCGCATTCGAATTAATATAAAAGTGCGTCCATTACATGGTCAAAAGAATGGACTTCGGTCGTTATATCTGGTAACTTGCCAAAGCTAATTGCCAAGCAGACATCGAACCTTAATTCATCCCACTGGATTTGTCGGTCACACCATTTTTGAGAGAGCAAAGAATGTCGATAACATCAGCACAGAAACTAAAGCATATTAATCGTATCGCATATTCACGTGAATATTCCAATTCTGAGAATCACTTGAATTGTTTCTGTAGAGTATTTGTATTATAGAGCATTATGAATGCTCCCCATCGCTCTGTAATAAGGACAGCTCCCGGGCTGTGCTGACGTGTCGAATAAAAAGATGGCGTAAGACATAAGAGTGGCGACGAGATGGGATTAAACCAAGCTATAAGTGAGTGACCAATTAATACACATCATGGCAGCGCCAGTTGGCTGTGTGGGTGAATTTGACAATTCAAAAGAGACATGGACGGCATACGTCGAAAGGTTGGAATCGTATTTCAACGTTAATGACATTGATGAACAAAAAAAAGATGGCACCTATAAAACCATCAACTAAGCCATTCGCAGAATTAGTCAAAACACTTGCAGACCACCTATATCCACAAACCACTGAAATGGGGGAACGTTTCCGTTTTGGCCTCCGATATCAACAAGAGGGTGAAAGTATCGCCTCGTTCGTGGCTGAACTGCGAGACTGTCGTTACATTGTGGTTATGCAGCAAACCTGACGACAGCCCTAAGAGACCAGTTTGTGTTGGGTTTGCGATCGGAATCAACACAAAAGAAGCTGGTAAAAATCAAAGACCTAAGCCTGGAAACTGCAGTCGAAACAGCGAAGATAGACGAAACGGCTAGGCGTGACACCGAAGAACTACACAATAGCCACGGAGAGGCTAGTGCATCTGTTCACAAGCTGTATTCACGTCAGCAGCCACGTCAGGAAAGAGAGAGAGAGAACAGAGAAGAGATTACACATGCTACAGATGTAACGGGCGGGAGCACAGGTCGGACGATTGTCGCTTCAGAGACGAAATCTGCCACGGCTGTGGGAAACATGGCCACATCAAGGCTGTGTGTCGGTCTGGTGACAGAAACAAACGCTACAATAAAGGCAAAAGGGTGAACCAAATGTCAGCTGCCAAAAGTAGTAGTAACGGTAGTAACGACAGTGAGTGGAGTGATGGGTTGGACACTCTAAATGCGGTCCACCAGTTAACAAAACCAAAGACCAGAACTGACACAATTTGGACGACACTGCGGGTAGCCGGACAATCACTCAAAATGGAGGTTGATACTGGGTCGGAATACTCAGTAATCCCACACCATGTGTACAAGGAAATGTTCAAGAAGCATGAACTTCAGCCTACATCGGTAACTCTCCGAACCTACATGGGGGAGTTAGTTGTTCCCGAGGGAAAGCTTCGTGTCCAGGTCAAGTACAAGAAGCAGAAGATGAAGCTGGATTTGTACGTTATCAAAGGCGGTCGACAAGTGCTGTTCGGTCGTGACTGGTTTGGGGAGATCAAGCTCGACTGGGGAGAAATTCATTCCCTGAAGTCATGGCATGGGACTGACAAGGACATTTTTCTGAAGGATGCCAATAAGCAAGTTCAACGGCTGCTGGCAAAGTATGAGTTGTTAAGCACGGACAACTTAGGGACATTGAAAGGTGTGAAAGCCAAACTCACCGTAGAGGCAGACGCTCAACCGAAGTTCTGCAGGCCACGAAGCGTGCCTTATTCGATCAAACCATACTTTGAGAAGGAGCTAGAAAGGCTCCAGAAAGAAGGAATCGTATCAGCTGTCGAGTATAGCCAGTGGGCATCATGAGTGGTACCGGTGGCGAAACGAGATACCAAGGATGTACGTCTCTGTGGAGACTATAAAGTGACACTCAACCCGGTGCTCCGGGAAGATAAATATCCGCTACCACGCATCGAAGATATTTTCGCAAAAATGGCCGGAGGTAAGAGGTTCAGCAAAATTGACCTCAAGAATGCTTACCTGCAGATGGAGGTAGAGGAGAACTTTAAACAATACCTCACAATCATCACGCACAAGGGCCTGTTTCAGTATAATAGGTTGCCATTCGGGATCAAGACGGCACCCTCGATATGGCAGAGAGCAATGGAGCAGACTTTACAAGGAATCCCTGGCGTGGAGGTGATGTTGGATGATATCATTGTTACGGGGAAGTCTGACACTGAGCATCTGGAAAACCTGGAAGCAGTATTCAAGAGGCTGGCAGAGAATGATCTGCGGATCAATGTGAAGAAGTGCCGGTTCTTCATGGAACGGATCGAGTACTGTGGCCACGAGATTGATCACGAGGGTCTGCACAAGACAAAGGCAAAAATAGAAGCCGTGCAGAAGGCACCACACCCCCAAGATGTTAGTAGCTTAAAAGGATTCCTTGGGCTGGTGAATTACTACCACAGGTTTTTACCCAACCTGGCCAGTGTCTTGCATCCCCTAAACCAGTTACTAGAGAAGGATCAGGAATGGATGTGGTCAAAGGAGTGTGAACAAGCGTTCGGTGAAGCAAAGAGACTGATTACATCGGAACAAGTTCTCGTCCACTACGATCCGAACTTGCCCATCAGTATAGCGTGCGATGCATCTGCATATGGGTTAGGGGCCGTACTCAGTCATACGATGCCAGATGGGTTGGAGAGACCAGCCACGTTCGCTTCGCGAACTTTAAACAAGGCTGAACGGAATTACAGCCAGATAGACAAAGAAGCACTGGGACTCGTGTGGGGAGTCAGGAAGTTCCACCAATACCTCTTTGGAAGACGATTCACGCTGGTGACGGATCACCAACCCCTCACAGCTATCTTTCATCCAGGGAAGAGTATTCCAGCAATGACGGCTGCACGAATGCAACGATATGCCCTACAACTAGCAGCACACGATTATGAGATAGTCTATAAAAGCTCTTTGAAACACGCAAATGCAGACGGACTTTCGAGGTTACCATTGAAAACGGGGGAGACACACCTTGATGTGGTGGAGATGTTCTACATGGACCACCTGGAAACCCTTCCTGTCATGGCAGCAAACATCAAGACAGAGTCCAGCAAGGAACCAGTCATGTCAAAAGTTCTGGAGAGAACCCAGCAAGGATGGCCGACGATCAGTCCAGAGGGACTTGAATCATTCTTTGCCAAGCGCTACGAGCTGAGTGTATTCCACGGATGCGTTATGTGGGGAATACGCGTCCTAGTGCCACAGAAGTTGCGCAGTCAAATCCTCCAGGAGTTACACGATGGACATGTATGGGGTTGTAAAAATGAAGGGACTGGCTCGTAGCTACGTTTGGTGGCCTGGGATAGATAAAGATATAGAATCTCTGGCACGGAAATGTCAAGGCTGCCAGAGAGTCCAGTTTGAAGCGCCTACCGTGCCACTTCACCCGTGGGAATGGTCTGCAAAGCCATGGCAGCGTATCCGTGTAGATTACGCTGGACCGTTTATGGGACGGATGTTCTTAATAGCGGTCGACGCACATAACAAATAGCCTGAGGTACTAACAACAGCCTCAGCATCATCAGAAAGAACCGTAGAACTGTTACGAGATGTGTTTGCAAGGTACGGTCTTCCAGAACACTTGCACAGTGACAACGGAAGTCAATTCACAAGCGAGGTTTTCCGAAACTTCATGAAAGCAAACAACATCAGGCACACATTTTCGGCACCCTACCACCCTGCTACCAACGGGCAGGTGGAACGCTTTGTTCTGTCATTTAAACAAGCCGCGATCCGCGATGCGATCAGCGAGAGGTGACTCGGGTGCTGTGAAACGACACCTGGCCAGATTTATGTTTGCCTACAGAAACGCACCACATGCAACAACATGTGAATCTCCGGCGATGTTACTGATGGGTCGAGCCCTACGAACAAGATTAGATGCCATACGACCAAACACGAGGAAGACGGTGGGGAATCGTCAGGCCAAGACAGTAGAGAAGAAGAGAGAGCAACACAGATAATTTGAAGCTGGGGACAGAGTAGAAACTATTGCAACGACCAAAAGTGGGTACCCGGTACCGTCCAAGAGAAGAGGGGTACCAGATCGTATGCAGTGCGCGTGGAAGACGGCGATGTATGGCGGAGACACAGCGACCAAATCAGGGCTTCTGACGTCGCCATGGTACCTCTGGGTGCGGTGGAGGTACCAGTGGTTGACGAATCGACTAGACCAACAACAGAAGCAGAAGAAGACAACCAGCCAAGTCCATTGCAAACACCGATGGCAGTGAACTATCCCGTGAGATCGGCAAGTCCAGCGCAGATACCGATGGCAGAGGAAAGACTCGTGAGAAGGTCCACAAGAACCAGAAAGCCTCCAGAGAAGCTGGATCTGTGACGTTTGAAAGACGGTGTCCAGATTAATTATGCCATTTATGGACATATACGTTAATGGTTAATGGCTACTAAAATGTAATTGTTAACAAGGACTAATTAATGGACGCTGAATCCGTGGACTGTGTTGTCATATCGTATATGTGGGGTAGCGCAACAAGGGTATTAACATGTTTTAAGGGAACAACATTTGAAAGGGAGAGGTGTAGAGTATTTGTATTATAGAGCATTATGAATGCTCCCCATGGCTCTGTAATAAGGACAGCTCCCGGGCTGCGCTGACGCGTCGAATAAAAAGATGACGTAAGACAGTTTCCACATGCATAACTAAATAAGTTAATAGTTTGATTGACGAGTTTACCAAAACCACATTTTAAGGTTACGCTGTCGAGCAAGCATGACTTAGTGAATACTAGATATGTTTGCTTTTTGCTCAAATTAATAAACTTGAAATGAGCAAAAATTTGAATTGAGGAGGCACATTTTTACTATAAGTTAACGATGTCCAGTAATGCGAACATGGAGAGTATGCAGACTGCGCACCTAGCTGAAAACGCGTACCGAAAAGTGAAAGAACACTTACTGTAAATACAAGAATGCAAAAAAGAATAGCATCAGGAAAGTAGCGAAGAACATCCAGACTTGAAGAACCTGAAAAATAAATATATTTCCCAGTTGGGGAGCATTTTATAGTATGACGCAGTGCAACAAAAGCAAGTATATCAGTATATATACCATAATTATAATATGTATATGAGTTTCTCTGCTGTAAACATAACTTACTTGTTCCTAATTCTATGAGAATTGATCTGTCACACACGAAAAATCAGCTAACTATATACACATAAATACATAGCAGCTAAATATACAACTACAGCACAGATAAATGGATTCAAACCTTGTAGTACTCGTACACGAACAGGCACAAGAGAACTAGGGTGGAACATATAATAATAGAGAGTAGAATTAATGCATTTGCTATCGATTCGCCTATTTTCACAATAGGATCGTCGGTCTCTTCGTGGAATGGAGTGTAAATCCTGAAACAAAATGCACGAAAACAGGAATTATTCAGCGCTTGCTAGACAGCCATACTTAAACATAGACATGGGCGATCAAAGCTTGGCAGCAATTGGGAAAAACGGCTCACCGTGCATTCGATGGCTCACAACTTGAACGCAATACTCTAGATGGGTGCGTCTCAACATGTTTAATGTATTGGCGACAGTCACATTCACGTGTATGGGCGTATACTATTTTACTGTCATCTAACAATTTATATTTTATTCGATTTTTTAGACAATGAAAACTATTAAAACTCTGTTCTTTTTGGTTTGTCAGCCAATGTGGCTGTCACATAAAATAGAAGACATGGCTTGTATGTGCTTATGTGAACGTTGGATATGTTTCTTACGTGTGCTATTATGTTTTGGTGGGTCCATAGTTTGTATTTTTTTCTGAACGTCTGTGACCATTAACATTACACGTCTGGTAACAAAACTAAATTAACTCATACGTTTATAACAATACTCCAGTAAATAAACCAATGACATGTCACTATGTGTAGAACATTTCTTTTCCCTAAACAAATTTACATAATTTTTTATTTTCTTAAAAGGCGTTGCTGTAAAATGTCAGAAAATAACGTCACGGACGTTCCGCCAGGTCATACCTCCGCAAATCACAGAACACATAACTTCGTAAACATGTTAATAAATGTGGTTGTGTACAAGAAAATTAAAACAACATGTTATTTCTGAAAACGTATAGAAGGAGCATGTCTACCCTATGTACTGTATATTCAGTCAGAGGCAGGACCAGCAGTCTGACCAACAGGAACCAACACCAAGAGGGGGCATGGAACTGGAAGCAGCAACATCAACCCTCTCTTCCAAGTTGGATCTTATGAGGTTGCCGACTTGGATGACACGGGCATTTCGTCGGGGAAATGGGTCGCCAGGAAACAGACGGCATAATGCGAGTGAGGTACGGTTTTCACCGATACCCTGTGTGTGCTAGGTTGTATTATTAGACATTGAGTCTTAACGTCTTTTCTTAACTGCAAGTAGTATGCCAGAAACAGGGGCCTACTATGCTGTGAATACCTACACTAGACCTCTAAGCAATTTTGTGACTTGTAGCATTCGCGTGTGAAAAAAAGTGAAACAATCTAGATTTTTGTATACTGATATATATAAAAGGTGACAAATAGTGTATAACTGCTGAACGCCAGATGTATTTCTAATAAGACGCACACAACACCTAAAACATCAGCAATGAGCTGATTTCACAGTGTGGTGTGACAATAATTTCCTAGACCTGAACGTTCATAAAATTGAAGAACTCATAATAGATTTTAGGAAAAATCCTACTCCCAAGAGACTATTCATTAACCGAGAGTGTGTAAGGAGAGTAGATGAATACAAGTATCTCGGCACTATCTCGAAAGCTCTATTACATTTGGGTTTCTTGTGTGGTACGGCGGCCTGAGTATCGTGCATCGCAACACTCTGACACGAACAGTCTGGGTTAGTGGCAAGGCAATGGAAAAAAGCAAACCAGTCTAGAGGATCTATACAGGCAACGGGCAGAGAGAAAGGGAAGGAACGTCTCCTCAGACCCCGAACATCCTCTGTTTCCATGCCATAAACTACTTCCTTCTGGCCGCCGCTTTCAACTCCATCATTGTACTCGAAATTCATTCGTTCCCTCGTCAATTAAACTAATGAATGAGTAACTGACCTTCGATCCCCTCCATCTCTGCCAGTCTGAGTGAGCCCGAGATGATTTGTGAGATGATTTAACTGTTTTTTAATGTGTGTAACTTATTTAACTCATTTTAACTTATTTATATATTTAACCGATGTAACTTGTATTACTATTTTTTATATTGCATGTACATTTATTTTATTTGTTTTAATATGCTGCTACACTCCAAATGAATTTCCCTCCCAAGGGACAACAAAGTATTGTGATTGATTGATTGAATGACAATTGAAACTGTTTGATTGGATTTGATAACATCCTAAGATAACGAAACGTCCGTGACGGGGAAGTTTAGGCATTTTAAATGCCCACAAGTGCATATTGGATTAACACCAGCTGTTGTAAGATATCTTATAACAGAGTGTGTAATACTTCGTGGCGATTTAATGTCATAAATGTGTTAATAATGCGGTTTGGAACGGTTTTACGTTATCGAAGTAAATGTCCAGATACCATAATAAAACATATAATAAAACCCACAAATAAACCCGCCTCGTCTAGTTATTATAGCATCTCCCTTAACAGGCCTTAAGATAAAAACGACTATAATTTATAATGTCACATTTAAAGTGTTTTATGGTGGTATATAAACGCTCAGGAAATAAAGGACATGGAAAATAACAGAAAATGGAACATCCGTAATAAAATATGGCAGTTGAACAAATCATTCCCACATAAAACTACTTGCTTCGGCAATTTGAGATACAAAAAGTAAACATATCAGTCATTTGAGAAAAATAGTTCCTTATTTTAGACAGTGTCTGTGACTATGTACTAACAAATGAAAAGTCTGCTGTCAACATTTTGAAAATGCCATACTTAATTTACACAAAAAACATAATACGGAGCAACAGTAGTGTTTATTCAGTTTAGGGTGTGTTGCACATAAAATAGACAAGAAAACACTCAATTAAAAAAACGCAAATAAGTTATAGTTTTGTTACTTTAAATAGTCACGGACGTTCTGGTCGGTTTTAGGTCTACCCATTCATAAAGCTGTAACGCTGTCAAAAAATATCAATTATTTAACCGTTTTAGGTTTTGGACGTCCAAACATCTATACTTGAAGGAAAAACACAGGAAAATAAACTGAAAGGTTTATTTTTAAGGGTTCATTTTACTGCCAAGTTCTGATTATCACCCATATATTCAAATAAGTTACATCTTCTCAATAGTGGTGCAGTAGTGGTGACAAGTATCAATGAACGAACGAACGAACGAACGAACGAACGAACGAACGAACGAATTAGTTCACCAGAAACATTTCTAGTGCAGACCTGGAGTGGATATTAACCAAAACAGCTTTCGTATTACCAGAGAACGAAACATAACTAGGATAAAGTATACGTTATGTAAACTGGCTAATCCAATTTGGTGTCTGTGACCCTGTCCAATCACTATACACCCTTCTAAATGCTGAGGGTGCGCGTGGACGTGTGTGCGCTTTTGTGTGCGTGCGCGTTAGTCTGATCACATGATAAACATTTCCCGAGATAGGGTCGATATAGGTTACATCAGTTTATGACTAGCGTGTTTCGCGAGACTGATTTTGGTCGATGTGTAACCGTATTTAAATCACTCAAAACAATTATGTTAATCTTTTCTTTGCACAACGTTGAGTAATTGAGTGTTGGCGATTTAGAATATGGGTATATTTTCTTCATCTTAAACTGACACGTGGCAAGCCTACATACTTACAAATAGACGTCGCCTTCTGTGAAGAAAGTGACCGAGTTGATAGTTATAACGACAGCTGTCATACATATTGAAATTGGCACAAACAGATCGATGATGCTCTCTGGACCGTACAACAGGTCCTGACTCTCCGATGAATCGATGGTACTAAGGGACCCATGACAACCATCGTCGACGGCCGTGTTGCTACTGATGTTACAGTTTGGGTTGTGGTCAACGTCTACAATCAGATCCTGGCTGCGGTATTGATTTCGCCCCAAGAGGTCCAATTTCCCGTGCGACTGTATGGCCCCAATTTCAATTTCGGGTTCCTCAGTATCCTAAAAGTAATCAGTTGTTGTTAACTTGTGGAAATCATTTTAAAAATGATATTGTAAAAGCATGAAGATAGTCTACGCTAATCCCAGTAACTTACAACCGCAGATGTGTATATATATGTGACATGCGGCACTCCGCGGGCCCCTAAACAAATTTAATTTCACTAAGGCAAACGTAATATATTTAGAAAGTTTATTCACAGAGAACAACTGAGAAATAGCGTCTTATGGCAGACTAACTAAAATTGATGACTGTTTAACTTGAACCAAACATGGAAACGGCCGAAACGGCGACTGCTACTCAGAACTCTGATATATGTCACGGATAAAACACCTAACCAAACAGTAGCCTGTTCTCAGCCAAGGCATAATAAGAACAAACGGTAACATTTCAAACGTTGGAGAAATCAATATAGAGTCGAAGTAGCCTCATGGCTCACAAAATAGAAATACAGTCGTTTACTTAGAATATATGCCCCAGCCGTCCTGTTGTTGCAACACCACAGTGTAACAAAACACTGGTCTCTGGATTCACATTTGTATATTTCTGTAAACCAACCAATTACTAAAGCCTATGGCTATGCCTCTAGGGTAATACGGGGTACGTTTAATAACATTAATCGCCACTATCAACTAAATCAATAGTGCATATCGGTATGACTGTATGTACAATCGTAATCACATACTCATCTTACTATATGACGTTCACTAATAAAGGTAAGACTCGAATGCTACTCATTGTAAGACATTATGCAGCACTAACGCTTAAACATGGTAACATGACGAACATTGCCTTCTAGTGGCAACAGAGGAAACACCATTCTGCTTCGGGGTACTAATACCCCTCTGTTACTACTAACACTATGCACGGAAACCTAACACCACAGCGCGATATAATGTCACCGCTGTGCTAATTTTATAACGCATTCCGCCAATCATTCTTTCTAACACAGTTTACATTTGACAACATATCCGCTAGGACAATATGCTATAAACAAGCGATAGCTTGCTGTTGTCGGCGCCTAACTTAAATGTGACAATCGGAGCATCCTGACACCAAACCTATGGCTATGAGTATTTATAAGTCAATACTGCAATGGTTACGCTATTAATACACAGTACACATTAGAACGAATGAATAGAACGAACGGAGTGACATACCATCACAATGATGCGTTCCCAAACGTGCATGTCTCCCTGGCAATGCAAAACGAGATCGAGAAAAAAGAACAAAGGTTTCCCACCGGAAAGAGAGGCTACGCGGGAAAAGGATGACAACAAAACTTCGTCTGCGTAAAAGACTTGGGCTATTGCCAGTCACATATCAGTCACAGGGTCACACACGCACGCACGCACACACGCACGCACGCACGCACGCACGCACACACACACACACACACACACACACACACATATGTAGGGCCTATGATACTAATGCCTGTTTTCGTAAGTTTGTTCCATGGAAAATGGTTAATGATTGATAACTGTGCAAAACACATTAATGAAATTATCAATATATCGGCTACCCAAGCACTCAACTGCGGTGCAGATTATGTTAGTGTTAAACAGTTATGGTCAGCATACTTACACCATTTTCTGTGGCGTCGCTAGCATCGTATGGTTCCGTGACAGCTGCGTCACCGCTACTCACTTCTTCTAGCTGCAAGGCACTGTTGCGCGACGTCATCACGTGACAGTGGCGTCACTTGGACCTCTTTCTAGTCGCACTGCAGCATCCAACCAAACATTAATTTAGTCAAAAGAAAACGACGCTTTGCTGTTGGATTTCTCCAAGGCATATGACACGGTGTCTCACCACCATCTGGCAACCAAACTTCACCACTACGGAGTACGAGGGAATACGATGGACTCAGTGGAAAGCGTCTTACAAGTACTCAGTAAGTGGTTCTCGAAGGCAAAAGGTCACCCTCGCTTAATATCACCTCACGCGTCCCACAGGGCTCAGTTGAAGGACCATAGCTCTTCCTGTGCTATAATTATTAATGTCCCACCAAACCAAATATCCTGAATTGCACGCCTATGGCTGTCTCTTGTACCGGCACATCAACTCACCCGGTGATGCAGGTACTTTGCAAGATTACATCGACAGGCTACAGAAATGGGAGAAGGGCTAACTTGTGAGGTTCAGACTAATCTATCCATGGACAAGAATTGAAAGGAGTCAATGGAGTCAAGTACGTACCTTGGCGAAACCATCGACAGAACAATAACATGGACTGAACAACAACGTGACAAAGAAGGCCGAAAACGCCATGTATTTCCTATATATATGCTCCCAAGCCATCAACGTATTTTGTTACCAGATGTTCGTAAGACTCATCATGGAATATTCTTCGAGTGTATGGGATCCAGTTATAGAGAAGAAGATCAAATGTGTGGATAACATTCAACGACAATTGCTCGTTTCGTGGAGAGCGACTACCATCGCCGCAGCAGTGTGACAACCATGAACGAAAGTCTGGAATGGAAGACCCGTGCGAATAGGTAGGCTGATGCAAAGCTTGTAACGCTCAGGAACAATTAAACAAGCACTCATTTAATTATTCGCAATCACTATATCAAATCGTGGAACAAACAGTTAGTTAGCAAACAAGCAGTCGATTTAATTATAAAGTACATCCTCTCCACGTCTGTAAATAAATTCACATATGTATGATCACATGGGCTACATTAGGAGCGCCGATTATAGACCTTCTTATCTGCCTATATGCCGAAACTTCCCAAACGCTGTGTAGTCATAAATGGACTAACCAATGCCATGGCCACTGCCAATGGCAATGCTGCACCATCAGCTATCTGCAATGCTCCACGGCCTCCACCCAAGCTCGACAATACTCTCGGTCTAGCCACATACATTATGTGGCTTACAGAAACGGAGAGTTTATGTCGAGCAGCATTTAAGTTAGAAATAGAAGATCCGCGTGCCATTTATGTAGACCCTATACACACGACCGGAAAATTCGTGTCAGGTCATAAATCGTGTCACTGTTAATTACCTCGTGTTCTAAAGGGGGTAAAGCTCTTGGCCAACTTTACTACACTGTCCGATCTCGCACTGATTCACGTGACGCGCTGTGGTCATACGGTGATTTATACAGCACAGATAAGACGCACGGTTTGATCAGGTTTTTGTTAAAACAGCAGAAACGATTAAATGCACGATTTGTGCCCCCACCACCGTACATACACGTGGTATCCTACTCCCAGGCTCAACGACAACGTATGACACTGTAGACATGCACGTACATGCCCTATAGTTACCATGTCCATGGGTATTCCAGGAGTTTTCCAAAGAGTGAAACCCTATTAAAATCAGCGACACTGAATCAGATCTAGCAGCACAATGGCAATGCCAATGGCAATGCAATGGCAATACCAATGCGCCCGCCAACGCACAATTAAATAATTTAAACTTACGTTAAATATCATTGTGAAAGTTGAAAGTAGACTAGTCTAAAGTAAACAACGCAGGTCGTGCGCGCCCCGTAAACAGCTTCTTTCTATGAGTCAACATATGCGATGTTAACTAGAAAAATACTTACGTGTTTCAGCAGAAACGTAATATGTTTTTGTCCTCTGAATATTGAACTTCAGCATGACCTATGTTTACTTTCCGGTGTGCATACTACGTCATTGATTTCGACGTACAGCTGCTCCGCGTTGTATCGTTTGCGTACTTCACAATCAAAATGTTGCGCTTTATCTCCGTCAAGCTTTGCCTCTGCAACCTGTGTTAATAACGGTTACATGTATACGTAACGTGAATTTCGTTACTAGGCCTATTGCTGCATGACACCTCATAAATCAAACATCCACGCATACAGTTGTCACCATGGCATAGGCGCGGGACCGGGGCGGGGGGCAGCTGCCCTCCTGGAATTTCTCCGGGAGGGGGCAGACATATCGTTCTGCCCCCATTAAATGTGTGAATGTTTGTTTTTGTAGCGAACGTCAATGGCGGGTGGAAATATAAATTTTATGAGACGATTAATGTATAATTGACTGTGAAAGGTTTGTGCAATTGGAGGGCAGACATGGTTTTCCTGCCCCCCCCCCCCAGTAATAGGTGGCGCAGCGGCGAAAAAAGGTTCAAAGCACCCCCTCGTTTTCGGATGTCATCATTTCAGCCGAGACAGTGGAGAGAAGCTGGAGAAGGTAAATTGACAGCAGTGGCGCGACGTAATTGTTTTATTTTCAACCGTGTTCAGATGCCATGAGTTCACAGCCGAAACAGCACAGAAGTTACAGCGGCACAGTGGCGAAACATTTCCAACAGAGACCGCGACAACAGGTCGTTCGGTACGGTATTTACAAGGCGGAACAGACGAGAAGCGAACAGTGAAAACGAAAATATATTCGGGTGACGGCGTGTTAGCAATACAATTATATTCGAATGATGACAACGGTGTAGTATTCGCGACACTCGAACGACGGACATGGTGCAGTGTCACTAGGCCTTCGACTTCGTCAAGGTCATTGCGTCTTAGTTCTCGCCAGAGTCCTTTCTAACACACATGATCAAATGCAGTTTTGAAGTCCAACAAATTGTGAGGCAGGTCTATATCATGTTTACGATGGTCAATATGTTTCTCGATCGAGTCTTTATGTTGAATGTTTGCTCGGTTGTGCCTCTGTTCGGCCGGAAGCCTTCTTGTTCTTTTGCTTTGCCCTTAAGTCGGTTGAGTACGATTCTAAGCATAATTTTGTTTAGATGGCTATTCACACGTATGGTTATATGTAACCCATTAATAGAACAGCGTGTTTTCTTTTTTGGTGTCGTTATTATAAGCGATATCGTCCGTTCTTCTGACCTAGTCTTGATCTCCAAAATATGTTGACATCGACTGCATCATACTATTGCCTCCTCACCATGTTTGTTCGGTTCATCTGGCACACTGTCGACGTCGATAAATTTGTGAGTCTTCAACCTCTTCCACTACTGCTTGGGGATTGGGTGTATCATAATTTTCATCGGGAGGCAGTTTCTGATGAAGTTTGCAATTCATAGTTGTAGAGCACATGCACGTTGCAAAAAAACTTGCACACAATGGAACAATTATGATTTTGTAACTTATATATGAAGCAACACAACGCATACAGTTATATGAATAATATATTTTATTTCATACAAATGTCTTAAATATCACCATCATCTCTGCTTACCGGAACCAGTGTGACAGATGAATCTTGAACATGTAACAATAATTTTAGGTGAATTAGTGTCCCTCCCATTCTGTCATGGAATGATCAGTTATATCCTACAAATCATGTTACGTTCAGCACAGCTTGAAGCTTGTTTGTTTTCTGCTAACATCTTAACATCTTTCCTCCACACAAGAACTGGTATTCACAGGATATCAATCAAACAGTGGATACACAGTACAAGGCAACAGCATATTGCTTATATCTATATCATAACTATAAACACAACCAGAAAATGACGTCTTTCTGAGACAACATTCAAGTAAGACATGCTATAGTCACCATCACGCCAGCGCCAATTCATAGAAAATTACCGACCAAAGAAACATGATATAAGTCATTTAAGCATTCAAATTTTCACAAACTTCTGTCTATCAAGATTCTTAAATTGAGAATGTGACCTGTGCTGCCTATCACTGTTGCCATGCTGTGAATGTTGAGAAAATAATGTCTCGACATGCAATCTAAAAAGCATTAAGAAGAAATAATAGTCTTTTGCCAGCAAGCATAAGCCACTCTCTTATTTACTTCAAACTCATATCCAAGGATTTCTATATGCCCAACGTGTACTGGTTGTAGATGTCTACCCTAATCAAAACAGCACTGACTGGACATAAAAACGTTACCTTACTATACTGTCATCACTGAGTTCCTTACTTATGATGAATGATCATCATCATCTTGAGTGATTGATTCCTTAAAAATACTTCACTAATTACTAAATTCTGCCTACATCATTATGCATGGTCTGGTAGTGGGCATACACTTGAATACATTAAAGAACAAACAGGTACATTAAACATGCAATAGTATTACTATGTTACAGCTTCTGCACTGTTCTGAAATGATGCAGTGACTAAACTGAGCCTATATGTAGACCTGGTTGACGGCACATGCATCCATAAAAGGCTTTACAAAATGACGGGTTGTGAAGTAAAAGAGGAGCCCAACGCCAATAGAAACAGGCAGGGCCGGCAGAGCTTTCCGGGAGATGGCCAGCAGCAGCAGCGTAAAGGACAGGCCCTGAAAGGATACAAATATTATGGTTAATTGTTATTACTGCCGACACAACTGACAAATTCAGAGTCTGATATTGCTATTATGAGCAAAGCTGTCAAGCTTTGCTTGAGCAACAACGTTGATGGGTATACATTGACATTACTATCTGCCAGATCAACCCGTCTGCGTACTGAGAAGAAACTGGGTCTAAAAAATCAACACAAAATACAACAGAATGTCCGAGAGAAGCTTAGTGTACACTTACAATGAGAATAGCGACAAAGCAGGCTAGTGTTGTGTTCCAGTCTCCATACGATGACGCCTTGCCAACGAGGACACTGTAGAAGATGAAGTCTCCCAGTCCAAGCTTCACTCCACCTGCAAACACGTCTCACCAGCTCAAAGATGTTCACAGCAAACAACAATGCTCTAAGAAAGTCAGTTTTTATAGACCCATAATAAATAAGATATGCCAGTCGCCAATTATTATTAAACAAGAAAAAATGGGCCAAGTGGCCCTGAAGTCCTTTGGACTAATACGTCTATATGTGACCCCAGCTGACCAAATGAGTGATAAGTCGGAAAAATTGTAACATTGTTTTCTTACATCCTTGTAAAGGTTTGATAGGGTGCTTTACATGGTTTCAAAAATTATGACTGCTACAAAAATTGGCAAAGTTATGGAGCATTGAACATGGTAGGGATCAAAAAGTGAAAATGAAGAAAACGGCTGTTGAAGTTTTACATTATATATGCAAATGGATTGCATGGAAATATTACATGCACAACATTCAAAAGTGGCACACAGTTGTAATATGTATGTTATGTTGCAATGAAACACTGGAAGTACAAATGTGCTGCTACAAAGACTTATCAAGTTATGCCAGATTATGTCTTTATGTGTAAAACTAAGAGGACAGATTATTTGAGAGCAAAAGGTAGACTCACTGTTTGACACAGTTTAAAACCTACAGGCAACTGTTCAGTTTAACAGGGGTCTAGTGGCTTAATGCTGTCTGTTGGCACAAGCTACTGCCAGTGACCAATTACAGATTACGGGTAGTCACAGTTTCCATCAAACAATAGCAGGCAGAGAATCTTAGCTCCACAGCTGGGTGTAATACACAACAATTGATAAATATATGATACACTTGAAATACAAATGTGCTGCTACAAAAATGTATAAAGTTATGCCAGATTATGTCTTTATGTATACAATTAAGAGGACAGATTATTTGAAAGCAAAAGAAAATAAAGAATGGGTCAGCTGGACGGTGATAGATCGTTTGAACTTGAAGACTTTGTCAAACTTTTGTCTCGACTTCACCGAAGGCGGTGTCCTGCTGTCAGAACTTCGAAGGTGTTACTCACCTAACTTACAGGTCTTTGTCAGTAAGAATAATGGGATGATAATTTACACCAATGTTGTTTCCCGTAGAAGTCATTTTGTGTGATATATTAGCATTAGTCGTGCCAATTCAAAAATTAGTGCTATATAATAGTAGTTTGTCAAAATGTAAACAAACTCAAAGACAGTTGCAGCTTAGCATTAGCCTGTTCTGAAATATTTTGATGACATAATGATATATTTCACATAATTATATAGGGAGCTAATGGAGAGGCCCATCATAATCCATAGCACTACAAAATGAAGTATCTGAAAGTCACACTTCATATATTGAGTGACACATCTCATACTGTCTTTCTGGACTGTCGCAAAATCCAATAGTTTCTTATCACAACCCTCGTGTACAATATACCAAAGCTATATATTTCCAACACCACAAGATATGTATTATCATTGGATATGTAATTGAATAATCTTTCAGATGAACGCAACTTGTAGCAGCAGAAAATGAAGCATACAAAAGTTACACCACAAACAATGACATGCATTCTCAAAATGTGATTCATTAAAAAATTAGTGCTATATAATAGTAGTTTGTCAAAATGTAAACAAACTCAGACAGTTGCAGCTTACTGTCCACCAAGCAGTAGCAGAGCAGTTTTATAATAATAATAATCCACAAGTTAAGTGGCAGTGATCTTCCTTTTATCATTCATGTGATGTTTATTGTGAGCATGGCGAACAAATGGTTATCATACGTAGACTGGTACAGAAAGAAACTGAAGTTTTCTATAAAAAGAACACGTTTGCCTATCAATGGCATGTATTTTCTATTGTTGCCGTTTCTGCCGGGCAGAAACAGTTTCTGCCCGGCATAAATCAAACAACCATGTAGGTAATTATTAATCAAATGTTTTTTGGAGAATCATAGTTACATATCATTAAGGGTTATGATGGAAGTAAAATGTTGACATGTTTACTGTTCACTTATTGCACCACGTCTTGCATTTAGAGGAATAATTATAATAGAAAATAAAATGTTGTGGCACATATTTTTTAATACATGCATCGATGAGAAACCGGGAATTACTTTTCTGTGGCCTAAGAATAACTAATTTCAATTAACTTTCTGCTTATATAAAACAACTGCATAAAATATATATCCATACAAGACACAGACTCCGCATGTGACACATGTTTTGGGAAGGGGGATAGTGTTCTGTTTCTGGTACAAGGGGCTGTGTTTGTTGACCCAAGCCTCTGCCAGTGACCAATTACAGATTAGTCATACTTCCTACCACCAGCCACAGTGACCCAAGCCTCTACCAGTGAGCAATTACAGATTAGTCACACATTAACCAGCCAGCCACAGTGAGGTGTGACAGATGTTGTGGGAAAAGGGATTAGCTGAACTAAAGGACTGGTAGCCTTCTAGAGCTACTGCTACAGTAGTCCATTTAGTTAACAAATTTTGCATTTTAGGGGACATTTGGAGCCTTTAGAATAATTGAATCAAATACAGATTTCCTGTGTATAGTGGCACTACCATATGGAATGTCTATGCAAAATTTGAGAAAAAGTTACTTAAGAGTTTTTGAAAAAATAGGCAAAATGTGAAAAGTACCAGTTTTGGGGTCCTTTTTGAGGGGTCATTAGGTGCCCTTAGAATTATTCATTGAAATACAGATTTCTTGTGTACAGTGACACTACCACATGAAATGTATACGCAAAATTTGAGAAAAAGTTGCTGAACAGTTTTTTTAAAATAGGCAAAATGTTACATTTTTACCAGTTTTGGGGTCCTTGGAGGCCATAGGGAGCCCTTAGAATGATTCAATCAAATACATATTTCTCGTGCATAGTGGCAGTGCCCTAAGATATGTCTATGCAAAATTAGAAAAAAAGTTGCTGAACGGTTTCTGAGATACGGCAGCTAACGGCGGACAGCAGACGGAGGACGGCGGACGCAGAGTGATGGCAATAGTCCCTTGGACCTTCGGCCAAAGGACTAAAAAGATATGTTCTTATATAGTGCAGTATCAAGTCTTTAGGACTGCTCTAACTACATTACACTTTACTACCTGACAGACTTGTACAATCGAACACCATCTCGACTTCTCTGGGAAGCATTCAGCCATGCTGCTATTAATACGTGAAGACTATTTGAACACAAATATCCACCACTCCATAGCCTATTGAATTGTTCCCGTGCCTACCATTTTTGTAAACAGAACAAGAAATTTGTTAGTTAACTGATGTAGCAATATTAATTAATAAAACAATATTAAATATTTTGCTGTGATCATAGTGTGTAACATGTCAACATTAATATATGTCACAGATTTCGGCAATCAATATACATCTACCATTTGTGTAGATACAAAAATTATTTTAAAAGTCAAGAGTTAATAGAACAATTTGAATTGTTTTATATTCTTTAGACAAAACAAACAATAATTAACTACCTGGTAAACAAGATAAATTAATTACTAGAAGAGGAATTATGTTATCACGTTCTTCAGCTGGAATGCAGAGAAAAATAATGTTCAATAGTATTAGTACCTACATTGTATAGTAATTTACAAATATTTTGGACTACATAATAAAATCAATATGGGTAATTTAACTCTTGTTAAATAATCCTTTATTTAATCTCTAAACTGAATGAAACTCTGCCGTGTTTTCCTTGAGATTCACTTTGACATAAACAAACATTACCTATTATATATTGTAATTTCAGATTTTTCTTGTTTTCCCCCCCGAGTATCCTTCTGTCAACAATTTATGACCCAGTGCATGCAAAAGTTTATATTACATTATTCATTCCACTTCAAACTGCATTTGGTAGTTCATAATAGTAACAACTGAATGATATGTTGATGATGGCGGATTTTGCGAACAATATTTTCATTGTTCAATACTCAGCAAACCAACTTTCCAAACAATTTGTTTCCAAACAATTGATACAATAATTGTGACCGATTTATAAGATCTGTGCAAACGTTTCCATACGAATTGTTTTAAACAGCATGTTGTGGTAGGTAGAGCAGATTTAACTGTGACCAGTAATTATATGCATTACGCAAATAGCCTATATGTCATGCTATTTTGCCAGAAAACATAGAAAGATAGACCCAAGTTGTCTCGGTAATTGTTTGAACAACCTGCACCGCACAAAACTATCAAATCTCTTTTACTTGGATTTTTTCGCCGACCTCTGTCATGATAAAATGGTCATGTTGTCCCATCGGTTGCTGTGATTCAAAAGCGGTGAGTGGCATATCTTATACTTAATAGATCTTTGGAGCTGTATCTGGTCTGTGGCACTGGTCATTTGAACACCAACTAAACTTTTATGGGGAGAAAGAGGTTTTGAACACGGATTCTCTGGATTGAGAATTCAACATTCTAACCACTGAGCTGTTCTGCTGATCAAACCTGACAATTTTTTATTTGCTTGTTCAGACAAATTATTTAAAAACTTTAAAGAGATATGGCATCTAGATAGGAATTTTTTTTAAATGCACAATTAATGCAATGTTTTGTGCCCAAGATGTAGAGTATGTCTTATTGAATAAAATATATTGAAATTTGTTTCTGCCAGACCCCGTGTTTCCGTGGCAATAATCAAAGATGCCGACGGAGAGGGAAAATATAGCATAATTTGGAAACATTGCAGCTTCTCCAATAATGCAGTAATCAGTGTAATTCTTTCTAGTTCTTATTTACAACACATCATTCTATGCAATGATGAAGAGATTTTTATGTATTGGCATTATTTAATATTTAAAAAAATATGTTTAAATTTTGTTGGTAAAAAAATCCATATTTTTATTACGATCAGTATGTTCAGCATATAAAAAAAAAAATATATATCTTCGTCATTGCATAGAGAACTTAGCAAGGATCACATCAGTAAAAAAATCATTAATGTAGCACCATTACTTCTAGAGATGTGATGTTTCCAAATTGGAAAAACACATGGGTTTAAACGGCTGTCAAAGATTCAGTAATGGGATTTATCGCATGACAGAAGCACACTTTATCCATGAACATAAGTTACTTAGAGATATGTAAATGTTATAAAAGAGATCTTGATTTATAGTAAACATAAAATGCTCTCTGAATACAGAAGAATCACATTTTGAGTATTTTTGTCAAAAAATTTCATTTTAGCGGCAGTGTCCCTCCTTAAATAATATGTTGAAAAGTTATTCAGGTTGATGTTATTTTAATTTGAGGTCTACTTCAATTTTGTTTCTTTTGTACATTTTGTTTCACCTATCTGGTGTAGTGATTACTCACTTCGTAACAATTAACAGTATACATTACCATGGATGTACTAGTATGTATTATTAGATTCTCCATGTACAGCTCTGTATTGGGTAAACTAAAACACTCTTCATTTTCAATCCAGCATCCCCTATAAATTGCTTGCATGTTGTAATTTTCAAAAATTTATTTTGGGTAAAATCATCAAAAAACTGTTAAATTATTATTAACTTGTCAAAAATCTGTGACAAAAATGGACTGTTTCTATATACTATAGCCTAACGCTATTAATATTTCTTCAAGCTGCCTGATCCAACGTTCAAAGTCGATTTCTTCAACAATTTTAACAAAAATTTGCACTCTTTCATTAAACTGACTGCATATTACTGAAACATAGCAAAGTGTATATACTTGTATATATATATATATGTACGAACAAAGAATGTGCGTCATGATCGGCCATCTTAATGGCAGAAGAAGCCGTAAAAGACAAACTATCCATCAATAGAATTGTATGATATCCAGTGTTGAGAATAGACACTATTACAGCGAGACTTATACCGTGCCATCTGAGAACATCTACTCACGTTCGGCCTCTTCTTTTTGCGACTCGTCGTCCTCAGCATTGTCTTCACGGCGAGACCTAGGTGTCACCACCTGTACATTAGGTGTATTGCTCGCATTCTGCCGAACTTGTTCACGTCTCTGACTGCGCTGATTGGCTGCTTCTGCGGTGGTCTCTCGTGCTGTGAACCCGCCGTCTTCCTCTGTTTCAACTAAAACACAACAGAATCTGTTTAAGAAATGTTATATTTATTTGATGATTTCTGCAAATTAAACATTGCATTCTACATTCTGTATCACCACAACTGGCTGTCATATGGATATGTGCACAATCAAGAATGTCAATTAAAACTGGGTACATTTCAAGATCTCGAAACATAATGGTAAACATTTTTGCATTCAAATCCTCAGGTAAGTTAAGAATGTAAATAGGGCGTCATGAAACTCTGATCATTTGGGCATCTTAAAACTTCATTAAATGGTCATCTGCCATATTTCTGAAAGGTCAGTTGCATGCAATGACCATGTCTTAATGCCAACCAAATTAGTTCCATCATAACCTAGGAAGAATCACAGCACAATAGTGATAGAGCTATCATAATAGTAAAACTGTGATAAAAAGTCACCCCTCATTGACACCCACCTGCTGCTTGTTCAGCATCTTTGTTCTCTTCCACAACTGTCCACACCATTGTGGCTGTAACAATGACACATTCAACATAAACAAACACCACAACCATCCACACCATTGTGGCTGTAACAATGACACATTCAACATAAACAAACACCACAACCATCCACACCATTGTGGCTGTAACAATGACACATTCAACATAAACAAACACCACAACCATCCACACCATTGTGGCTGTAACAATGACACATTCAACTTAAACAAACGCCACAACCATCCACACCATTGTGGCTGTAACAATGACACATTCAACATAAACAAACACCACAACCATCCACACCATTGTGGCTGTAACAATGACACATTCAACATAAACAAACACCACAACCATCCACACCATTGTGGCTGTAACAATGACACATTCAACATAAACAAACACCACAACCATCCACACCACTGTGGCTGTAACAATGACACATTCAACATAAACAAATGCCACAACCATCCACATCAATGTGGCTGTAACATTGACACATTCAACATAAACAAACACCACAACCATCTACACCACTGTGGCTGTAACAATGACACATTCAACATAAACAAACGCCACAACCATCCACACCAGTGTGGCTATAACAATGACACATTAAACATAACAAACATCACAACCATCCACACCATTGTGGCTGTAACAATGACACATTCAACATAAACAAACGTCACAACCATCCACACCATTGTGGATGCAACAATGACACATTCAACTTAAACAAACACCACAACTATCCACACCATTGTGGATGCAACAATGACACATTCAACATAAACAAACGTCACAACCATCCACACCATTGTGGATGCAACAATGACACATTCAACTTAAACAAACACCACAACCATCCACACACCGTTGTGGCTGTAACAATGACACATTCAACTTAAACAAACGCCACAACCATCCACACCATTGTGGATGCAACAATGACACATTCAACTTAAACAAATGGCACAACCATCCACACCACTGTGGCTGTAACAATGACACATTCAACATAAACAAACACCACAACCATCCACACCATTGTGGATGCAACAATGACACATTCAACATAAACAAACGACACAACCATCCACACCTTTGTGGCTGTAACAATGACACATTCAACTTAAACAAATGACACAACCATCCACACCACTGTGGCTGTAACAAAGACACATTCAACTAAACAAACGCCACAACCATCTACACCACTGTGGCTGTAACAATGACACATTCAACATAAACAAACGCCACAACCATCAACACCACTGTGGCTGTAACAATGACACATTCAACATAAACAAACGCCACAACCATCCACACCACTGTGGCTGTAACAATGACACATTCAACATAAACAAACACCACAACCATCCACACCATTGTGGATGCAACAATGACACATTCAACATAAACAAATGACACAACCATCCACACCTTTGTGGCTGTAACAATGACACATTCAACTTAAACAAATGACACAACCATCCACACCATTGTGGCTGTAACAATGATACATTCAACATAAATAAACACATAATACCGCTCTTCCAAAAGTATGACTGACATTTCATTTAAATAAGGAACAACAAGACAGAAGATGTCAGTCATTCCAACATTAAAAATTACTCGCCATTTTATAGTGTCAGAACAACAACTAATGGTGTTTACAACTGTCAGTTTAAGTATTCTCATGCATCAATGTCTCTTACAAAAAGCATCAAAACTATTCTGTATACTTTACAAGATCTTGAACAAGATTGCCATCAAAATCACAACAGACCATCATGTGATTGCGATGCTAAATAATTAGAAATATTAATTTTGTTACTACTGCTTAAGATCTCTTGAACAAGACTGCCATCAAAAGCATCACAGACCCTGATATGATTACAATGCTATGTAAATATTACCTGTATCACTGTTATTGAATATGACTGGAGACTGTAGGAGGAGTGTACTCACAGGAGTAGATGAGGGCAGGGAAGAGAGGCTCATCCCTCTTCTGGGCTATGTTTATGAGCACTCTCAGCGGGCCCATGGGACACAGCACTGCTATCAGGTCTGTAAGAAAGACACGACACTGAGATAAACTAAAGGTAAATTCTTATATAGTGCAGTATCCAGTCTTTTTAGAGTGCTCAAAGCACTTTACACTTTACTCCCTGGCAGACATGTTCAATCAAACACAATCTTGACTTCCCTGGGAAGCATTCACCCATGCTGCAATTAATACACAAAGATTATTCGTATACAAATATCCACCATTGTCTGGGTCCACTAGCCAGGTACTCATTCATACAGCTGAGTGCATTGGAGCAACGTCGAGTGGACGAAGTTGTTCAAGGTTCAAAACAGCAGCACAGGGTATGAAGTCAGGTTCCCTCGATTACCAGTCCAATGAGTTAGCCATTGTGCCAGTGCATTCCACTAACAGACCAATACCAATGGCAACATAAACACAAGGTCCAGAATGTGACCATTTCCTCAAGGTTTATCAGTGAGTCATCATTACTTATGGTGTAATTTTATACCTGATGTATAACAAAAAATTTACATTTGAACACACTTTTTTTCACTTCCTACCTTTGTAAACATGCATGATCAGCTAAAACACTACAAGTCTGCAGGTCACCAGTACTGCTAGGCCGACCAAACAGTCTGTAAAAAGCTTTCTTCTCATCTCAAAACTGTAGCATTGGCCAGTGATATTGAGAAGCAGTGTAATGCACAGTAAAATGCTTTAGTTTTATTACCATGCATTACCCTTCTCGATAACATGCGGCCGACTGGTTCTGAGAATCATTGTTACACGTTTGTAAAATTCCAGTGGAAATCACCATGACCAGTCTTTGTGTCTAACTGTAATCAAGATTGTGTGTGTGTGCGCACGCGTGTGTGTGCGTGCATGTGTGTGCACGTGTGTGTGTTTCCTCCTAGATGCACCTCGGGTGCAAAACATTCAGAGATTAATCTACAACCCATAGCTTTTCGTTTTTTGTAAATTCCTCATTTGTTCAGTTTTTAACAGCTTTAGGATTGGTATCATACGTAAGACAGATATAAATTGATTGTTCATGTAAAGTAAATTGATTATTTGTAATGTTGTACAAGTAGCGCTGATCAGCTGTGGATGTTTTACGTAACTTGTATTAGTGCGAAAAACTGTTTCAAATTCATTTCATAGTGGAGGACCATGGTTGATGGTGTACGCTCCCAGTGAGCAAACATGCCAAAGAAAGTAAGTATGAACATCTAGTATCTGTTCTTGGTATAGTGGTCTAATGTGATATCTATCAGGTTAATGTGTCCCATTTTGTACAGTAGGCATAGTTTTCTGACAGTTCTTGTTCTGCTTAGTCAGCATCAGTTTCTGCAGGCTCTCAGTTTCTGCAGCATTTGACACTTTGCTGAATCTAACATTAAAAACGGCACTGGGAGTAAAGGACATCTACTTACAAACTTGCCACAAAGTTATTTGTTTCAAATTAAGATGAGGTAATCATGTTTTTGAGACAAATTTTGATAGCAAACATGGATCACGTGACTTTAGTTCGCCATCTCAGTAGTGATGGTGACGTAAACATCTGCAATATTTAAATTTTTGTGAAAACTGGATATTATGATTACGCTTTGTAGAAACTGAATACACCTGTGTAATCGTCATTACGAGAAGGTCGACTCACCCCAGATGGAGATCATGCCTAGGACGACCCAGGTGGTCCAGTCAGGCATGTACTTAATGAATACCAGGGCCATGAGGGCACTGATGATGACAAGGTAGGCCTGTTGTAGCAGCAGTGGGCCCTTCCAGTGGATGCAGATGATGCCGACAACGCCAAAGTTCCACATGAACACGGTCAGCGTGATGTAGTCCATCGGCACGTTGTACGCCCGCAACACCTCACTGGAATATAGGTCAGGTCAAAGGTTACGGGTGTCACAGACCATGTCGTTAGAGCCTGCAGGTTGATTAAACTGAAAGTGCCATGTTGACTGTAGTTACTGTTTTTTTAATAAAGGTTGTCATCATTCCCTCTTGAAATCAGAAGCACATGTTTGAAACACAATACGTCAATAACAAATTCCGGTTTGATGAAGCCTACTTAACGTATGCAATTATTTAGTGTCATGCATTTTGCATATGCCATATATCAAGTTCACACAGGGCATCTATGAATAAATAAATTTAAATGGATTTATATAACCTGCACAAAATACACACATTATTTCCAAGCACTGAATGATAAAAAATATTGATCATGGTGGTATAGCATGAACAAGTTGTGGAACATGTTTTATACCATGCCTGTTAAAGCTAGGTTTATAAGCTGTTAAAAAGTTAGTGGTTTTTCTGTGACTGCATAAAACAAATCCAACACGTGTTTAACATATACAGTACATGAGACAGACCTGGCTGGGTACTTAGTACTACTTACCAGGCATAGGTTAATTTCAATTGTTAATGTGTTAATTCAATTAACTAAATTAATTGAATGTAATTAATTAACTTTCTGGAAGAGGTTAATTTAATTTGACTGTTTGTGATGGATGTGGTGACGAAGGGAGGACTGCCCTGGGAGCTGCTGTACGCAGACGATCTCATGGCAACGACCAGGGAAGAACTAAGAAGGAAGCTGGTGGAGTGGCGCGCGAGCTTGGTGGTCAAAGGACTGAAGGTGAACACTGGGAAGTTGAAGGTGATGGTCAGCATAGGTGACAGAGGAGTGATGTCAGAGTCTGGTGCATGGCCATGTGGAGTCTGTAGCAAGGGTGTAGCCGCAAACTCGCTTCAGTGTACATCGTGTATGAAGTGGGTCCACAGGAGATGCATTGGTGTGAAGGGCAGCCTGCAGGCAGTGGGCGGAACGTTTGTGTGCAAGAAGTGTTGGGGAAAGGTACCACCTGCAGAGGCGACTGAAGAGGGCTTGGAGGTGGATGGAGAGACATACAACAGAGAAGACAACTTCTGCTACCTAAGCGACATGCTGAGTGCGAAGGGTGAGGTGGATGCAGTGGTTACACCAAGAGTGAGGTGTGCCTGGCAGAAGTTCAGGGAGTTAACGCCCTTCCTGATTTCCAAAGCGCCCCCCCCCCCTCCTGAAGATGAAGGGCCAGGTGTACACAGCTTGTGTCAGAAGTTGCCTGTTGTATGGGTGTGAGACATGGGCCATGAGGACCAATCACGACACGAGGATGGAAAGGGTTGAGATGAGGATGGTGAGATGGATGTGTGGCAGACAGCCCAGTGCAGAGCGTAGAAGAAGAGTAGGAGTGGAGGCGATTGGGGATGTGATCAGAAGGCTAAGGTGGTATGGGCATGTAGAGCGAAAGGACGACGCGGACTGGGTGAAGGACTGTACAAAGTTAGTGGTGGAGGGGACAGCTCCCATGGGCAGGCCAAGGAAGACCTGGCAGAACTCTGTGTCTGCAAACTTGAGTCTGATGGGTATTGACCATCGGGATGCATGGGACCGTGTCAAGTGGAAGAGGGCAATTGGAAGAAAGGCGAACACAGCAGAGCCTGGAAACACCGCCTTTAAACGACGAAGATGATGATTGACAAAACCTCAATTAAGTTTGTTTTATTTGGCATTATTCCATTGGTGATAGTCATTAGCCTACTGTCAGTGGTTCGATCTCTGTCCACTATCCTATACACAGACCAAAGTTCACTCAATTGACATCAAAGACAGTTACAGGCACAGGTAATTGTGTGAATAGTCTCACTGTGCAGCCAGTGTCACTCAATGATTTGCTATGTATTTGTCTGTTTTTTTGCCACAGAAAGTTAATTGTTATTTTAAGTAAAGTTAATTATTAATTTAATTGAAGTTAACTGAAATTAATTATTAATTTTATTAAAGCTAATTGTTAATTTAATTGAGAAACATGAGAGGTTAATTTAATTGACCTGATAAATATGTGAGGTTAATTTAATTTACTTGCAAAATTTCTTAGTTTATTGTAGTTTAATTAATTAACTTTTCAAGTTAATTGCCCCATGACTGCTACTTACCCCAAGTACATGTAGGAAAAGAATGAGAGAAGAAGAAGAGTTGACATCAACAGCCACCCACTGATCACCTGAAAAGAAAAGTGAAAATGGTTAGCTTCATACAGCTTAGTGCCCAGTCACTTTGACGGCTTATAACTCTTTACAATGCTATAATAGGAAGGTTCATTATAACACGAGCACAACCTTTTGAAGGCGTTTCATCCAAACAACCTGCATACCTACATTCCATGCTCTCCCCGAGAGCCTAGACAGCTTCAGTCGGCTGGTTCTAACCTACCTTTTGTTCCCATAATTAAATCAAACCCTAGAACACGAGCCTTCTCAGTTGCCGCGGCACCTACTTTGTGCAACTCACTTGCTACATTAGATCAGTAGGAAGTACAGTTTCATTTCATCATCATCTAAAAACCTATCTTTTTTGTTATTGCATATCTTCCTTAGCAATTTAGCAATTCCATCCATCTGTTGACAACTTTTGCATTGTAAATGATTATGATTGGTTTTGTAGCGCCACTGAGCTAAGATTTTCCAAGAATATTAATGCTAAAGGAGTCGTTTTATTATTATTAATATTATTTGACTGGTTAGACACTGGCATTTGCAGTATGGGTTTATAAAAAATGTTGAGTCAGAAATATGGATTAACCAAAACGGGGCATGTCTAACAAAGAGTGAAAAAGAGAGTGAGCCGTGCCTTGTAGCATCTGTACTTGTAGAGAAGGATGAGTACGACGGTCATGACGACAATGACAGCGAGTAGGATGAGGGCATTCGCCACTGACTGCCACGCCATGGTGCCTGTGTCTGCATCCTCGTCATGGAACGGAGTGTAGAATCTACAACCATCATATACAAAACTGTAGTTTGTGATGACAACATTTATTCACAACGTTATCCTTTGTGTCAAAATATAGATGAATAACTACAAAACCATTACATTGACTAACAGATTAGGGCATTTGTATCAGACACAACATTCCCAAAATAATTAAATCCCCAACAATCATGCTTGATAAAATAAACAGCCATCCATGTTAATGCTTCATAAATTATGCACAAAACATGTAATTAGCAGATATGAATCTAGTGTTTCCCCTTAATAAAATGATGGGTGAAGTGGTAGGGGTGGGCTATGCGAGCGCTGCAGGCGCGAAGCATTGCTCGGAGGTCTAGGAGTATGCTCCCCCAGAGATTTGTTTTAAACTAGCTTAAAAATGCTGCATTCTGAGGTGTTTTAACCTTTACTCTTGAATATAGAGGGGAAGATATAAAACAACAAGACACTACTTGTAAATGTAGTAATCATGATTGATAAAAGTCAATAATCATGGTGTGGTGTAGTCTCCACTTGACCACTGGTTCTTGGTTGTGGTGATGTTTTTCTTGCCCTAACCCTAGGCCTTGTTACCGTGCTGACAGAGTCAGTAAAAAAGTAAAAGGTAAGTTCTTATATATAGCCCAGTATCCAGTCCTAAGGACTGTTCAAAGTGCTTTACACTTTACTCCCTGGCAGACCTGTTCAGTCGAACACCATCTCAACTTCTCTGGGAAGCATCCCGTGGTATCATCTGAAGACTCTTTCATCATCGCCTTTAAATTATTATATCATAATATTATGTTAAATTGGTGGTTTATGTTCCAAAGATTAAATTTTATTTTGTGCTAACATGCTGTGCAATCAATTAAACAGTCATTTCTGGAATGCCACAAAAGTCTGTTTCTTTCTGTTTTCCTCTTTTATAGAACAGTGTAAGTTGTTTAATATATTCAATTTCTGTGCAAACATATCATTGTCTAGCCTAAGTTATTGATAATCCATTAGTATACACGATTTTGGCCAATAGGCGTCTTTTATGAGATGTGAACTTCGGTGGTTTATATTCATAAGTTCTTCACTCAAATCAACTTTCCCAAAAGTTTGTTTTCACAACGGTGTGGGAATATGTATCATATATTTAGCACAAAGATGTCTTATGAATGACATTCCTTATTTTGCTAAAAAAAAAACAGGCATAGAACATTAGTTGAATAGACTTCTGGGCACTTGTGTCAAATCCAGACCCACCTCGATTTCGCCGTTATAACTTGAGTTTTGCCTATCTTTGATACCTCAGTGAGATAGTTCCATCATTCAACATTATCCTAGGTAAATTTACCTATAAGAATATTGCATGTTACACCCATTTGAGGCGTAAATAGCGCCCCGATTTGTATCAACATACGCTGCTATATCGCTTATTTTACGCGAGCTGTGCGGTAACGCACGACCACAGCAGTGCAGACAGGGTTGCTATTTGGGCTTCAAAAGGGTCCAGATTCTATACAAGTGCAGACTAGTGAATAGGATGCACAGTTTTTATTTGGGCTTCCAAAGGGTCCAGATTCGACACAAGTGCCGACTAGTGTCGTGGCGTAGTGCCATCAGCCTGCACGGTTATTCCCACCACCGTCATAAACCACAAATTCAACACCAGCTACACCAGCATTCTGATTTAATGTGGGCACATAATAGTAAAATTGAGTGCAAAATACATTGTTATTCAGCTACCGTTTTCCTTGTTTTTTTTACCTCCGAATTCTACATGTCTCCCAAACGCTGTTACCGTATGGGCACCGTGTTACATGAATGTCTACATTTCTAGTATGTCTAAATTTCACAAGGTGTCACCATTGGAGACACCGGGGATTCTGCGGGAATAATCCATGATTGAATAACTGACAAGTGATGTCATTCACGTTGTCCAATGGAGTTAATTCCAAGAGGTAAATCCTAACCGGCCCTGAGAGGCTAGACGATTTGCTACAAATCTGCAATTTTGCAAGAATATAAGTGACTTTGTGGTGTTATTTCGTGCCGCTTGCCGACGCTGAATATATTGTGAAAGAACAAAAAAATGGGCGTACGAAATAGCTACGAGGCGGCAATTTTGACATTTTTTGGGTGAGGCGGCATAGAAAAACGGTGAGGCGGCCCACCTCGCTTGTCACATACCAGGGGAAACACTGTGAATCACATAGTATTTCAAATTGTTATATCTGTATGTCAAACATACCTGTATTTTTGTAATAGACATTGCAATATGAGAAATGTTTGTATCATATCATTTTTATTCAACGTTTAAAAATGTGTTAATTATATTTAGTTAAGAACTATGTAATGTTACCAAATGAATGTTACTTAATATACCATATTCATTCTACAAGTAATTAGTGTACAGTATGCTTGAAATATATTTGAGACACTAAAATATGTCAAAAAATCATCCCTATTAAGCGTACACTGAAATGAGACAAGCTTAAATAGACATAACGTCGTTGCCTGCCAAGCTGGTCACGTTAGTGACTTGGATGATGCAAGAGCAGACTTAACTGCACCTGGCTAATTCCACCCGACGTACAGAAGATTACTGTATAAGTAACGGTGTCCTACACAAGCAACGTAATCCACTGTAAGTAATTAAGTTGTGTGTTATCTGACATTTTTAATCACTGACGTGTATGTTAAAACTCAAAGTCGCAAACATCCTTGTATCAGGCCTATACAATTAGAACTACATGACATTAAAATGTCCATCTGCTTAAACTTACTATTTTGGGGCATTAAAGTTTTGGGGATGTTATCTTCAAAACTTTTTTTTGCTGACTATGTTGGGTTTCACGGTGACAATCACGCTACGTTTAAACTGACTTTGATACTCACAGATATGCATCCTTGACCGTGTAGAAGGTGACAGAACTGATGGTTGCCACGACAACGGCCATACACAGTGTGACGGGGATGAAGAGCATGATGACATGCTTTGCACCATAGAGCAAGCTGTCATCTTCCATGTCTTCAGACTCTGTATCTTGACTGTTTGGACGGTCCACCGGTGCGACAGGGCGCACCTGCACTGACCGTCTGTGTCCTCCAGTGTTGTCAGTCTACAGCAGTGGACATGTCACTGGTGGAGTTCATTCAGTAAAACGTTGTACATGAGTAATAGTAGAACTGTCACACATGCACATACGCAATGCACGCACGCACGCATTATACAGACATACATATATATCGTATTGTATTGTATTCAGTTTCAACAGGTCCAAGACCCAGTAGCAGGACTGGCACAAAATATGAAACAATAGTATTACGTATATATAGTAAAACAATAAGAACAATATATAAATATATATAAATATATATATATATATATAAATATATATATATATATATGTAATAGCTAAAAAACATATGTTGCATGTGCCTTACACTTTTACACTGATATACAATGCAGGTTATCCATTTAACATTTTATTGAAAATATACTACTTTATCAGCTCAATCAAGCATTTTTACATTGATGGTGTTATGAGCTTGTTACAGTGCAATAACTTCAGGTAATAATGTCACAGCCGGTGGTTTTCATTAGAGATTTGTGGTAATATTTTTGATTATGCACTTTCTGTAACAACAATAATGGAGCCAATGTAGGCTAACAATTTAATTAAGGTATTTTGACCAATCAAAGTGAGTACGTCCATTCAGCCCATAAGCCAAGATGATGGCTGTACCTATGTTGGATGTGAGACTAGCTCCAGTGCACCGTGCTCAAGAATTTGAAATAATTTCAAATAAGGAGTCCCGGACGTACGGATTCTCGGGAATATTTACATCTGATCTAGCATCTCAATCACA
Organism: Escarpia spicata; assembly: GCA_963995525.1. NCBI lineage: Eukaryota > Metazoa > Annelida > Polychaeta > Sabellida > Siboglinidae > Escarpia > Escarpia spicata. The sequence continues at coordinate 9,563,827 of OZ023211.1, forward strand.
TAATTTTGCCTGCATGTCTACCAAATATGTTTTTGGTATTATCATTATGTATAATGTGTCAGAATAGCACCGAGTAGCACATATTCTGCCAAGCAGATAGCCTACATGAACTAATGAAGCAGAGTCATAATAACTTATTGCATTTTAATTATGTGCATTCGCCTTAGGCATCATATAAAGCACCATACTGGAAGAGTGGACATGGACATTGGCAGAAAATGAAAGAATCACGTTTCTGTGGCTAGTTCTAACTAATAATGTGAACATTTTGACAAATACAACACCGCAACTGCAATGCAACCCACGACAATGAATATTTCTGCTATTTTTCCACTGATGCGAAACAAAACAAGCACAATTCCACAAAACATGCAATAACACCCTCCAACGCAGAAGATTACCATTTCCATGACAACACCTCGCTGACACTGTCCTTTGGTTTCACATGCCGTGTATCTGTGAGCATTTACAGGGCCGTCAGCATTGAGCAGGCGAACCATCTGCTCAGCAGTGTGGTCTGCTAATGAACACATTGCCAGTGGTTCTCTGACGAGTATCAATCCAACCAACCATACACTCGATCACAAATCACTGCACATAACTCCACTGTATGCAGTAACACCATGGGGTATGAACACAATCCATTGTGGTGGTAATAAAGACACCCGAAAACATCCAGTTTCTAGCTAGCAGGCAGCCATCAACCATGCGCAGTAAGTAGTAGTATGCCTGCAAGGAAGGTGATCAGCCAGATCTGTGACTAATACTGTACTGTCGCAGACTAGACCGCATATTGATTGCAAGCCTTGGTCTGCCAGGTGGCGTGTGTCTCATGCTAATGAAATCTTGCTGCGTGTGCACTGGATGAATGCTGTTTGCTGCAGTGCATCCACACAGGATTCCTCAAAGAACCATTGTATGCATAAGCAACGGCATCATTATACACGAGACACATTCTGGGGAATTTCATTACTAGTATTGATATTAAATTGTCAGATTCATCTTTGTGATTACAATTAGCATTACAATTTAACCAGTAAGTCATAATTATGACAATAAATTATTATTATACACGACTTAAACTAAGGTTTGCACAAGTGATTACAAAAAATCAAATAGGATGACATCATGCTTACATTTCTCACAAATAACTAATCAATAAAATAATAATATAATAATAAAGCCTGCTATTTCTGACAAATGTTCTCTTCCATTAATTATTTAAGGCCACACTCCACGTGAAATTACCAGTGTTTTTGAAAAAAATATTAAAATTATTTCTGCCAGATTCTGGTAGTTTTGCTTGTTTAAATACTATCAACAAAGTTCATTTTAAGTATAAAAATGACATGCCTCTAAATGATTAGCGTAATTTTTAAGTGTAATATACTGCCACTGCATCATTGATTGTTAGTAATTTTACGTCTTCATGCTGCACAGCATGGCATTGTAATAGTTTTTCCCTGCATATAATTTTAATATAACAGTGTAATTCCACTTCAGAACTGAAAGGAATTGAAAAAAATGCATCACAGCATCAAACTGTACTGGGCACTTAAAGTAAACCGATCAAACATCAGATCAATGGGAATAATGAGATTTCACCAGAATCTTCCAAATGAGAACAAACTCTGAGTTGATATAACAGCAAAGGTTTTTGTCTTGTGGGCATCAGAAAACATACATCTCCCAAAAGACATTTTTCTTGCTACCTTTGTCCATAATCATCTTTATATTTTATACTGTGAATATTGTTTTTTTAATGTAACATTTATGTTGTTGTTTTCCTCTCTTTATCCCTGAAGTCTGGAGTAAGGCTGGCCTCAATATTGATCCTTGAAAAAAGTTGAATTTTGTTTTCCTTCTTCTGTCATTGATCAACTTTACTGACACCACCTATATACACTCCCCTGCATCTGATAGTCTCTTTCCAAGTACACCAAATCTCTTCTCACACAGTTTTCCAAGCGGCACAAACTAACTATTGTGCTGCCCTGTACTAAATGATCTAGAGTAAGTGCTCTGATTAATAGAATCACTTCGGGCAACAACAATTTGACTTAATTAGGCAGCTGATTCGTGCATTTTAAAGCTGCTTCCTTAGTGTGCTTGCCCATCAAGAATCAGGTCCTTTCATGTCCAGATGTGTAGTCTGTTTAATAAAAAAATTGTACTTTTTTAATTGTCTAAAGAAATTATTTTGGTCATTACATGTGGTAGCTTGTTGAACTTGCCGATTGGTCATGAGACAACAATGGAACAAGCGCATCTCTTTTCTCCATTGGAACTTTGCCGTAGCCTTTCCCAAATACATCCTCATGATCAACAACTGTCTCTAGCTAGATTTGGCTTTTAGCCTTACTGATTCGGTGACACATGCGCTCGCAAGCAAGCAAGCTTGTTATGTAAACAAACCGGCCATGAGTTGAGCCCAACCAAACTATGTTGAGACTGTGTTTGGCTGAATTGTCATTTCCCAACTTACGTCCTATAAGTAATTTTGAACTGACAAGGTCAAACTTATATTTGTGTTAATTTCACCAAAATGAAACAAAATACAAAAACGAACTAAAACAATAGTGAATATTTGGTAGGTTGAATTATTAAGTCCCACCCAAAATATATATTTGATTCCATTAAACTGCTGATTCTGTTACTTGGGTGTGTGACTTTAGTTACAGGTGTCCATCATTTATAAGACTGTAAACAGGAAGCAAAAACATGACATTTTCTGGAAGTGTCCAAGGCACTCAAAAAAAAAGATCTGACAATGAGAAGCAATGCAAGAGGGTTAGACACATAACATGGAAAAAACTGTTGAAAAAGAAATACCACAGTTTGGGGCAGCTTCAAGGGTGGCTACTGCAGCACACTGCCTATAACATAATTTGAAAATAACCCTAAAGGTGTATTTGGGAAGTGGTTCAAGAGGGTGAGAACACCAAATATCTCCAGTTAGAAGCCGTCTTTTGGTTTTGGATAGGCTTCATACATGGATCCAGGGCGCCTGAGTGACATGTGCCCCCAGACGTTTTTGAATGTTTCCCCATTATATGCCCCCATAGGCCTTTGGAATGTGCTCTCACATTTAGGTTAAAAGAAGATGAAGTTATGGCGGTGCTCCTGCAAAGAATGTTCAACAGCGCCTCTCCCACCGTTTTCTGATGTAATTAGTCGAACTGAGACAGCGGAGAAATCGAATTACAGCAATGAAAAATTGTCAACACCACCCCCGCAACCCCCCATCTTCCGATGTCATCAGTCGAACTGAGATAGTGGGGAAGCAGAAGAGCTGAACTAACGGCGGTGAAATATTTTCAACAGCACACCCCCGCATATTCTGATGTCTCCGGCTCAGACCAACAAAACAGAATTTCGATCGGCTGCCAATGAGGGTTTTTTGGCAAGTCTTAAAGGATGCAATCCAGGCTGCGAAATAAAGCCGGTCCGATCGTCCCGGACGAGTAGTTTCGGAGCTCGGACTAGTCCAGTTTTAGAAGAGCAGTCCCGTCGGACTAGCTATAATGACGTGAAAGAATGTATACTGTGTGTGTGAAAGTGAAGTGGTGTGATGAAATAAAGCAAAACGATAAGATAACATTTTGTCACTCGACTACATTTTGCGTCTAACCATCTAATCCGGTACCGGGATTACGGGACTTGAAAATGGCCGCTGTTTACATCAGTAAGTGGTGCCTCCTAGCGACCATGAGTGTGGAACCACATGATCAAAATACTCGGTTTGCAGACAGCATCGCGTTCTATCATATTATCGTTCGACCATGTCGCAGGGGCGAATCGGTGATTATTTTAGCAAGCAAACAAACTCCAACAAAGGCACTGGAACGCATGTCAGCACATACAAGGGAAAATCTAGCGCAAAGTTGAGGCCAAAATCGTCGTCTAAGACTAAAGCGAATGACGCAACATCAACAACCGACATGGTTGAGTCACATTGTCATCGCCGGTCATTCTACATCGAAATCATCCGACATTGCCGGTCCTTCGACGTCGACCGATACTGCAGTCATTGCTGGTCCTTCTAGTTCTACACCCACTTCCACTCCTACATCGTCCGACACTGTGGCTGCCTGTCCATCTACTGCTATCGTCTTGTCCAGCAGTGACTCTACCCATGAACGACATGAACAGATCCAAACTGCACCCATCTCATCTGATGACTTTGCACGTGTACTGTTGCGGCATCACCGTATTTTCTTAATTAAACACTATCATTGCTAACAAGCGGATGAACATTTAATTGTGGAGGACTATTGCTACAAGTTGATGGACATTTAATTATGGACAAACATTGCTAACTAGTTGATGCACATTTAATCATGGACAAGCATTGTTAACAAGTTGATGGACATTTAATTGTTGACAAACATTTCTAACTAGTTGATGCACATTTAATCACGGACAAGCATTGCTAACAAGTTGATGGACATTTAATTGTGGACAAACATTGCTAATGAATTTATGCACATTAATTTTAATCATGGACAAGCATTGCTAACAAGTTGATGGACTTTTAATTGTGGACAAACATTTCTAACTAGTTGATGCACATTTAATCATGGACAAGCAATGCTAACAAATTGATGGACATTTAATTGTGGATGAACGCTGTTAACAAGCATCAATGTACCCATTAACTGTATATGTATGTCAATGATAATTCTTTCTATAAATGTTACTTGAAGAGAGAATCGATTTGTCATCTTCTCGAATAAAAGCACTAACTAATTTTAGGCAAACAATAGGACAACGTGATAAAGCATATATATGTGTGTGTATTATAATATATGTATATATATATAGCTATATAATTACCGGGTACATTTAAGGACTAGTAAAAAAATGTCAGGACTAGTTGTTTGTGAGTCAGCCAGTCCGACGGACTACCAACTGGCTAAAAGTATCGTGCACCCTGCAATCTGTTTTTTTATGCTTTAAAAATGTGTGTCACACCTGTGTATGCATGTATTATTGTATAGGCATGTATTTATGATATAATATATATACATATACACGTTTGGACTGGATTATATGTGTGGATGTGAGAATGCATGTATCTACCAGAACATTTTTTGACTGGTATAAATTTTATCCAGCATAATAAAGGCTTGAGGCCGGTGTCATGAAGCATACTTAAACTCTTAAAGTTACACAATTACTTAACATCATGTGTTTGTGTAAACTCCTATGTTCGCTTATTGAAAATAAACCGCATCATTTATTAAGACAATCATCTTAGCGTTAAGAATGGTCTTAGCCACTTCATGAAACTTGCCCCTAGGCCTTTGTGTTAAAGCAAACTTAAACTTTCTACACTACAAGACATCCTACCTGGTCTGCTGCCTGGTGCTCATCATCCTGCCTCCTCTCGGCCTGGACATTGTCATCTGTGCCTGGGTTCTCCATGTGGGTCGACATTAAACTTGTACTCTCATTTACGCCTTCATCACCGTCGTCACTGGTCTGGTCGTTGCTGGCTGTGTGGTCTGGCATATACCTGCACACACAAAAAGTAAAGGTCAGTTCTTATATAGAGGAGTCTCCAGTCCTTAGGAATGCTCAAAGCGCTTTACACTTCACTGCCTGATGGACCTGTTCAATCGAACACCATCTCGACTGTAATTAATGGGCAAAGACCATTCATACACTAATATCCACCACTGTCTATAGCCAGGTACTCTTTCATGTACAGTTGAGTGAACCGGAGCAATGTAGAGTGAATGAACTTGATCAAGGTTCAAAACAGCGGCACACCATTCGAACCCGGATTCTCTTAACTGAGATTCTGATGCTCTGGCTGCTGGGCTCCAGAAATACATCAAGTAATTGAGCAGCCAATATCACTGTCACAACTGGATGCTAGGACAATCTTCTTCTGTGTTCAGGGTATGTACGTTTGAGGGTTAGCATATCGTACTCTGTGGTGTGCACGCAGTGAATGCATAAATCAGGAAACAAATTAAAACCAAACTGTGTCACTGAAATCTTGTGATTTAGTGGTCTTGGCCTACTTTAATAGCCGCTACTCTCTGTATGCCTATGACTTATGAGAATTGAGCGTACCTTCCCAAGGCAGTTATGTCAATATCCCCAACATCTGTTTTTATTGGTTATAACTGCCCTGATGCTTAACGGTCTTACCAACATTTTTGCAGGACAGTCTGTTTTTTGTAGGCAAACTGTCAGTATATATTTCACTAAAACCAACTTTTCTGACAATTTATTTGCATCAAATTTTATGAAAACTGTGTAGTGTAACGCTTGTCGACAAGCCCAGTTAGTATAGCAATCAGAGCTCGACATTAACAGTTGCCCGATTGTCCAGGGCAAGTAAAACTTATCACCGGGCAAGCTGGCATAGACCACCACTTCCCCGGACGGGCAAGTAGAATTGACGCATGGACAAGCTAAGTCAGCGTAGCACTTGGCCGATCAAACATAGAAGCACTACTGACATTTTGACACTACCAGGTAATAGTTATTTATTGTAATACCTTAAATTAAAACTCCATCGCTCCAACGACAACGTAGATTTTTTATAATGTATAATGCCAATAAAGTCACCATGTCGTGAAGGCAGTACTTCAAGGTCGTTGTTGTCGCCAGGGGCAGGCATGTCGTTTGCAGAAAACGAAAATTGGATGGAACATCCATTAAATGACTGGGTTCGTTTACGGTCAACATGTTTGTAAGACCAGAAAAGTAGACTAGAAATGAGTTACCTGGTTAGTTAACCGCTAGACAAGTGGAACGTAGAAGCAGAAGCGAATGACAACTGGGACAAATTTTTCTTTCTAGAAAATGGAAAGGCGTATCCCCGTGGGTACAACCCTGTGGCACACACACAGACACAGTGTGGCATGGGGGCAACAACATTACAGAAATTTTAAAGAGATATCAGATAGAAGAGACAGCTCTTCCTACCTGTTATTAAAAATATGGTAAAACAGCGGCAAGACATATTTATTTTATTTGTGTAAAAACACATGGATGTTGCATTTATTTGTGTAAAGACACATGGAAATGGCATGTGTTTCAATTACTAATGTCAATTTCAGCATCAGGGCAAGTACACATTTTGGTCGGGCAAGTAGAATGTCAGGGCCACTTGCCTACCATACCTGTCAAATATTATGGTTTAGCCGTAGTCACTACCAGTAGTTTTATTGATAAAATAAAAACTATGGGTGTAATGGGAAAACCATACGGTTTTATGCTATTTTATGTTTTTAGATACATTCTTAACAAATTTATTGCGTTTGTTATATTTTTATCGGTAAATTCACCAACCAACACACTCATCAAATTAAGGCCTGGTAGAATTCAATATTATAATGACTACGTAATGTATTCTTACATCATGCTTTAGTTTGTAAACACCCCTGAATCTGCTTTGTAGAGATATGTGGTGTATAAATAAATTTGATGGATTTGTGCAATTCGTGCAATGCCATGGAAAAAATTCATGAATGCATTTTTGTGTTATGCCCAGGCGCGAACTTACTTACAGATCCCGCCATGTGTCGTATAGGACATGTAGGCAGGCGCGAATATTTAGCCACCACTGACGAGATGTTGACACTGGCGAAGCACGTCATGGTCGATTACATCACACTCCACAACTAAATGTCTTATGCACCTGTACTTACAAACTTGTTGTTTATTATGTGCGTCAATGGGCATTTACGTGTAAAGATTATGGTTTTTACTGACAATGTATGGTTTTGTCTGCCATGACTATTGTTTTGTTTCACAGGACTTGACAGGTATGATCTCAAGCCCTGGCAATGCCAATGCAGTGCCCATTCATTAATTTGCAAAGTTGCATGGTTTGGTCACTCTTGCAAATGGGTCACCCCTTTAATCAGATATATTGTTCACTAAGAGTATGACAGTCCTACTAATTTAAAATACTCAAAGAAATTTTTTGGAAATTTTCTTGCATTTTTCATTTGTATTTTTCTTCCAGTTTAGGTTTTTATCAATCCAGATACCTAGAAATTTAAAATGATCAACACTTTCTATTTTACCACCATGTAGAATAATGTCCATTTGGCTATGTAACTGACTTTGAGTGTTTTGAAATAACATGCATTTAGTTTTACCTATATTAAGTGAAAGTTTGTTGGCACTTATCCATTGAGAAATCTTTATGAGTTCAGTATTAACGTTAATTGTGAAACTATTGAGTTCTTTATTTAGGCTTGTGTCATCAGCGAACAGTATGAAATTTGCAGTATTTGATGATAATGGCATATCATTTATTTAAATCAAAAATTGTAATGGTCCTAGGATGGATCCCTGTGGGACACCACATGTTGTATTTTGATATTCAGACAATGTATCTTTATTTATAACAAATTGTTTTCTGTGTTCAAGATAGCTTTTAAAAAGTTTATGTGGGACCCCTCTTATTCCATAATGCCATAATTTTCCAAGCAGAATATTATGAGCTAAAGTGTCAAATGCTTTGCTTAAGTCTATGAATACAGTAAGTGCATAATGTTTTGTATTCATCATATCCAGTACTGGCCCTCTAAGTTAACTTTTTGTCTAGTAGCCAACTTGCTCCTACCTAATTTTGTTTTCAGTACCAATTTAATCCAAATTAACCACAGACGTCCATTTGAAATATAAATAAATAAAAAACATGATGTATGAATATGTAGCCAGACACTAACTTTATGCATTATAACACAGTACAGTGGAAAATTAATAACAGTTTTATGTGGAATCCCTAAAATTACCAATAATTAACATTAAATATACATGTATGTATAGGGAGTCAGGGACACTGATTTTCCATTTCAAACTTCTGCTTCAGAAAAAGACAAATTCTGTGTCAAATGATGCATTTTCTATGTCAAATGATGCAATTGGTGAAAAAGAAGCCCATTTCTGTTCAGAAAAGTTATATTTTATTTCAAAGTACTTTGAGAAATAATACATTCTGTCAAATATTTTATTTTATCACAATGTTATGATCTATGCACCTGTACAATACTGTTTTACTGTGTGGTTAACTTTTCTAACAACATTTGTGCAATATTTGCAACACAGTAACAACCGTACATAATTAATTTAGATAATAAAATTTATAATTCCTCTCACACAATAACATAAATGACTGGTTGTTTCTAATGCAGCAGTGCTTAATATATAAGTTAACAAATGTAAATTACACAAGCAGTCATATTAACAGTTATGAATGTTGAAATCACTGATGGTGTTTCACTGACAATTTTGTTCACCTATTATGATGCCATCCAACGGAATTTGTAAAAACGACACGAGGACTATATAGTTTACAGTGTTTCCGACAAACGACAACAAGTTGTTTATGAAACGGCAAATGACAATGCATGATCTGTTATTACAGACTCGTCGTGGTTGCCAGGGGGTGACCATACATAATGCGTCAATCGCCAAACAGAAAAAACAGTCGCATATATACCAATTCAGTCGCAACTTAGAGGGCTGAGTACTTGATGTTGATTTCATACTTTGAATGATATTAATTATTTCTGCACAAGTAGTTTCTTCAATGACAAAACTATTTGGCAATTGTTTCAGCATGTAATCTGTATAGCTATTTGTATAAGTACTGATTTAGGTTACCATGATTTAAAATATTAAATTTTCGTAAAGATTTGATCCAGGTTCTTTGTAAAACGGCATATTTCGTTAACTATGTCTATGACGAATATCCACTATGACTAGTATGAGTAACCAACAGCCTGAACAGGATCACTGTGATAACACCACTGTCTAATTCTAATTAATTACATTGTAACTGTAAGGAGTCACTGTTGGCTATGCTTTACGACGGGGCGGGTGTGTATAGTGTTATTGAGTATTTGGGCCACAGGATAAGCGACTAAAATCGTTTATGGTTTCAGCCTGGACCTGCAACTCGTTTAGTTTATTCCAGTCTACTATTTTCTTTACAAAGTATGAGTTTTTGAATTAGTCAGGATGCAGGTACTGTGTAGCACCTGGTGTTATTTGTTGTTAGGTGTTGTACAAAGTTTGAGGATATGTGATTTGGGAAATGTTTGGGTTTGAATGCATCTTTTATTTATTCTTTGGGGCCGAAAGTGTGTTTCTGTTGGGATGGGTGGAATAGATCCCTCAAAAATTGTGTACATGAATTAAATCGTAGGTCCCGACGTCTGCTTTGTAGGGTATTGAGTTTTAGGTCTATTAATATGTTTGTGATCAATCCTTCATGTCTGGAGTGGTAGTTGCCGGTAATGAAATGAGCAGTGCGGTGTTGGATACGTTCTAGTTTAACTATATCGCCCTGATGGTATGGGTCCCACACTATGGCGTACTCTAAGCCTAAGCCTAAGGCAGCGCGTACAAAGGCAATGTATGCGGTCCGTTTGTTGTTTATACTAATTATACGACAGTGTCGTATGTTACACCTTAGCCTAGGAAACCAAGTCACAAGTGTGGAGTTTGCATTTTTTTTAGTTACTGTTGCGATGTGGGAGTGCCATTTAATTAAGTAAAGTTAAGGTCGTCGGAGATAGAGATGCTAAGTGGCAGTGTACGTTTTTGTTTAGGTTAACACCTACGTCAATACTAATACCGGTTTACAAATTACAGCTATATGCAGAAAATACGATTTACCTGGTAACAGCCACATTCTTGCACTGTGACTGTGACTCAGAGAGTCGGTGCGAGTCGTGACTGCCAATCCCCAAACTGGCAAAGCCAAAACAATCGAGTTTTATTGGGAAGTAGTTACTAAGTCTAAGAGGTATATAACTGTAACTATAAAACTTAATTCTTACCGTGACTCTCTACTACTGAATCCAATAACGACCTCCTATATGCGTTATTTCAATATACACCAAGCTATGCGGATGTAAATTGTTTATTATCGCCCGAAACGAAAACTAAAGCAAAATGGAGCTATGCCACGTGACATGCTCGAGTCTGGTACCTCCCTCTAGGGGAAAAAAGTAGTTACATTAATAATCGTTAGAGGGCGAAACTGGGTTTTAAAACCGCGTAATCTAATCAAGATTGCAGAGGATCTGGAATAGTATAGCTATAGGCGAGCGGTAGAACCACCTATCGAACCGATTTAAATACACCCCGGCCACCCCCCTACACACACCCAAATGTTATATCATTTGAAAGCTCTACATCTCCCCGTCCCAACGAGGCCTGTCGTAGAGTATCTACGTGGTGCAGTAAACGTGAATCCATGGTCAAACAAGGTCACCATCAAATTATGAATTTTCGAAATTGTGCGCTTCCGCAATCGTTTGAACATTACAATGGTCGCATATCTACTTTACTTAATTACAAGATGGCCAAGTCATACATTTTTGGAAAGCTTATTTTCTCCCCGCCAAACTGAGGTACGACACGGATGTGTTACCTGATATGGTACGAGTGGAGCTAAGGCCGAAAAAGGTCACCGTGAAATGATGAACATTCGATTTTTTGGCAATACAATGAAAGTAATAAAGTTACAATAACCCTGTAACTACTTCATTTATATGTACGAGTCATATACTCTGTGAAATGAAAGAACCATTTCTCCCCGTCAAAATGAGATACTACATGGAGATGTCAGTTAATGGAGTACGTGTGGAGCGACGATCAAATAGAATCACCGTCAAGTGATAAATGTTCGAAACTGTGTCATCCCGCAAACGTCATACAAATTAAATGGTTGCGTATACACTGTATCTACCTTACTTATCTATTCATGGCAATGTCGTATACCGTTGGAAAGCCAACTGTCTCCCCGTCAATACGTGATATGACGGGGAGCTATCAAGTGGTGCAGTAGATGTGGAGTGAAGGTTAAACAAGGCAGGGCGTTTGAATTTTCACTAGGGGAGGGGGGCAAAGTCTCAAAAGGGCACTTCTAATGGGTAAAAAGGGCAGTTTACGCATATATTAATGATTATGTCCATAACCCTTAGGCATGTATGGAAGTTAATATAATGTGTCATTATCTTTGCATCCACATAGTTGTGGGGCCTACAGTGACGAGTGCATCTTGGTATGAAAATAAATGTTACACATATATCCTAGAAACATGTTTTATTGCAACCAATGCATGCAGTAGTCATAGAAACATGAGACGTGTCATGCAAGTCAGAACTGTTGACAGTTGTCTCAATTTGACTAGACGACTTCCATTTCGCGGGTGAAATTCCTAACGATTTCACGCTGTCCGTAGATGTCCCAGTATGGAGCTCAGCATCTTCTTGTCTTCTCCAAGAATCTGACGACAGCGGGTTGAGGGTCAGAGTAGGCGATGCCCACCCTATTCAGTGCCACCATGAATCGTGCGTTTCTCGACTGGTGCGGTGATTATCGACCACGAGGTTGTGGTGGCTCACGATCCTTTCGGTCTGTATATATTGTGGACTCCTACAAGCCAAGCCAGATATGTCAACACCTTCTGAACTGAACCTGTTGTGACCGGCAGAAGTTGGCATAGACTGAGAGTCAACTTACAACCGAGATCACAGCCATCAGGCAGGAATGGCACATTCATCTTTTTTTTTTCCCCTCTAGTCGGCTGCCCCGTCCGCAAAGTCAGATGCCTCATCTGGGAAAAGGCGCCTGACGACGCGCACACCATGCTCAACGAATGATCTCAGACTGCGTGACATCACTAACTCTTCCATGTCTTTGATGATGTCCTCCTGCTCCGGATGCATGTGTTCAGACAGGCATACGTACGATGCTTGCACGATCTCCAACCTGATTGCTCGTCTGTCGCGGCGGAAAGGCATAATTTCGAAAATTCATCTTTTGACGTTGACCTTGTTTAACTTGCACTCCACAGTTAGAGCACCACTTGACAACACCGTGCCATACCTTATTTTGACGGAGATACAATACGCTTTCAAATGGTATGTAAAGTGGCCTAGTGTACGTACATGAAGTAGCTACACAACCACTGCAAGTGTAACACTTTTGCAGAGTGGCATAGTTTTGAACGTTCGTTGTTTGATGGTGACCTTGTTTCAGGGCGTTTTTTAACGTACAAAATGGGGGCATTGTCCCCCCAGCCCTTTCGTTTACCCCCCTCCCAGTCAGACCAACTTTCCCCCCAGTGTGCCCCCATTCTCCCAAACCAGCCCGTTGTAGGGCTTATTTTGTATTCGTTTAGTTTAATTTGCACTGGAGTATATTTTAAAAATCTAAAGTAGCAGTTATCATGCATTCGCCAGAGAAGAACGGTGCCCCTAGACTACTTAAAGCGGTGAACAAAGCTCTGGATCTGACGGGAGGTAAAGACACGGTGCTGGTTGGGGTCACCACTGACGGCGAGGCGGCAAACACCGGCAGACAAGGTGGATTATGACGTCTGCTTGCTGACCAAATGCAGAGAGGTTTTGGCAACATTCTGGTGTGCTGCACACCGATCTGACTTAGCCATTGAGTCGGTCGTCAGCACCGTACCTCAGTTGGGAATCTGGATGTCCAATCTACTGGGACTCGTACTATTCTTCCGAACGCCGAGAAGGATGAAGATGTTGTCAGCGCAGGCCGGGAATGTCAAACAGTTTGGCACCACGATGTCAGGTTTGCCCAGCACGAGCTGGTGTTGAATAACCTACCAGCCTGCATTATGGTGTAGGAACAGATGCAGGCGCCAGAAAGTACCAGCGACAGAAAGGAGAAGGTTAAAGCCAAAGGGTTTCTGAGAATCTGGAACTACCAACGAACGTTGATCACCGCACTGATGGGCGAAATCCTGGAGATATTTGAAACACTCCAGGAGAAGTTGCAAAGGAGTGATTTGATCATCAGCGATCTGCTCACTGTGACACGTGACGCTGATGATCCAAAGAAGCTTGTCACAAAGTTCTTGGTGTGTTCAGAGAAACTGATGGTGAATATGGAAACACTGACTTACAGGTGGGAGCGATCGATGGTCACGAACCAAAGAGTGGTGGTCTTTTCACCACTGTTTTGCCCCCTGTCGACGGAGTTGCTTTCCTGTCAAGCGTGTATATACCAGCAATATCGTCGCTGATTCCATTCAGGAGCCTGTGTTGATTACATGCTATAATGATATCCACAAGGAATAGATGTTTCTTGCCTAATCATCCGGGTTCTGTTCTTCCTGAGGTAGTAATAAAGTCACACAGTGCGTTTCACAAAACGGTCTCGATTTGATGCCTTACGACGAGGTTAATTAATAATTAACATACAGTGAGAAGCATTACATGGTGTCAGAAACACGGAGCAGAGACAACACGCCAGAATTCGAAACGCCGAAACCGATAAATACGCAACTGAATGGAATTTTGACAATTGTCTTTTATCACCGAAGCTGTCAAGGTCAATGTCATGACGCGCAAGCCGCTTGGCAGGGCGATAATGTGTCCATCAATAACAGTGTAGACAATCTTGGCTGATTCAATCAGACAGCCAGATGAACTTGTTTTGGTTGGAAATATATCAGAAAATTGGCGCAAATTCAAACAAGAACTGTATATGGTAGCAACTGGTCATGATACAAAACCGGCTAAGCAAAAAATAGCACTGTTGCTCCATGTTGCTAGAAAACAGGCCATCGAGGTCTACAACACGTTTTCGTTTACTCAGGAAGAGGAATGGAACTATGAGAACGTTGTTGAGAAGTTCAATGCCAGTTTGACAGTCTCAAAGATAGTATGATCAGGGACCGTTTAGTATTGGGAATAGCAAGTTCAAGGTTACGCGAACGCTTACTAAGGGAAGACAGTTTAGACCTTGATAAAGCAATCAAAATATGCCAGGCGGCAGAGGCAACTGAAAGACAAATTCAGTCACTGAGTACAGATAAAGTAGCATCGACCAGTGAAGTCAACTACTGCCAAAAGGGGCGTCGCCAGCAATGGAAGCCACAACAACGAAAGACTGCCACAAAGTGTAAATGTTGTGATACAACGCATGCACTGCGCGCTTGTCCAGCGTATGGCAAGGCGTGTAATAAATGTGGTAAGGTTGGACATTTCGCGCGAGTTTGTAGAACACAGCCCAAGGAGGGGAAAGTGCGCTACGTTAGCCGGAATGATTCGGCCGACGGGATAGATGAAATGTTTGTTGGCATGGTTGAGCACGCCGATGCTGAGACTGACACGAAATGGACACAGAAACTCAGAGTTGAGAATAACACGATTGCATTCAAGTTAGACACGGGGTCAGATGTCAACATCATCTCTGAGAAGCAGTATGAGAACATTAGACCAACACCGAAACTAGGCCAAAGTCGAGCGGTAATGACATCGTACTGGGGGGCACCCATTACAAGCTTGGGGGTGTGCCGCGTGACGTTGAGATTTAAGAAACGTCAGATCTCGACTAACATGGAAGTGGTGCGAGGACAACGCAGACCAGCACGCCTAGGCGGTACTGACTGTGACAGGCTTGGACTTGTGAAGCGAGTCAACACCATGAAGAGTGAGTCAAACGGAAAAGAGACGATGAAAACATAAATCAAGAAGGCATATCCGCAGTTATTCCAGGGGAGTGGAACTCTGCCTGAGGTACACACGATAGTGCTCAAAGATGGCGCCAGGGGTGTCGTCCACGCTCCTCGCCGGGTGGCTGTTTCCAAGAGGCCACAGCTGAAGCAAGAGCTTGACCGGCAAGTGGAGGTGGGGTTCTTGGCAAAGGTCAATGAACCAACGGACTGGGTCAACTTGCTCGTGATAGCAGAAAAGTCCAACGGGAAAATGCGGTTATGCATAGACCCGAAGGACTTAAATAAAGAGATCAAACGTGAGCACTTTCAAATCCCAACAAAGGAGGAGATTCTCGGAAAGCTGGAAAATGCAACATGTTTTTAGAAAATGGATGCGACGGCGGGTTTCCATCAGATACGATTGGAGAGACAGTCATCGTTACTGACAACCTTTAACACCCCGTTTGGACCGTACCGATACTTGAGGCTACTAATGGGTATCTGCTCTGCACCTGAGGTGTTTCACAAAACGGTGCATCAGTTCCTAGAAGACCACGAAGGCGTGAGCGTCTACATGGACGACATCATCGTCTGGGGGGCCACGGTAGAAGAACATGATCAGCGCCTCAGGAAGACGCTGCAGCGACTCTCGGAGGTGGGGCTGGTCTTGAACATAGAAAAATGTGTCTTCCGCTAACCTGAACTCGCGTATCTTGGCGAAGTGATCACCCATGATGGTGTGAAACCTGATCCGGATAAAATCCAAGCGATCCAGGATATACCAACACCGACTGATGTGACCGAGTTACAGCAGGTGTTAGGCATGGTGACGTACCTTGGCCGATACATACCGAATCTGTCCGCCAGAACCGCTCCACTCAGACTACTGCTACAGAAAAACAGTGATTGGCAGGGGCAAAGCGAACACGAGCTTGCGTGGAATGGTATCAAAGAGACATTGTCAAAGCAGCCAGTGTTCCAGTACTATGATGAGAGCAAGTCACTTAAAGTATCGAGTGTTGCATCCAAAGACGGGATTGGTGCCGTGCTGTTACAAGAGACGAATGGATGCCTGTAGCGTACGCTTCGAGGTCCATGACGACAGCAGAGACAAATTACGCACAGACTGAAAAAGAACAGCTGGGCGTTGTATTCGCATGCGAGCGTTTTGACGTCTACATCTATGGTCGCAAAGTTACTGTTGAGACAGACCACCTGCCGCTGATAGTGATCTCAAAGAAACAGCTGTGAGATGCACCGCTGAGATTGCAGCGTCTCCTATTACGCATTCAGAAGTACGACTTGACGCTAGAGTACACACCAGGGAAACTCCTCGTGGTGGCGGACACGTTGTCGAGATCGTTCTCTGCGAAGGAGGTGACGAGCACAACAAAAAGCGACGTTCACATACACGTCTGTACAGTGAAATCGAGTCTGCCTGTGTCTGAGCGCAAATGGGCTGAGATAGCAGAGGCGACTGCAAACGATCGAGAATTACAGCAAGTGATTCGGGGCATGTCAAATGGCAGCGAATTTAGCCCAAAGCCTTACATGACATTCATAGAAGAACTGTCCATAGTCGATGGTGTCTTACTGAAAGGACAACGTGTAGTTGTGCATGAGAACATGAGAGGCGAGATGCTCCAGCTAATACACGAGGGTCACTTGGGCATCGAGAAGTGTAAGAGACGAGCCCGAGACATTCTGTACTGGCTCAACATGACTACAGATGTCTATGACACAGTCTCACGATGCCATGTATGTCAGGAGTACAACAACCACTGCAGATGCATGAGCGACCAGATCGACCATGGGCGAAGGTAGCATGTGACATCTTCTACCTGAAGCAAATTAAGTTCCGTACTTACTGACTGTTGACTATTACTCGCACTATCCTGAGATAGCACTCTTGTCGAGCGAATCGAGCCGACAGATGATCATCCACTTGAAGTCGCTATTTTCTCGATACGGAATTCCGTCGGAGTGTGTCTCTGATGGTGGTCCGCAGTTTGCTAGTGCTGAGTTCAGACAATTCACCAGAGATTGGGGCATCGAGCATAAGATGTCGAGCCCGTATTATCCGCAATCAAACGGACTTGCTGAAAATGCAGTGAAAATTGTGAAGCGGTTGCTCAGTAAAGCTGCCGACCGAGGAGAGGACGCGTATCTCGCCACTAGACTGTGGGAAATCTCCAACTGAGCTATTGTTTGGTAGAAAGCTGAGAACTCGACTGCCACATCGGCGCGAAACATACGCCAGGAAGACAGCACCACACGATCGTGGAAAGTCATTGACGGTGTTGCACCCAAACGACACGGTGCGGGTGAAGGACCCACGACGGCGACGATGGTCGGAGCGCGCATGAGTAGTAGGTCTCAGCGGACCTCGTTCCTATGACGTTCAGTGTGAGGATGGACGCATCATGCGCCGTAACCGTCAACACTTACAACGCGAGAAGTATTCAAGCCGTATCGTGCAGAAACCGCAACTCTGCCCGACCCAGAGACTCAAGAGTCTACTGCATCAGAGCCAGCGACGGCAACTGAGACACCTCCCGGGACAGAGACGATAGACGCCGATGAGGTCGCGACGCAGCCCTCGCCTGTGAAGACTTCACCTGTGCGACGACACTCTGAGAGAGTCCGAAAGACTCTAGTGCGACTGGACGTGTAATTGTCATATTAGTTTGAGGACATAGGACCTCTCTTCTGTGATCCTTAGCATTAATGGGAAATCTAATTTACAGACACTTTCCTTTCTGATTTATCGTGACTCTTAATCTTAAAAAGGGGGATGTGTTGATTACATGCTATATTGATGTCCACAAGGAATATTTGTTTCTTGCCTAATCATCCGGGTTCTGTTCTTCCTGAGGTAGTAATAAAGTCACACAGTGCGTTTCACAAAACGGTCTCGATTTGATGCCTTACGACGAGGTTAATTAATAATTAACATACAGTGAGAAGCATTACAGAGCCTACAGCAGAAACGGGATTGATCCACAGAATAGCGACATGCCTTTACTACATATGGCAACGAAATACTCTGGCTCAACTGACGTGGTCAATAGTTACTCATCTAACAGCTAAATACCAAGAAACATAGTAGGTTATCATCAACATGAAGCAACGACTGGATGAAGAAACTACATGGATTCACGGCGTACCGAGGAAGCAACGTTCATAAACCTTTACAACTACACAATGTACGAAACATTATCTAAGTTGACAGAAAGTTGTTAAAACAATAGTTCAACTGTGTCACTACTGGAAATAAATGGTGAATACCATGAAGCTTTAGGTATCCTCAGACCCTCAGTCTATAGCCACAATTGGAGAAGACATGAATTCAACACCACAAGTATAGTTGCCCAGTGTCTTGGTACGGCTGGACTTCGTACACCCTTGGAACTTCCAGAAACAATCTGAAAGATTTACACAACCTGCGAATGGTAACCTACTCAGCTTCCACGCACTAACAGGAATTCGACATCAGCGTTTTGTGGTCATGTGAAGACATCGAGCTTGCAAACTTTCCAGAACCAACCAGCTCCTTGTCAAGGGGGTTGGTCACGATGGGGAACTTGCACGGGCTGGATATGTTGTGTCTCACCTATTTTATGGAACTCGCTCGTGAGTAGTAAACCGTCGATCCTGTCAGGATCCAACTCTTTGGGTCTGACGATGCTACCCCACCCTCCACCCTACTACTTCGTATTACACACGCTAATCGCCACGCAAAGATTAGGTGACAGGCAGATTGTGAATATATAGTTATATCATCTCATATCGACACATATACGAAGAAGGAATTAGAATGCCTGTGTGAACGGGGTTATCCCCTATTGTAGATGTCACTCAAAATACAGGGCGGCTCGGCGAACAGGCTCGATCGTTTTTTTTTTGTAATGCCGATGATACCATTATGCATCCTGTATGTGCTAGTAATTGACTCAGTTGTCTGGTCAGCAGGCACTTGGTGGAAGCGCCTTTTGGTTTTTTTCACAACAAAGTATCCTGTAATGAATACTGCACGAGCCTCTGGTGCTGTCTTCTCGGGGTGTTTCACATCTGCTAGAGAGACTGCGAATATGTTTAAAAATAAAATCGACATATACCTCAGAAGGGCGGGATACACGTAGATAAAAGGGTTGGACTCTTGATAAGTTAATTCTCTGGGTGGCAATCTTGTTAAATCTTGTTATTATAAGCTTCACAACCTAGTGCTGTTTGTCATCAGATCACTTGTACTATCTACCTTTCTATATGGCTATGAGACGTGGACACACCATGCTCATACAGAAAAAAAGTCTTCGAGACCAAAAGCTTGAGGAAGCTGCTCCACATCTCCTACATGGAGCGTATGTGTGTGTGCGTGTGCTGAGCAAGGTCAAATCCCTGCATTGTGGGCTCACAAGAACCGCTACTAGCAACTGTCAAGAGAAGAAAACTGGCATGGTTTGGGTTAATGAGAAGCTGAAGTGGCGGGGCCGCGAGCGCCGCCGTCATTTCAGCTTCGGCCCCACTTATGTCATCAGTGGGGCCGAAGCCGCAGAGAAGCTGGCGTTACGGCGGTGCGGCGGCGAACCATTTTCAACGGCACACCCTCCTCCTCCGTTTACAGATGTTATGATCCGACAGTGCGGCAGGCGGTGTCATGCTGAAGCTCCGGCTCAGCCAACCCAATTTGAATTTTAGTTCGCGGTCACCAGGGTTTTTGTTGAGCGTCAACGAGGATGCAATTATAGGTTTTTGTCCCCCCCCCCCAGACTACCCTATCTGGCACCGCCCCTGACTAACACAATCAGCATAACAGACACGATGACCATTAGGACTCCATCACCAACAATAACGAATTGTTTATAGAAGCCTCTAAAATTGTTGCCTGTGATTCTATAAATTAATTAAGCGATGATGACGTTTTACAATTATCCCCGTTAGCAGAGACAACTCATAGCCTGGGTCCGGATTAAACTGTGTTCTGGTACTGCCATGTGCGCTACCACAAACAGCACAACTAGTAGCGCCTATGAACACTATGTACTATTGGCCTCCCCACAACTAACATAATGAACTGATAAAACGGTCTGAATGTGTCACATGCACCACTTTCACAACAAGCACCACAACACAAAGGGGTCTACTTCATAACAACAACAACAACAACTACAGCAACTACAGCAACAACAGCAACAACAGCAGCAGCATGCTAGCATCAGCAACAAAAACAACAACAGCAACAACAACACGATTTAATCAATACAGCACAAGAACCACTGACACCACCCAGTTCATCGCCACCACAACAACGACAGTAGCTTTCAGGATTCTGACTTGGTAACTTTCCGACAAAAAGCTGGTGGTGAATACCCTATTCACTTGAGAAAGCTCTCACAGTCCACATCCCAATGTATATCTGTGGAGGACTAACATTTCTGCAAGGATCAACATTAATATTGGATCTCGCTCATGACCTGCGATGGGCTGTGGCTGTGACAAAACCTTGCATCTCAAAGCTTATATCAGGAAGATGTAACTTCAACCATACATAAATACCTTCATCTGTGTATATATGAAGTATCGCTTTTGATGCGTTAAATTTAATGGTTCAAGGAGCCAAGGTATAGTTAATGTTATATTTTACTAATAATATATATATTAATTATTATCAAATGTTCCTTAAAAATAAATTTCTTTTGTTTCGTTTTGTTTACAAATTGAGGGGTAATTACGGTTTGGCTCGCTCAACGGGTAACAGTGCCAAGAAGATTAAAAACCGCTGCTCTAACGACTGCGCGACTGCGCTCTGTTCGTTGACGGACCGCCATCCGTGAATGCAGGTAGCGCATCCCACCGTCACACCTGATTCTTTGACCGAAGGCATATAAACTGTGGCCACTACAATGTTCAACAGGAACCCCAACAGCGCTGCCGACAGATACAGTGAAGATTTATTGATATCGTCGGATCACGGACGTCGAGTTCTTTGTTAAAATCGGCATAAATAGCATTAAAGTCATGTCGGTAAACGCCCCGTTACTTCGGGCGCCTGGCATGAATGAGTGAGCACGTGACTTTGGACTCTTGAGAGGACAAACTATATAACGCGATATGTTATAAACGAGGGAAGAAGCTTTCTAAATTGACGATGTCTAAAAGTGATACACGAGAGGAGAGGCTTTCTATAGTTCGATGCGCCCTATTTAAAGTGATATGTCATAGACGCGAGGAGATATTCTATTTAAAATGACATGTATAAACGAGAGGACAGCGTCTACATAAAGCGCTGCGTTATACAGGAGAGCAGATGCTCTCTAAAGTGATGCGTTATACAGGAGAGTAGATGTTTTCTAAAGTGATACGTTATACAGGAGAGTAGATGCTTTCTAAAGTGATACGTTATTTAACAAGATTTAACAAGATTGCCATCCAGAGAATTAATTCTAGATGGCAGGTGGACAAGGAAGCCCTTTGGCTTATCGAGAGTCCAACCCTTTTATCTACATATATCCAGCCCTTCTGAGATATGTGTCAATTTTATGTTTAAACATATTCACACTATTAGCACCCACACAATCATCAGATAATCTGTTCCATTCATTCACAGTCCTTTGTGAAAATGAGAACTTTCTTACGTCTAATCTACACTGCTCCTTTACTAATGTAACTTCATGTCCTTTAGTTTTTCTAACTTTCTTAACTGACAAAAAAACATATTTCTATCAATATTTTCATAACCATTCAATATTTTAAACACTTCTATCTGATCTCCTCTCAATCTCCTGGTCTCTAGTGTTGTTAAACCACATTCTTTTAGGCGTTTTTCATAACTAAGATCCCTCAGTTATCATTTTAGTCGCTCTCCTCTGTACTCTTTCTAGCATATCTATGTCCTTCTTGCGGTATGGCCTCCACGCTTGTATACAATATTCTAAATGAGGCCTAACTACTGTTTTGTACAGCAGTATTATTAGTTCTTTTTCTTTATATGCTATATTTCGCCTAATCAATCCAAGGATTTGATTTCCTTTTGAAGCTGCAATTCCACACTGCTGTGAAACCTTCATGTCAGCACTAATTGTCAGCCCTAAGTCTTTTTCTTTTAAAGTAGTACTTACTACAGTTCCCCCCATTGTATATTCAACATATATTCGTTCCCATGTCCTGTGTGAAGGCATTTACATTTCCCAAAATTGAACAACATTTGCCACTTTTCAGACCATTTGATCCACCTGTCAAGATCATCTTGTAAATGCTGTCTAGCTCCATCACTTTTAATCCTTCTAAACACTTTTGTATCATCTGCAAATTTCAACACCTTGCTAGCTATATCATCGTCCAAATCGTTTATATATATTAAGAATAATATATGTCCCAGTACTGATCCCTGTGGAACCCCACTCAAAACTGATTTCCAGTTTGAAGCCTCCCCATCAACTACTACACGTTGTCTTCTGTCAATCAGCCATTTTTCTATCCAGTTAATAATACCATTTCCTATGCCATGGGCCTTTAGTTTAAGCAGTAATCTTTGATGTGGCACTTTGTCGAAAGCTTTTTGAAAATCTAAGTAGATGATATCTACTGGTGATCCATCATCTACCCACTTAGTGATATCTTCCAAAAAACATAACATATTTGTTAATCATAGCCTCGCTTTTAGAAACCCATATTGAGATGAGTTTATCAAGTTATTGTTAACAAGAAAATCCACCATGTGATCTTTAATTAGCCTTTCTAATAATTTATAAATCACCGATGTTAAACTAACTGGTCTAATAATTATTTGACTTGTTTCTCGAACCTTTTTTTAAATAACGGTATAATGTTTGTTTCTTTCCATTCTAAAGGAACCACTCCCTCTTCTAATGACAAGTTGAAAACTGTTGCAAGCGGTATGCTAATTTGTTCTACAATTTCCAATAGTAGTTTGGGTGGAATACCATCCACTCCAGGTGATTTATTATCCTTCATAGCCCTAATTTTCTTGGCTACCATTTCTGGGGTTACAATTAACTGTCTTAAATAGTCTAATTCTGCCCCCTTGAACTTAGCCTCTGGTACTGGCAGTGAACTAGTGTCTTCTCTGGTAAACACTGAACTAAAATACTCATTCGGTTTCCTGCCATTAAGAATCCTTCTGATATTATATTTCCAGCACTATCTTCTAGAGGACCGACCTTATCCTGAACTTTCTGTTTGCTTCGAACATACGCATAATTTTTATTATTTCTTTCTGATTTTACTTTGATGGTAAAATGTATCACTACTTCCCAGAGGCTCACATAATTTAACATTGTCAACTAATTCGTTCTGTGAGGACAAAACTAAGTCTAACAGATTCTCTCCCCTGGTTGGTTCTAGCACATGCTGAGAAAGGAAACTAGCTTGTACTAAAAACTTGTGGTCCTCACTACCCACTCTGTAGAGATTTCCATTTTATATGCCCATGGTTAAACTCCCCCATAATAACACAGTTCCGTTTGCTCACTTCCCTTATAGCGTTTTGTATTTTTTTATTCTCTTCTATGCTTATGTTTGGACTTCGATAAACTAATCCAACCGTTAACGTTGAGTTTCCTGTAACTATGTTACACCAAACAGGTTCTTCGCAATCTGCTTCTCTGTCTAATTTAATTTCATCAGCCTGGATAGATTCTTTAATATATAAAATAACTCCACCTCCCCTTCTTCCTATTCTATCTTTCCTAAACATTACATATCCTGTCAGTTCCAATTCGGCATCTGATATATCGGTTGTTGCCCATGATTCGGTTATACATATTATGTGAGGGTCAATATCTTCTACCATAATGTTTAGTTCATTTCTTTTGTTTACTATACTCCTTGCATTTAAACAAACACATTTATACCCAGCTTCAGAACAGTTTTCCAGCCTGTTCTTTGCTGAATTATTTTTGCTGTCTTTATCTATGCCTCCAGTTTTAGGCTTCTCTGCGAGTCCCCCCTGCGAATTTAGTTGCAACCTGTCCCACTGTCAACAGATCGCAGCAGATTCTCTGAGAATACTGCTGCCCCCATTCCACTTAGATGGATGCAATCTCTCATGTACATATTTTCTCTCCCAACAAAGTACCCCCATAAATCTATGAATCCCACGCCCTCTTCCTCACACATCTGCCCAACCAGTGCGTTGATCGCCATCCTCTTACAGTTTCTGTATCTTGTCCCCCTTCCTCCCATTACTGGCAAAATTCCTGAGAGAATAACCTGTTCCACTCTTGTCTTCTTTAGCTTTCTCACTAGATGTCTGTACTTCTGAACTATCCCAGTTGTTCCCTCCTTGTCTGCATTGTTTGTCCCTACGTGTACAAGTATAGACCCTCCCTTGCCATGCCCCAATACCTTCTCTACCCTTTCGGTTACATGCTCTATCCTAGCCCCCGGTAGACATACAACAACGTCCTTCCCCTCGCATATAGTCTTGTCTGTTTTTCTCAGAATTGAATCGCCCATAAACACTCTCTCTTTTCTCCTTGCCCCCTCAATCACTACCTCGGAGTAGCTCCTCCGGTTTGCATATGTCTGGTTGTTGTCTTTTCCTCTTGCCGTCTTCTCTCCTGTCACATTCTCTTCCATTCCCTTCTTTCCTGTCGCGTTTTCTCTTGTCCCCTTTACTCCTCTCATCTTCTCTTCTAGCACATTTACTCTCACTTCCTTTCGTCCCTTCTTCTTTCCTCCCATCACATTTTCTTCTCTCCTCTCCCGTCCCTTCCCCCCGGCTACCTCCTTCACTACGGTCACTTTCTCCCCTGTAACCTTCACGCCTGTCCGGGTTCCTTTTTTTACTGAACACTGTCTTCTTCCATCAGTCTTCTGTCTTTATTTTCCTCTGCCGAACACTTTTCCTCCGTCCCTGTGTTTTCTCAATGTCTTGTTCCTTCACACCGGTCACCTTTCCTCCTCCCAGTCTCCTTTCTTCAGTCTCCATGTCACAACTCTGCTCCTTCTGTGTTGTAGAATTCTCAACTCTCTCCGTGTCATCCCTCTCTGCTCCATCTATTTCTATGTTATACAGAAGAGTAGAGGCTTTCTAAAGTGATGCGTTATACAGGACGGACGGGTGGGCGGGCGGGCGGGCGGGCGTGGATATGGGCGCGTGTGTGCGAATTTCAAAGACAATCAGACGGAGGCTAGTTTAACTTTTTGTGAAGGAAATATAAAGGTTTTGCTTTTTAGGACTTGTTCCATTTAGATATCTATGGACACATAAATGTAAGGTGGGCTCGTGAACTATGACATTTAATTAGATACAAAATCCTTGACTATGATTCATTTTCAGGAAAAAATATAACACTAAAATGTCATCGAAACGGCTATGGCTATCAGTTATCGGCGTATTTCAAAGAAATTGTACAACAACAAGGGACATACTTAGCTGGTCGACACGTGATTGGGACATTTATTTATACCTAGTGCATATGTCACTACAAACGACCGTGCGGTTTGGAGGGCCATGGTTGCAATGCCTGTAGCATGCATGACACTTAGAAGAAGAAGATATGTAAAATGCATAGCTTGTGTGAAGTGGGACTATGTTAGCTGAAAAAAAAACCTTGCGAACTTTGACAAGTTGTCTGGTGATGATCCTTCCTAACTGAGAGTTAGTTTAAGGCGACGTTACACCTTCCCAGCTAACAAAACTCGTTGGGCCAATGGAATTAAACATGACGTTTTCATTGGCACATGATTGGCTTTCTCTGATTGATTTGAGCTGCGCGCCGGGTATAATGCCAATCGTGACTTCGGTGGCCCTGTTCTGGCCCGATTATTGGGAGAGATGCCAATTAAAAACTAATGATATGCCGTCGAAAACATTAATATGCCTACTTTACACATTTAGCCTCACTCACAATCACATAACATGGAAACAAATAAACACACTTTTCACATTTATATTTAGGAACGTACCTTTAATGGCACACATATTGTTGTGTTGTGTTTGATAAATATCAAATGTTGTGTTTGATAAATATCAAATGACGGCGGTTTCGATCTATCGGCTTTGTCACGATGACGGAAACCCCGTACGATTGACGGGGAGTTGACATGTATGCGCGGGAGTTTAGAAGCAACAACCTTTACCTTACGAGCACAGTCGCTGCCGTTCCTAAATTCCGCAGCACATAATATGCAGATCCACATCTCTATGGTAATCTCGATCGCGCTTTCGTTGTTACATATATAGCACACTCGCACGCACGCATGCACCCGCACTATTTGTGCAGTATTTAATTAACTAAGTAATTCAAACAAAATGAACATAGAATGCAAAATAATCCCACAAGTCCCCCCTTCAGGAACACGTCCATAAACAATTAAGCTGTAGAAAATATAGCGAAGATGCCAATCACATTATGGAAACAGAGACTTTCCAAACAGCATATAGCTTGTGGTTAAAAGCGTATGTGAAGGGGGCAGATATACGAGAGACTACGTTCGTGAATCAACCCACGACACGTCAACTTCTTTGTCAAATTACAAAACAAGGTAAGTAGTAAAACAGCCCACCCAACGTTCTAACGGGTGATGTGAGCGCGGTAACCCCGGTAATAACAAAGACATCGCACCAATATGAATAGCATGCAGGAGAACATAATCATTCACACTGATGAAGATCAAGTACCCCAGGAACCATAGGTCCACCCAAAGAAATGACGTTAACTACGTCAATAAAGAGGATACTAATGCAGCTACGCAGGTTTTTAAACCTTATATAATGCGATACAAAGATAACGTTAAACTTTATAGTAATATAATTAGTAATTAAATTACTATATAAATTACAAAATGTCTTACAAATTGTATTGCAAATTAGATTAATAATTAAATAAATAACAAAATTAGTAATTAATTAAAATGTAGCGTAATTAAATTACTGAATAGTCTGAAAACGTTGTGCTAAATATTCAATGGTTTAGTGTGTGCAAAAACACTCCCATTATTATTTACATAGGGAGCGCACTTTGTCCCGCAAAATGGGGGTGATGGCTTTTTGCTACCCCTACAAGTGCAAATGTTTAGGCCTAAATATCTGATATCATCTGTTGAAAATTTTTCGTCGCCGGATCGGAGTAACTTCATTTTGTTGTTACCTGAACGGGGGCACATTTCAAAGGGTCTAGGGGCACGGTCATGTGGGCCCATTCAAAAAGGTCTACGGGCACGCCAAATTCAATAGGTCTAAGGGGCACATGCCACCCAGGTCCCCCTGGATCCGACTATGCCAGGTAAATAATTATTTAGCATTTACGTGTACTTTTGCTATGCATGTATTACAATAATAGGCATATATGGGTAGCCTAAAAACGGAAATAGGGGTAACTTTTTGTTGTGCTTCTTTTGCAGAAAGCAAACATAACCAACATGATTTGGCATATTTTGATTGGTATATAGCGCCAGTAAAACTAGGATCCGCTGAGATAGGTGAGGGTGCGCTTCCCCGGGGACGGGGGCGGGGGCGTGTTGTCCCACACTTAGGCCTATACACTTAGTCTGAACGTCATGATTCTCAACGACCTGTTTCCGAGAAGAATTTTGTTAATCGTCACACAGACACTGTAAACATCGCTTAATACAATCACCCCGTCCCACAGTTATTTGATTAAATAATTGTTTCCGCTGTAAATCCTCAGTATAGTACCTGAAAGTCTAGTGGCCAATATAAGAAAATCCAGAAGACGATCAATTAAGTAGAACCCGATAGTTGTTTTGCAAAAAAGAGTGATACGTATTATATATGGAGCAAAAGCTCAAGACCATACAAACAACTTGTTTGTCGATCTTAAAGCTATTAAGTTTTTTGATTATATTGAGTATAAAACGGCTATCACAATGTACAAGTTGAAATATAATTTACTTCCGAAAAACATTCTAAGCTGTTTTCACTTGAATAACGAATGTTGGTGTGTAACAAGACAGAGGGATGTATTTAAACAATTGTACTTTCGTACAACTTTGAAGGCTATTTGTGTGTCTAATATTGGAGTCAAACTGTGGAATAGTTTACCTGAAGATTTAAGAAAGTGTCAGCATATTTGTATGTTTGTATTTATATCGCAAGCACCTAAAATGGCTGGGGGTGAACCACTGATAAGTATTGTACTTCTGTTCACCCCCTTTCCACATTCAACATTGTATTTGTTTTATTGTGACGTGTAATGTTAAATGTTGGAAATAAATGATTTACTTACTTACTTTTATTGACGTAGGTTCAAACGTCTAAGTAGCAAGTCAACGTCAGACTTAGAACTTGAAAAAACGAATTATGTAAGTTGTTATTTTACTTATGAACAACGTGGAGCCTGGAAGAACAACTCCAACGTCAGAGCCTGAAAAACGGCCTAGATTTCCACACGATCGAGCCACACTTTGATATCGCGACGTCAGGATAAGCGTGACAGGAGGAGTGTCTGCCGGCTACCCCCTCCTGCGTACGCGGGTGTCTCGTCACAGCAATAGACCACGTTGTCAGTTGTCGGGCGCATCTATTTGCGTCAAACGCACGTGTGCCCGTTCGAGCGTTGACGCCGATGACGCCAAAAACAGCGACATCCGAATAATTTTTACTCCCGCGATAGAGACGCTGGCGTTTGGATCTCTCGCCGCGGATCGACGGGTTGACACCGCAGTGTCGCCGGGCACACTAACCGCCGCGGTCACGTGGGACGCATTTCGTTCTGGCGCAGATGGGGAGTTCGGTAACTGCAGCAGTGGAAAGGTGAGTGTCTGATGTTTTGTCGCCCTAGTGCTAACATTGTCACTATTGCATGTTGATGGTTAGGCATTCAGCATAAAAGCGTCATGTTACATACAAGTTCTTCAAATTTAGGCTAAGTCGTAATTTAGGAAGCCTGGAAATTGGAAGGGTTCCCACTAGGCTCTAGCACAGTGACAGACCCTGATTTTTAGCTGGAGACGGCGGCAACCCTAACGTGTGAGTTCTTGTCACGCGAGGCAAAGATGAAAGTAGTGTAGCAAAGTGCTGAAAAATTCCGTGCATGTGAACATAATAGGAGTGTTAATTATACGGTCAATGACATTGACAGCCACTTACAAGTTCAACTTTGGAGTTTTGGACGATCGGAGGATGTGCTGTTGTCAGTGTTGATTACTTGATACCCGGGGGGGGGGGGGGGGGGGGGGCACTACCCTTACATGTGGGTAGGGGTGTGCAGCTGAAGGTCACATACCCCTACTCTTGATAAAGGCATCCAATATAAAAAAGTATACCCTTGATCTAGGGAGAAATTTGAAGAAAGACACAATTTTTTAATAAATATTTAATTCATATAAACATAAACATACTTCTCGTGGCCGAATTTCCCACGAAAATTGCACCAAGTAGTTGCTGACATATACCAAAATATACGCGGTAGGTAACCATGGATGCTGCGATAAAAACCTAGCCTTGTCCTAGGGCTAGGGAGAGTTCCTAGAAATTATTTTGTCTATGGAACTTCTGTGTAATGTTGGCCCGTGTTCTAGGGAGCCTCGGTAAAAAAACGACCCTTGAAGTCGGCACATCCACAGTACTGCTAGTATAGGCAAAGCCCCCCCCCCCGGACTTGATAGCAGTGTTATGACGCCACTTAGTTGTATACAGTTAACTTCATGAGCCCAGCCATGTTACACATTTAACCCATGGGCAACTAGCATGTGTGGGATCTTTTACTACCTCTGGCATAGACATCAGATCAGGTAGAAAGGATCAACAGTAAATAGTGTCTCTTTCACAAGACACAGGCAGTGTAGGGTGAAAAAAATTGACCAAATTTCAAAACAGGATTCAAACTTGCCTAGCCCATGCCATGGCATGGAGTGTACAAAAGTCATGGTCACAACTATTAATACACTAGAGTGACAGATGTCTGACAAACCTAAGCACATCCCTGGCACCAGATCCCTGTGGGCAGTTTTGATTTACGACTGATCAAATAGAGTTAAAATTGACAAAGAAATTTGTGAAGACACTATTTAAACCACTGCATATTAAGCAAAATGTTGCAGCAAATTCATCGAGGCATTGACTGCCCTACCTTAAGTGAACTGGTAGAAATTGTGTTTGTTTTATAACTTCTATGTATCATACGTCAATATTAATGACAGACCTGTGTGAATCACTCAATTTTAGTAATCAAGACGTTTGCAAATTAGCACATTCTAACAGGGGCGTAGCTAGCCATACGCACGTACGCACGTACGCACCTACACACAAGCTTTCACATCAATATGTCAAACCTAAAATTCCATTTAAGACAGTGGTTGCTGTAAGCCCTGATAAAGTTGTTCCCCTTGGCAAAGAAAATGTCAGCATTAACTTGTAACAATTTATCAATACTTTGATGACACAGGATGAAGTTACTAGAAGCAGGCAGCCTATCTGCGAAGCTGCTGCTGTTGGTATATGGCCTGGCAGGCAAGTCGGTATTGAGACAGCATATAATTTATATCATAATTCAGTTGTATAAATTTATTAATGTTTGACTACCTCTACGGGTGAAACTAACAGAAGCATGCAGCCACTTTGAAGTCAGTAAGGTGATAGCATACAAGCCCTTGTGGTAGTATTGATGTAGCCTCACATCAGCAAGGGAAATCGACAAGTTAGGTTTTTTAATAATTTAAATTGTCAAATAACTGTTGATGTAACTGATATTGTTATTGTTAATGATTAGGTAGCTGGTGGTCAAGTGAGAGAAGTGGTGGTCAAGGGTGAAGAACATGGGAGAGTCATTGATGAAGAGGATTAGGCTTTCTCACTGTAAACGTCGATAATGACACATAGCTTAGCAACTTGGATCTAGCTTTGGAAAACTGGAAAGCCAATGTCCAACAATAATAAACATACCTTTCTTGAAGCTAACTGGAGACATCCTATTAATTCATTTGTCCATCAATGTGGACAAAAATTATTGAAATGATAAGTGTGTTTTAATAGATGTAAGAAAATTAGCTTTAAATCTTTCCCAGAAAGTATCTGCAATGGATGAGGCATCTTCTCGCATGGTCGCATCCCCAGTGAAAGTCTTGGTTTGTTGAAGCCGCCAGCACAACTGGTGAAGCATTGGCCACAAAGTATATAGTTTCACAGAAAGAATATGGAGTTTTGGTGGCAAAGACATGCACTCAGTGATATGAAAGAGCAGCCAAAATGGCATCCAGCGTGGAGTGCAAGCTGCATTCGCTTTGTGAGACAAGATGGGCCAGTCGTACAAAAGCACAGTACACATTGAAGTCTGCCTTCTTTGTTGTAGTCACTGTCCTGGAATGTTTCTAAGATGCTTTGGGACGACAGACCCAAAAGTTAATTATCTATCGAAATTTGACTTCATCATAACAGTAGTGACCAAGTAGTGAGCATGTCCACCATATTCTGCTTCCTCAGGCTACTACAGGTCAAACAGTGAGTCCTTGTACAGGCAGCCAATGATGCACCCTCTGTTGTATCAGAGCTGCAGCAGAATACGTTGTTTGATAGTAGAACTTGCAGGAAAATTTGAGCAAGAAATACACACATGTTATCCAGGCTGCAGTAACTGTTGCTCAGCTGCTCTATAAGTTCATATCTTCTTTTTATCAGAGTTTATAATAATAACAATAAACTTCTATAGCACTTATATCGCCAGGATTGTACATACAAGAATCGTTGGGCAAAATCGTTAACGTGGACAAGCAAGAGTCGTCATTAAAGCAATGGACCGCTGAAGGTTATGGTGGAATGCAATTTCAAATAAATAAGTCCAGTTTTCTACGAAAGGTAGCTATAGTCTCAGATGACTTTAAAAGTGACAGAGAGTAGATTCCAGATTTTAGGTGCAACTACAGAAAAAGCATGTTTGCCAATATTAATATTGGTTTTCGAAACAAAAAGTTGTGAAACTGATGAGCTGAGATTCCTGGGGATATCGGAAAAACGGAGGAAACTAAACAAATAGGATGGGTGCTGTGTAGAAAGGGCACGATGTGTGATAGTGGCTAACTTGAATTGTATTCGATATGCAACTGGAAGCCAGTGTAACTGTTAAGTAGGGGGCAGTGATAGTGAGAAACGAGGAGCTTTTTGTATCACATGTGCTAAACAATTCTGTACACGTTGGAGTTTAACCAAGTCCTTTTTAGCAATATTGTTTAGTAGTGAGTTGCAGTAGTCAAGGTAACTGCTAATTGGAGCAACTGATATTGTCTTAGCAGTAGATAAAGACTAATGACGCCGAATTCAACGGAAATCACGTATATGGTAGAAATAGGATTTACATACTTGAGAAATGTTCTGGTGAAAGCTGAAATCACTATCAAAGATAACACCTAGATTACGAACAGTATCTGATGGTGATGTATCATTACCAAGCAATTTAAATGGAAAGTAGTTAACAACCTTGTTTCGTTGTTGTTTTGTGCCAATAATAATTAGATCACTTTTATCTGGATTTAGCTTCAATTTACTTGCTTCCATCTACAGCAAGATGAGACAGTCATTTAAAGTTGATAGAAATATCTGTGCATCAGTTGGTGAAAGTGATATATACACCTGTGTGTCATCAGCATACAAGTGATGATTTATATTATAATTACATTAGATGTATGTTATATAATAATAATAAGATAACTTATTCTGCACCTAACTCTTTAGAAACCAAGCTCTACTGCCAATGTAGGAGTCATGTGCTGTTCTTCGTTGCCCCAGTGCCCTTTTTATGTTTTATTTCAGCTCCGAAATGCACCCAGTTGTAATTGGATACACAGTTTCGGACTGACAGATAGACGTCAGGATGTGTTGAATATTGGTAAGGGGGTAAGGGGGGGTAAGGCTCACAAAAGCCACAAGCTTGGAACCTAGGGCACGTTGGGACCAGGGGCACACCATGTATTTATGCCTAGCTATGCGCCTGTCTAAGTTACACTGAAGTGGCCACTGAATTTTATATTTTATCGTATAGACCTGTACACAATTTGTGCATGCTTCAGTAGTGATCAATTTTAAACTTAAAATGTTTTTCTATTTATTATAATTTAAGAAGAGGAACATGATGAAGAAAAGCCGTTCTGTCTGTTGGGAGACCTTTGTTGATTAGCCATACGTTATCTAGATAGCGACATCACACAGTTGTGTAAAGGACAATGGGTTTGAGGTGGAGCCTTAGTTCAATAGCCAGTCATACATAGGTTAGACAGTGACATCACAAAGTTGTGTAAAGTTGCTCTGTATTTAACTCTGTTATATGCGCCTTATTAGACTAGAGATAGCCACAGAACTAAGGCTCAAGATCTAACAGAACTAGTGTTGATGCTTACTAACAGACAACAGCTGTCGCAGGAATATCAGTTTAAAAGGAACAACTTCAAAATTCCCATTCTGGCCAGCACTGTTTTAGTTATCCAGGTTGAATGTAGTAAATAATAATTATGCATGCTAGTATATAAACATAGTTGTTGTCTACTCGAAGTAATCATAATAATAACATTGAATGTTTTGAGTGGATTGATAGTAATATTTGAGGTTTTTTCATGAGGGAATATAACTATTGACTAAGTCCAGAAGCAACTAAAAAGATTCTAGAAACAAATGCATTTAAAACATCTTAAACTGCTTGGTTTCTTGATGAAAATGTTCATAAAGTTGGAAGAAGAAATCAGATTAAGATTTCTTCTGAATATTGGGTATCGCATCAGGAATGTTAAATTTCCTCACTGACATTTCTAAATACAGTAAAACGTCATAAAATACGTGCATTTTTTCAGAACCATAATATAAATCAGTTAGCTACAAAAAGGTTTATATTCAATTAGCAAGTCACTTTTTAGAACTACCGGTAAACACAGAGCATAAATCAAATTGCTCTTTGGTGCTCCATAAACAGACTGTCCTTATTCATGCAGTTGTTACTTAACTGAAGACATTGTATAGAAAGAGAAAATGGAGAAAGAAGAAACTAAAAATGATTGAAAATATTGAGTCTCTCTTCAGGAAGATTTATTCCTTGATGTAGGAAAGGGTTCTCTCAAGGGTGGGGAGTAATGATCAATAACATTTAAAAGCTAGGACGATGATGCCAATAATTATAGGTGAATGTCTTTATAACGTTTGCAGGGAGAGGTGCCGGGTACATGAAAAATGATCAGATGACACAGAAAAGCCAGCGGGGCATAGTTTGAGGGATGCCAAATGGTCACTGTTTTGTTGACAACTGGAATACTGCTTATGGATTTTGAGATTGACCAATCCTTTTGTTTTGATGCACTTCTGAGCTTGGTTTCCAAGGATTTAGGTGCAATAGAAGTTATCTTATTATTATTATTATTAAAATCACAAGAGAAGTTATTTTGTTTGCATACTGCTATAAATACACCGGTGAACCTCTACATTGACCAAGAACAAATAAACATTATGTTTAGAAGGTGACGATCCCTGACGAGCAATGAATGACTAATGTAACTCAAACATACGTACATGCAAATATAGTTGCATATATTGCAATGCTACACAAATATAGTACATTATACAGAGTTGACATCCTGTTACTAATGTTAGCATGCAGTGCACACACAAATCTTCCAGATATTTGCACAGCAGATTCATTTTCTATTGTCTGAAGGTGGCAGTGCTTGCTGTCTTTATATTTCAATAAATCATTACATTATAGTCTATCTATAATAATTAAATGATAAGCATTTGCACAAAATACTTCATACATTACATGACATGTACCAGGTAGTCTTTGCAATCTCGAATATGTGTACGCATGAGTTTGGGACTTTGCTGTGACTGCCAAGCATTATGTGACACATTTCCATGAATTATGCAGACTTATTCTCAAAGTAACTATGATACATTTTTATTCTAGTCATTAAAAATACAGTGAAAGACTTCAGTCACAGCTGCTACATGTTGAGAAGATTGACAACATTATGGGATTAGCAGTTATGTTTTATGGTACTCTTGCATAACACAGAACTTTGTGATGCAAAGCAGCTACTTTGTGTGTGTGTATTTGACCCATAAAAATTGGTCCTAAGATGTTGACTTAAGTAAACTGCTGTATGAATTGGAACACTGCATGTGGTTGCAGTCTTGAGTTAAGTTAGAATTAGACCAGATGTCAGCATTACGTCAAGCTGTTTCATCTTAGCTGCTAGTAGATCCATCTGGTTATATAGCCTTTTAAAAGTCCCCAGCACTAAGTTGGTTGTATTTAGTTTTACATTGTTTTTTATTCTGAATGATTTGTAGAGAATTTGTTGAGAACCTATCGGACTGTTAAGTGCTGTAAATTTAATGAAGCACACATCCAGACTAAAGGAGAGAAAAATTACCTCTGTACTGTATTCATTTCTTAGTCAGAACAAATTAAATGAGCAGCTTTAGACAAAAAAACATTTAAAACTAGAAATGGTAGATGAATTGTTATACTTTTACACAATGCTTCATCAACTGTCAAACCTGTTCATCCCAACCTCAGTGCGACACATCTTAGAAACATTCAGCCATGCTATAATTACTGCACAAAATATATTCATGTAATCCTATCTAACCAAGTACTCATCTCGTTTGAAGTGAAGTCAAGTTTAGCCCCACAAAACTGGAGTGATTGATGGAGATGATGAATTATTCCTGTAACTCTGGTGTATTATGACGTGTATTATGACGTGTATTATGACGGGACACTCGCTGACTGGGGGGAGGGTTCTTGTCATGTGGTGTCAAGATTTAACAAGATTGCCATCCAGAAAATTAACTCTAGATGGCAGGTGGACAAGGAAGCCTTTTGGCTTATCCGAGAGTCCAATACTTTTTTTATTTACGTGTATCCCGCCTTTTTAAGGTATGTGTCGATTTTATTTTAAAATATATTCACGCTACTAGCACCAACACAATCAGCAGATAAACTGTTCCATTCATTTACAGTCCATTGTGAAAATGAGAACTTTTTTTATATCTAATCTACACAGCTCTGTAACTAATGTAACTTCATATTTCCTGTCTATCAGCAAAACTACTTATTATCTGTCTGTCTGTCTGCGTCTATCTATAGTCTTTATGGTCTGTGTTTGTCTGTCTGTTTGTCTGTCTGTCTCTATCTGTCTGTATGGTCTTATCTATGTGGTCTGTGTGGTCTGCGCGTGTGTGTGTGTGTGTGTGCGTGTGTGGTGTATGCGTGTGTGTGTGGTCTGCGCGTGTGTGTGTGGTCTGCGTGTGTGTGTGGTCTGCGTGTGTGTGTGGTCTGCGTGTGTGTGTGGTCTGCGTATGTGTGTGTGTGTGTGTGGTCTGCGTGTGTGTGGTCTTCATGTGTGGTCTGCGTGTGTGGTGTACCTGCCTGCCTGCCTGCCTGCCTGCCTGCCTGCCTGCCTGCCTGCCTGCCTGCCTTACCCACTCTGACTCACATTTTTGGTCTTAGAGTTAAGGTACACTTGGATCATTGTAATGTTACGTATTGAAGAATCTCTTAGAAAATTATGCATTTTTGCATTGCTTACTAATACTGTGCAGTGCATGTAAAATCCTTTTTTGCCTATAGTATTGAACAGGTCAACCCCTAATGGAATAACCTGGCTGAATGAGTACCTCGTGTAGCTCCTTTTGACTTTCTGAAATTGTAAAACACCTATTTAGCGTCTCATCTGAGAGATTCATATTTCCAGCTTGCTATCTGCTTATGTTACAAATCAGTCAGCATAAAATGGTTAGTCATCAGGGCCTCTTAAGGAAGATAGCATCATTCTGTATAAGTTTGAGTTGAATTCTTATTATCCATTTACGTGAGTGAACAAAATACGATTTGATTCCTCTGCGAGTAAGCTTCCAATATATTATTGTGCCCCACCCATTTTTTAAAACAACCTCATATTATGATTGGGTTTTGGGTGAATAAATTTGCTTAACTGTTTTGTGCTGTTAAAACATGTCCTTCAGTTTCTTATTTTCTTAGGTTTGTTTTTTAACTAATTATTTATCAACCTTGGGTGGTCCGGGGGCTATAGATCTGGTACTTTTGAAAATGTGTGGCTTATCCAGCCATATGAAGTATAGATTATAACCTTCAACCATCCCTGAGTACTTACTGACCCCGACACAGTAGAAGATTACAGGCTATTTCCATCAAGCTGTCTCACCCAGTCCAGTTGTTATGCAAAGTTGGCTCCCACAAAAAATATGCTGGTAGCAGGCCAGATGTCACTTGTCGTATTTTCATAGATCAACATCATCAAAGTCAGCCTGTTGGTGTGACTTATTAATCACACCCATCCACTAATCCCATCCAAATAAGGATATCATGTAACTAGAGAGAGGGAGAGGTAGGGGCAAGTAGGGGGGTGGGGGAGGGGGTAGAGAGACGAATACAAACATTTGAAATGAACTGCTTCAGGAGACCCTCTCTCCTGCTCTCCATGTAACAAACGAATAAAGGTGTTAGACAGGTGTGTAAGTTCTCATACATATATATATATATATATATACAGTGTGTGTGTGTGTGTGTGTGTGTGTGTGTGTGTGTGTGTGTGTGTGTGTGTGTGTGTGTGTGTGTGTGTGTGTGTGTGTGTGTGTGTGTGTGTGTGTGTGTGTGAACTGGAGCGAAGTAGAGTGAACAAACTTGCCTAAGGCTCGAAATGGCAGCACAGGATTCAAACCCGGGTTCTCTTGATTGAGAATCCAAAGCTCTAACCACTGTGCCACTGTGCCCCAGTGCCAGGCCTGGGGTAATAATAATATGTAATAGTAATCAATAGGTTGAGCAAAAACTCAATGTAATAGTAATAGGTTGAGCAAAAACTAAACGTAATAGTAATAGGAAGCAATGTAATAGTAATTGACCTATTACTTTTATATTACTTTTGAACATTTAAAAAAAAATTCAATTACTTAATAATTCCATTTGATTAGGTTGTAGATTCCATTAGATGTATTTGTACTTGAGCCAATAACTGTCCACCAAGCAGCAGTAGAGCAATATTTTTTAATTAGACTAATTATTAGACTGTTATGTGGCATTGACTATTGCTTTTGTCTTTCATTCCAGTATGGTATTTAAATAAAAAAATGCAACATATGTTCTAACCAGCGGTAGAAATAAGCCAGAATATTTACTTGTCCGCCGGACAAGTAAGTTTTGAAATCTACTTGTCCGCCAAAATTTTAACTTGTCCGAGTGGTTGTTAAGGGGAATTGAAGCTTCGGAAAAAATGTAAAATGTCTGTCTTATTTTTATGACAACAACACAATGTTCCTGCTGTTTTGTTGCATGTACATCTGAGTGACTTGTGATCAAAGACAACAATTTGATTTAATCTGCAAATTTTGAAATTGCAAAATTATATTTGCAACTATTTTCTGGTCCATTATTATTCATTACGAAATATTAAAAGTAGACACGTTACATGATGTATACCAATATTTTAGTGATGCTGATATGAACGCTTTTACTAATAACAAATAATTATTACAATGATAGGAATGAGACAATTGTTTTCCTTGCTATTTGTTTTATACTGTTGCAAAAACTGTTTATGTTTAATATGGTATATATATATATAAATAACATAACACTGCTGTAAATTTTGGCATCAGTTTGTTTTTGAAGATGCCACTCAACCAGGAACACGACCAATGCAAAGCCAGGAAATGCTGTCACAAAAATCATAATAAACTATATAATCTGATAATATTTTGTTAAACCCATATTAACTTCAATATTAACAAAGTTCTGTATTTTACAAACGAAGATAATATTAAATTGATCATCAGCAAACAAACGCATATTTTTTTCTAAATGTTATATTACCATTTCAGTGATGATAAAACAGTTTTAATTGTGTCCAAATTACAATTACCAGACGGAATATAATTTATAGATTTAGTTACGTTGTAACGTTGCTGCCGCGCAGACTGCTGTAGTTGGCGGAAGCTGATATATATATATGTCAACGTCGGTTGGCGCCTGTCCCCAGCCACGCACCTTGCATAATTCGTTTTCGAAAACTCGCAATTTATGGTTAAAATAAATGTTACTTAGGTACAACAACACTTCTGAAATGTCGTTAATATTCCAATTATCAACCAGCACCATAGATTTACCGGAGAGCCAGTTACAAATTTTGAAAATTTTTCACCAATCAGGATCGGCTAAGCCTAACGTTCGATGACTTGGAAGACTGCCGAGTCCACGTGGGTTAGGTGTAATAATGGTTAAAACTATATCATTATTCAAATAACAGGTAGCTTTACAAAGTCTACTATTTCCAAAGTTCATCAAATATGATCCGTGAGTGGAAGCAACTTGTACGTCGGCCAAACTGAACGATTTACGATTGTGTGAAATACAGCCTCGATCAATGATGGCTGATGCAGAGTCTGTCCTACGCGTATGACAGAGGTAGGTCGGTGCGCTCAGTGGATGACCCTGTTAATGCAGGCACTAAACTCGGTCGAACACTGACGTACAACACACTGACGGCAGAACGATAAGACGCCGACACACCACAATTAGAACGCGCGCGATTGCTAGCGAACTTCATTTACGTTTGAATTTCTTCCAAAAAAGTTTGCAATGTTGCACGCGTCACTATTGACTGTAAATTTTCATTTGTCCACCGGATAACCATGTAGAGTCATTTTACTTGTCCGGGTCAAAAATCACTTGTCCCGGACAAACGGACAAGTGCTATTTCGAACGCTGCTAACCTTAGTCAATGTAGTTAGTAGATTGCATTAAATATTGTATACTATATAGATATATTTTGTTGTAAATATTTAAAATTTTTACACTTTATAGTACTTCCCTTAATGATGATGATGATGAAAGTACT
The DNA here is from genome assembly GCA_963995525.1 of Escarpia spicata. NCBI lineage: Eukaryota > Metazoa > Annelida > Polychaeta > Sabellida > Siboglinidae > Escarpia > Escarpia spicata. Next base: position 9,604,106 of record OZ023211.1, read on the forward strand.
TGACATTCTAAAATATTATTTAAAATACTTTGTGCATCAGTATCGATAAATGGCAAGTTAGATTTTTTTCACCTGTCTTGTTAAACTTCTTGAGACTGTGACTGTGAGTCAAACAATTGTACTTATTGTATTTATGCAAAATAACAGTGCATTGTACCATAAAATGTTCCGATGAAAAATGTAATAGTAATTGCTTCAAAGTTAATAGTAATATGAAGAATTCAGCATGTAATAGTAATAAGAAGGAAACAAAGTAATAGTAATAGATTACATAGCAATGTAATTGACACAAGGCCTGTGCCCCACACAAGTAGTGGACTATAGCTGCATTCACACCTACAGAATTAAAACGGTTTAGCTAAACCATTCATGTTTGAAAATTGTGAGCGTTCACACATGCAATAGCTAAACCGTTTTAAGGAGGAAGTTGACATGTGCAAGCTAGCATAACATTTTTTTTAAAGATGTCCCCCTGACCCCGCCTCGGTGCCCTCGTTCAGATTGCGGTTCAGACGATTGGCAATGCACCGATATATAATTATATTTCCTTCTAAATCGGACTACCCCCGATTGTCTCCCACAATTCCAGCAACAGCCGAACTTCCCCATCGTCCCAATTGTCGCGTCACGTCGCACTTGTGTTTCTTTAGATTTTGCGTAGATCGAAGTCGAAAACATGATCGCGCCAAAATGTTGTTTATGTTTACATTATAGACAGGAAGCGACATCGAATGCGCATGACTGTGACGTGCTTAAAACGTTTTAGCTAATCCGCTTGTGTTCACACTTGCAACTTGAACCATTTTAGCTAAAACGGTTTAACTAAACCACCTATTGAAGTGGATTAGCTAAACCGTTTTAGTTAAAACGTTTTAGCACTAAATCGCGTTCACACATCTGTTCTCTGACTGGATTAGTTAAAACGTTTTAACTAAACCGTTTTAAAGTGTAAGTGTGAACGCAGCTTAAGTCTCACTGGGAAGCACCTTGCTGTCATTGGTGGAACAATGCACATTCTCCTGGTTTGGCCGCGTCACTCGCTACCACACTTCAAAACCATCCTGCAAGGCTCCGTGCAGGGCAAGAGAAGACAGGGAGTCCAGAAGAAAAACTGTCAGGACAACGTAACAGGATGGTCCAATCTATAAATAAATTTGTGCAGGTCCTGTTACACACATGTATAACAATGACATGAGACATCCTGGAACATGGCACACCCTGTGAACATTCCAGTCAAGTGAGGAAAATTTTAATATCCACATGTCTGGATTCTGGCGTAATTGCCACTTACAATGCCAAAGAAGACTGACCTTTCACATTCATAAATAATATAGTAATATAAATGTCACCAACTTCATAATGTTTGGTAAAAAGGTCATTAGCTGTCACTTGTATTGCTACCTGTGTAGTTACCTGTCTCATACAGCACCTGTCTGCTTCTATCTGTGGTACTGTAGAATGAGAATGAGCCAAAGCGTGACAGTCATCGCTGTCTTGTGCAGATGTTCCTGAATACTAATTGTCTGGTCTAGAAGTTCAAGTGCCTATACTGGGATGACTGCTTGTATCAAGTATCTAGCCACATCAAACTTGTCTCTGTTACCTAGTGGATGTACAGTGGACCAGTGAAATCATTATGATTCACTTGGATCGTGAACTGTTGTGTTTTAAGTTCTGTCAATTCGCTGATATGAATAATATTTAAATATAATGTAATTATGTAAATGACTAAGACAATTGAAAAACAACCCAGCTTTTGCCTAAATTGGCATTCCACACTGTGGGGGAAACACTGGAACAGTGTTTCCCCTACAAAGATACTAATGAATAGGCTAGAGAAGACACATGACAAAAACCAACCACAAGAGCAAGCACTATTTATAAGCAGGTACTCAACGACAGACCACATACACGTCGTTAACCAACTGAACGAGAAGTGCTTGTTTTTACCCCAATCCATGTTTTGGGGTGTTTCGGTCCAATTTCAAGTAACACTTTTTGTTTGCATTTGTTAATCATATTTTTAATTGTTTTTATTTATTGGTTTAATATGTTTGTAATGATATGAATACTGGTCTATTAAGCCACACATTAATGATGGAGTTTAATTAATCAATTAAATAATTAACCAATTAATTAGTAATGTTTCTTATATAGCACTCCGTCCCAAAGTTGTTGTGGGATTTAATTAACATCTTAACTAAGATCACATGAATGTCACTTATACCCCAAACAGTGAATGGTATAGCATTCAAACTTGATTATAACAAGGAGAGTTCATAAATGCCCTACCTGTAATCTTATAATACTTCATTTTTTAAACACCAGTATTGTCATCGTCTTCACTGTCGGATAGCTGTACAAGAGTTGGGCCTTTTGAGCACTATCCTTGACATTTGCAGTGGACGCTACAGGCAAGACGCATCTTTGAGCAGTTGCAAGAGACACACAAATTATCTTGGTGCTTGAAGAGCAACGGATCTCTTGTAGGAGATGGTCGGGTGCTTGTTCTTTGTCTGTGATGATGGGCACTACAGAGTGTGCATCACAGTGGAAACCATACTTCTTTCTGTCCAATACCGCCTTCAGATTAACCCAATCAGAAACCCGTAAGTGCACTCTGAGTAAAAGGAAGTAGCATGCTCGACTTGTTGGCGGCATTCTTTCAATGGCGACATATTTTGATGAAATTATGTGCATATATTGTAGGACGTCGATAATTACAATACCGTAGATAGCTGACTTTGTGTCACAGCCAGACATAGCGTGTGCAAATGGCAAGTATTTACACATCTCCTTTCCGAGAGCATGTTGACCAGCGCTGATACCGATTAGTCTTTGCTTGGTTTGCATGGTAAAGCAGGATTACAAACAGATCTGTATCATGACAACGGACGCAAACTTTCTCATGGGATTCTGCCACAACATTATGGTGTCTTGTGTGATGGACGTCTTATCTTGCCCAACAATTTCGATATTGCATATCCGACTACCTCGTTTGGGATGACAATAGACATCTTCGGCATTGAGTTCTGTAGCACATATCAAACAGTGAGTTTGATAATCGTAACCTCTCGAGGTCGTATGAGTTTGTTGCTTGAGATGATTAATGACATTTTTTGAGGCAGTGTAAGTCTTTCTACACCTTCATTATTGAATTGTTCAGCCAACCCATCACCTCGTAGTTTTGACACCGCCACCAATTAATCTATCCCTTTCTTTCTAAGTTTAGACATTAAGCCACTATCATCTTCTTAACAAATGACATATTCTCCATATTAGCGATCTGTTCCTGAAAAAGTTGTATGAACATTTTCTAGGCAATCTTCATAATAATGACTATGTGTACTATAATTATGGGTAATATGTTCAACAACAATTGCTAACTTTAATTTGATGGATGTTGATGGAAGCGCCTAACAGGCAGCAGGCCAAATTGTTCTCTGGAAATTATCGTGTTTTTCAATGGATTTACGCTGCACTGAGGATCACAAGTACCATTGTTTGTTCGTGAAACTACAGTGATTCTCACTTTTTATACGTCAAGACAGTGTACGTTATCTATGATTTTTAAATGTTATAAATGAATGCTGTCAGCCATCCGTGATGTTGACGAAGTTGGTGGTCGACAACGCCCGTGAGTTACATAACTTGGCAGGCTGTAATTGTGCGACGATGTGCTTCATTCGGGCTCTTTGGCCTGGCTCCAGGGGTGTCACTCCCCGATTGCCAGATGCGACATAGTCCTTTAATAAGACGTTTAGGACTGTCTGCGACACGTCCAACCTTGCGTGGCAAGCGATGGAGCACGCACAAACAGCGTGCGATCCCAACGCGGATTTCTGACCATTTGGGGTATGCTACACAAGCTGCAAATGTTGCCAAGACAAATAATGCAGCCCATCTGGTAAATTTACACTGCATTAAACATCATGCATGTGACGTTCCACTGACGATGTGTTGTCTCAACACTCGGTCAGTTCGAAATAAAGCTTTGTCACTGGCAGATCTGGTAATTTCCAGGGACATCGACATATTAGCGTTGACAGAAACCTGGCTTGGAACAGTCATTGACAATCAGGTGATAAAAGAAGTTGTGCCATCTGGCTACACATTTCAACATACCTCACGCTACAAGTTCGATGCCGCGTCAAAACCTGCCCAGAAGCGCGGTGGTGGAGTGGGCTTAATGTACAAGTCCGGCATGAAAGTTGAGAATGTGCCATTAAGTCATAATAGGCCTAAATTGACCCATTTTGAACATGCCGACTATTATATTACGACACGTGGCGCCAAGTTCAGATTGGGTGTTATGTGTCCGCCACCGTCTAAACGAAACGGCTTTACAACGTCTGTTTTCTTCGAGCAGTGGTCAGCATACTTGGACACCGTGATGCTGGACCTGCATGACATCGTTATTACCGGCGATCTGAACTTCCATCTTGACATTATATCAGATCCTGACGCACAGCATTTTTCTGAGACGCTCGCTGACCGTGGCATCAACCAAATAATGACAGATGCCACGCACAGTAAAGGTCACCTCCTGGATGTAGTGTCGTTCGAAACAACAGTGCAATAGTTACTACACGACCGAGTGTGTATGACCCGTGCTTATGTGACACACATGGAAATCCATCCGGTGATCACATGGCCATAATGTTCTGTGTAAATGCCACAAAGCCTGCTCGAATGCGTAAAGAGATAGTTTTTCGACGATTGCGTCGTATACGTCTTCCTGATTTCAAACGTGACATTACCTCTTTGAAACATAAGATAAACAGTGAGGCATCCGTTAGTGATATGATTGCCACATACAACAATGGCTTACGTCGGCTTGTTGACAAACATGCCCCACTGCGGAAGACGACCATAACATTGCGACCGGACTGTCCATGGTACATTGACGAGCTTCGTGACGAGAAACAGCGTCGACGGCGAGCTGAGCGCAAATGGCTGCAAACTCGTCTTGAGGTACATCGACAGGCGTATCGCGCTCAATGTGTGGTTTTCAACAACATGCTGGCTACCATAAAGAAAAACTACTACACAGCTAAGATCGCCAACTGCAAAAATGACCAAAAACAACTATTTCGCATCACAAGAAACCTCATGGGCCATAGTGGCATAGCGACAATGCCATCGTATGTGTGTCTGGTGGACATGGCGCAATGCTTTGGTGATCACTTTATTGAGAAAGTTTCTAACATCAGAAAATACATCGTCGACTGCGGTGAGGATTGTTCGAACATTCCGTTGGCTGCTATGAGCAACGACGCGGCATTCAGTGGTGTCCCACTAGTCTGCTTTGAGACAGTCACTGAATCGGACGTTGAACGATTAGTTGCATCCGTTCCGGTTAAGTCATGTGAATTAGATCCAGTACCGACGTGTCTGCTAAAACAATGTTCGCATGAGTTAGTTCCACTAATCACCGCAACGATAAATACGTCTCTCACCTCAACAAATGTACCTGCTGACTTCGAGCATGCAATCGTTAAACCACTCCTGAAAAAACCTACGCTGGATAAAGACATTTTGAGCAACTACCGACCAGTGTCGAACTTGCCATTTGTGTCGAAGTTGGTTGAGAAAGTCGTTGCAAAACAAATTGGCACGCACGTTGATGAACATGCTCTGCACGACCCTTTTCAGTCTGCATACCGTCGTGGACACTCCACAGAAACAGCGCTACTCCGTGTCAAGAATGACATTGCCGCGACACTAGATAGGAAATGTACAACAATTCTCGTGATGCTTGATTTGTCGTCCGCGTTTGATACAGTCGATCATGAGTTGTTGATGACTCGACTTGAACACTCATTCGGTATCACCGATAAGGCGCTTGCGTGGCTGAAATCATACAATAGCGAACGGTATCAGAAAGTGCCGAGTCGGTTGAGTCAATCTTGGCATGTGGCGTCCCCCAAGGGTCGGTGTTGGGCCCTATTTTGTATTGCATGTACACCAAACCTATCGGAGATATTGTTGCTAAACACGGCATGGAGCATCACTGTTATGCTGATGACATTCAAATCTACCTAACGGTTGAACGAGATGAATCAATTGTGGCGGCATTGGCTAAGGTGGAATTGTGTGTTGCGGAAATGGCTGACTAGAAACCAGTTAAAACTGAACACAGAGAAATCCGAGGCAATTGTTTTTTCTCCAGCGAAGAAACGCGGCAGTCTGCCTGCCAATGTATACATCACAGTATCCGGCCATTGAAGTAAACCATCATCGTGCGTGCGCAGTTTGGTTGTGGTATTTGATAGCAACCTGGAAATGGAACAGCAGATTGCCAACACTGTGAAAAGCTGCTTCTATCATATTAGAAACATTGGGCGAATTCAGCCACATCTGACGGAAGAATCATGTAAGACACTTGTTCACGCACTAGTGACATCCCGTTTAGATTATGGGAATGCACTTCTTTATGGTCTCCCACACACGGTGATGCAACGTCTACAAAGGGTGCAGAACTGTGCCGCTCGCCTAATTACTCGCACGAGGAAATACGAACACATCACGCCCATGTTGCAGCGTTTACACTGGCTACCCGTTCATTTGAGACCGACCTACAAAGTGCTGGTGTTTACGCATTGTGCCTTGAATGGTCTTGCGCCGGACTACATAAGTGAGTTAATTGGCTACCGTCCCATCAACAGAACTCTACGATCTACCTCGCAGCCTCACCTTTTGTTCGTACCGGCCTCACAAATTGTTACTCATGGTGATCACCGTTTCGCGGTTTGCTCGGTGGTTCTATAGAACAGTTTGCCTCCTACACTCAGGACAGCAACGTCATTACAAGTGTTTAAAACACTTTTGAAGACTCACCTTTTTAAACAATATTATTTATATATTATATTATAAATGTAATATATAAATAATATTGTATAACGAGGACATTTTATGTGCTTTCTATTGATAAAAATATTTGTTGTTTTATTAGTTTCTTAACATATTTATGGTTATTCTTCTTGTATAAATGAATGTATTTATAGTAGTTTTTAAGAATGTCTTAATTTATTTAAACGTTTTTTTAATTATCTCTCTTTTTTTATTAACTATATTTAACGTAATGTTATATGTTTTATATATATTTATTCTTAGTTAGCATTTCTTTTTATGTAAAATACTATTATATACATGTGCATGTATGTAAAGCGCCCGAGGGCAATTTTAATTGATTGGGCGCTATAAATAAGTACTTTTATTTATTTATATTTTTTATTTATATAATTACTCAAACAAATATTTCGGATTTAAAATGCTATCTTACTAACTATGAATTTTTCACCAACCAAGATCTACCATTATGCCTTGGCTACAAAATTATGAACAATATCATGTTTGGCTTTCCATACCACACATTTTCAAATTGTTCAAGCGTAAACGCATAAGAATCCGTAACAATCATTACAGAAATTTATTATGACTTTTCTAACAATCTGTAAGCAAGTAATTAATACAATAGCTGTTATTTATTTAGAATATAGATCCATTGCGTAAAATGTCTTAGGGGGTTTACGAAAACAGGTTGTTCATAAAAGTACTATGAATTTTGGTCCAATTAATATTTATGTGATATTATCGCTCGTGTTGGATTTTAAAACATTGGCTTTCGATACACAATGGCAAGATATAATCTCATGGCAAACACTTGATTTCTTATATCAACGAGTTAATGGATGCATAAAATACAAATCAACACAAGTATCCTAACCGTTAGCTTGCCGGCCACTGGAAGTCAGTGCGCCAAAACTCATTTGCATCTATGAATGGACAGCCAATAAAAAGAAAATGTTACAAAAAGTGTCTGACAGGGTATGTATATTGATCATGAAAAAAATCAAGGTTCCCAGGGTTGATTTTGGTTGGGGTTTTTTCTGGAAGTACAGGAAACACTACTGATCATCTTAAAAGAAAAATTGGCTTTTTAACCAAAATGTCCGGGTTTGTTAAAAATGTGCTGATGTCTACTGGATTAAGGAGATGGCTGATGAAAGTGAAAATCAAGGTCTGAAGATGGACATTTGAAAGACAAAAGTGATGCTAGAAAATGACACACCAGTATATATCAGCACCATGCATATAGAGAACGTTGAAAGCTACGTCTATCTGGGACAGGGATACAATATCGGAAACAAAAACCAAGACAAGGAGATTCAAAGAAGAATCACCGCCGGGTGGACAGCATTCGCCAAACACTGCGACATCTTCAAGGGTAACTTTGGAACCTGCTTGAAGAGACAAGTCTACAACTCATGCGTACTTCCAGCGATAACATACAATGTGGAAACATAGGCACTCACCATCCAGGCAAAGAACAAGCTAGCAGCCGCACAAACAAAGATGGAAAGAAGTATGTTATACATCACATATCGGGGGAGAAAAACAAACATCTGGGTAAGAGAGAAGACAGGTCGTAGACGTGATAGAACAAATCAGAAGACACAAATGGACCTGGGCAGGGCACATCAGCAGACTATGAGATAACTGATGGACATCGCATATCACAACCTCGAGACTTTATGAAGGGAAATGATCTAGAGGAAGACCGGCGAGATGATAGAGAGACGAACTAGACGGATACTGGAAGGGCACCATCTGGCAGAGGATAGCGCAAGACAGGCAGATTTGGAAACGACATGGTGAGGCCTTCGCCCAACCACAGGATTCTACGGCTGCACAATGATGATGATGAATATTCTGAACTGATAGTCACCCACATGAATCTAGTCTTGAATCTTGGCAGTCAATTGCAAAGCTTGTGATATATCGATGAAAGTAGGTGACTTAAAGTTTCAAGTTTGGAGAGAGAAGACCCATCCTTGTTATGTTCATGGATGACAGCACACACACACTGTGTGCTGACATGAGGCATTAGTAAATGCCAGACAACAAGAACACAATGGAAGGAAATGATACCATCATTGTATTCTGCCTTGAGGCTGTGCAATTAACGTTTCCTTTGCTTTGTTGTGTATTGAGGCAAGATGTTCATGCTGCCTTCAGGATGTGCACACTATATTTTAAGATATGTGTGATGTCACATAGTAATTGCACAGATTGTATTTGGATAGACTGTTACAGGTCAAGGTCAAGTGGTCACTGTGTACTTTGTTATTTGTAGAGTCACTGGTCTATATTGCATCCTGTCATCCCATTGTCTGTATTGTCATACTGTCATCTGTAATCTGTATTGTCATACTATAGGCGCCTGGTATATAGTGTCATCCTGTCACCTCACTGTCTGTATTGTCATACTGTCATCTGTAATATGTATTGTCATACTATAGGCGCCTGGTATATAGTGTCATCCTGTCATGTAAATGTATAACTTCATGTGCTCTCAGTCATATAATGAAGAGAACAACTGATGCTATCAATCTCTTGTTCTCACCTTCCTGGTTCTGTTGTGATCTTTCTGTTGGTTTCCTCCCCTGCTCCCATTCAGCAGCTCGTTCTCTTCACCGTGTGTCTTCCTCAGTTGTGATGACCAACAGTTTTGGTACATCTTGAGCTATCTCTAGCCAAACTTTCTAGGTCACCTATCTTTATTTTATGGTGTTTTACCTAGTTTGTGATGATTCAGTGGTATTTTCTTCATTTCAGGTTGCCCTTGGACTACATTTTTTCCAGCCTCCTGATTTAGTGTTCTTGCTGATGTCATTCTAAGGACATGACCCAAATGTGAGCAGTTTTATCCAATAAATTATTGGTGACTTCTATGGCTCTGTTTCACCTTCTTATGGCTTCCTCATTCCATTTTAAGTTTACAAGTAAGCTGCAAACATTTGCTAGTTCCTGTCATCTATAGGCCCCAGGTCTAATATATTGTTATGTTTTGTTTACGTGTGCTCCTATTGCCCCTGTTCTGTTTACCCTGGCTGAAGCATAGTGAGCAGGAAGATACCAGCCTATAATTTACCATTTGATAGGGCACCAGCCCAGGGGGTGAATGAAGTGCTGTTATCATAATGATGTTATCTCCTTCTTTGACCCCTGGGTCTATGTTTGCACTAAGCTCTTTCATCAGTGACCATCATTCTGTACAGTGTGTTGACCTGCTTGATTATATAACACTGTGTAATAACCAGGCTGCAGAACATTAACATTGACAACATTCTCACTATCTGTTGAGAATCTATTTCTACCAACACTGTGAAGTTTGGGAGATGTAGGGGAATTAATGCATACATGTACAGTTGGGGTAAGCCAGCCATCTTGGATGTCTAGGTCCAGCTGTGGCCATATGTGTCACCAGTCCACTGTCTAGGTCAACATGTGGCCGTTTGTGTCACCAGTCCGCTGTCTATGTCCATATGTGGCCATTTGTGTCATCAGTCCAATGTATATGTCTAACTGTGGCCATTTGTGTCACCAGTCCACTGTCTAGGTTGATATGTGGCCATGTGTGTCACCAGTCCACTGTCTAGGTCCACATGTGACCATTTGTGTCACCAGTCCACTGTCTAGGTCCAACTGTGGCCATTTGTGTCTTCAGTCCATTGTCTAGGGCAACATGTCGTCATTTGTGTCACCAGTCCACTGTCTTAGTCCACACATGGCCATTTGTGTCACCAGTCCACTGTCTAGGTCCATTTGTGGCCATTTGTGTCACCAGTCCACTGTCTAGGTCCATATGTGGCCATTTGTGTCACCAGTCCACTGTCTAGGTCCATATGTGGCCATTTATGTCATCAGTCCAATGTATATGTCTAACTGTGGCCATTTGTGTCACCAGTCCACTGTCTAGGTTGATATGTGGCCATTTGTGTCACCAGTCCACTGTCTAGGTCCACCTGTGACCATTTGTGTCACCAGTCCACTGTCTAGGTCCAACTGTGGCCATTTGTGTCTTCAGTCCATTGTCTAGGGCAACATGTCGTCATTTGTGTCACCAGTCCACTATCTAAGTCCATGCATGGCCATTTGTGTCACCAGTCCACTGTCTAAGTCCATTTGTGGCCATTTGTGTCATCAGTTCACTCTCTAGGTCCACCTGCAGTATTTGTGTCACCAGTCCACTGTCTAGGTCCACATGTGGCCATTTGTGCAATCAGTCCACTCTCTAGGTCCACCTGCAGTATTTGTGTCACCAGTCCACTGTCTAGGTCCAACTGTGGCCATTTGTGTCACCAGTCCACTGTCTAAGTCCATTTGTGGCCATTTGTGTCACCAGTCCACTGTCTATGTCCATATATATGGCCATTTGTGTCACCAGTCCACTGTCTAGGTCCATATGTGGCCATTTGTGCCATCAGTCCACTCTCTAGGTCCACCTGCAGTATTTGTGTCACCAGTCCACTGTCTAGGTCCACCTACAGTATTTGTGTCATCAGGGAACCATTCCATTAGTTCTTATATGAGTGCACAAGCTAAATTTTAGTTTTTATTATCAATTTCATTCCTTAGCTATTTGATCTTGTAGTCTGAAAGCTGTCAACACCAAGACACATCATTGGGACATTTTTGCTGGTGTGTCACAGAAATTATGTCCTCTGGTGCCAACGGCTTTTTGAATTAAAAAAAACTAGATTTTGCAATGGATTCTGTGATGGATTCTCCTGATGAGCTCACTGCCGTTGTCAAAACGAACCCTTGCTCACTCTCCGTTCACTGTCCATGTCATATTTCACAACATGAGATTAATTTCTGCTAGTCACAGAAATGTAGCATGTTTTTATGTGTTGACAAGAAATAGATGGCTGAATGGCGGTGTCTTTGTGACGTAGGAGCCTGACGTCAGAACACTACCCATTGAGATGGTTGATTTTCTTATACTTTGACCTTTAGAAAGTGTCCCCATGCTTGCTTTGCCATTGGCCAGCGTCTGGGCTGACAATTGTCCTGATTTAGAGACTACAGTATTGAACTTTTAACTCAAAAACACAGTTTTTATGATGTATTTTTCTTGCCTTATCCTGCAGGACAGACATCTGCAGACTCCACATCCATTCTAGGAGACATGGTTGTTCAGTCACCATTTCATTTTTCTATGAAGTATTCAGCCACATTGCAATTCCTGAATAAAAGGTATTTATTAACACGTTTGTATTCTTGAAATTCCATTGATTTATTTATAATCTAGTGAATGCAAAATTTGCATTACAATGATATGATGAGTTTAAGGATTTAATAAAATAAACTATATTATGCGGATCATACATGCCTTGCAATCTTGACAGGTACTTGTTCAAAGTATGAGTGAAAAGTTAGTGATATGAAGCACTGTATTAATTTATTAAAAACAGAAACATACGCAAGTAAGCATGGTGATATCTTCCTGCAATCTGGACGTAATGAAGAGTTGTCTTGTTAGGGACGTTTTGTTCCACTGTTGTTTGGGCGGATCTATCAGAACTGATTATGATATCAGCTGTAAACATGACTTTGGGGTTAATTGCATACATCGCGTTTGGGTTAATTGTAAACATGACTTTTATGTTAATTTAATTACAAACATGACTTGGAATGTGTCTCAATCTAAGTACAGCAAGGACAGTGATTATATTAAAACAATGGAGACAAAAGTATATAGATAATCTTTTTTCTCCATTATTTTAATATAATTTATATATAATTATTGTAATGTACTAAGTACTACTAACATGCAATACAATATCAAAGCTGACTTTAAAATAAAAAAAAATCACAATTGCCAGTTATAGTATTTTGGGCCTTTTCCTATGTGATTCTGCCAAATCTATCTGTAGAGCTGTTCACATGTTTCATAGGTGCTTTACTGTACGTGGTCTTTGGCCTTTAAGTTGCTGTATTTAGCTCCCACGAGTCCTATGCAAAGTGCTAAATTCTGTGCCATCTACGTAGGCTTTGTGTTTTTGCAGCTTGCTTTGACGTTGGTGTTAGTTGATGGAAAGTAATCGGTTATTTTGGACACCAGCTTGGCATGTGCATGCTTGATTTCTTGTGATGTGTATTTGTGCACGTGCAGGGTGTGTGTTTGGGGGTGGGGGGTGGGTGGTGGGGGCAGATGGTGTTTCGCCAACAGATGAATATTTTCTTGAACATATTATATGTTGCTTCTCAAAGAAGAGGATCGGTCTAATAATTGAGCAGGACATGGTGCCGAGTCCTCATTGACTGTTACTGAAATAGAAGTAAAATAGGCATGTAACTTTAACTGTTTGTTGTACAGTGGTATTGCCCGGTAATGCGTTCAAGATAGAGTGTTGGTTGTTTTGTAGTTTTACTGTAATACACCAAACAAAGTTTGAGCATTTTGACATTTGAAAAAGGTGTATTTTGAAATGTCTCAGTGCACACCTATGAATACTGCCCCTTGAGGACAGTTGGGCAACCCTAGTACTTACACAGAGGGGTACAGGGCAGGATTTAAACCAACAATATTGCTAATATACTACTGCATTAAAATAATTCCTATTTAACTGATTAGTTTGTCTTCCCACTTCTGATAAGAGCTCAGGGCTGAAACAAAGGTCCTCCATTGCACCCTGTTGTTAGCAGTCTTCTTTGTTTCCTTCCAGGTGCTACCAAACTTCTTTAATTCCTCAGTTCTGGATCTACTCCAGGTGTTTTTTAGGTGGTCTGTTTTTTTTCTTTGTGGGTTGCAATCAAGACCTTGTTTTGTAACTTGTTGCGTTTTTTTGAAGGTATTAGTTGGACACTTTTTACACAGTATTACATATCCTGGGGGCATTAGCCTCCACTGTGCCTGTAGTGTTAGATGCACGAGAGTATACTGGCTTGACCCATGGGTGTGTTTTGTCAATTTATACTCTACCACTGCAGTAGGTGAATTGGGCAAATACTATCCAGATGTGTAAATAGCTGGAACTATCAATACCAATGTTGACATTTCAAAGTTTCAACTCGACACTGTTGCTATGGTGACTGAGTAAACATTATCCACCGGTGACATTGGTGTACGTCAGCGAAGTGACATGTAAAGATGGTGACACTGTTATTGTGGCATCATGTCCGGTGGTAGTTGGCAGACGTAACCGTGTGTAAATAACACTTGAGAAAAACCTTCATGTGACAACAATGGGCCGATGTGACAACAATGGGCCGATATGACAACAATGGGCCGATGTGACAACAATCGGCCGATATGACAACAATGGGCTGATGTGACAACAATGAGCCGATGTGACAACAATGGGCCGATGTGACAACAATGAGACCGAAGGCAGGCTGGCCATAAGGTTTGTGTCACGCTGCAGAGTTGGGGACATTCTTTTTACAAAGGTGCATGACTTCATCAAAATATTTGTACAGTGAATAGGACTTGCCAGTGGCGAGATATCTATCTTGTTATCTTACATGTAGATAACACAAATACATGTCAGAGACCAACATGTGAATTGTTTTGATTTGTAGACGGTGGAACAGGCTGGCTGTTTCAATTAAGTGACTTTTTAGCAGCATTCGAGAAATATGAATGTGGAATTGGTATGCAGTATTGGTACGTGCATGAACTAAACTAGGATTGGTTTCGGATTACTACTGCACGCTGTGTAAGTAGGTGTTGCTTTTGTTGTTAGAGGAATATTGTTGACTGGTTGATTAGTTCATGTGATATCCGTGGGATATATACAGAATGTTAATGTTCCACATGTATCCAAGCGTGGCAGTGTTTGGCGGCTAGACTGGTGCTGAGAGATGTAGCATTAGCAGTGGCTAATCTGAGGAAGAGACATGATTTAGACAATGGCTTGTAGTGTACACAGTATGCAGGAATTCTACTGTGGATTCTGGTTCTGATTAGATGAGGGGACACATGTTCTAAGACGTTTCAACAGGAATCACAACTAGACTGGGAAGATGAAGTCAGAAGTCAGTCAGAAGCCAGAATCAATTTATTTGACCTATAAATACGATACATATACAACGAATAACGCAAGTAATAGATAAGGTCGGGAGACTCCCGTTAAGATATATAATATCGCTAGCACAGGAGCCTCCCCATAAATATAAACAACAATAACATTTACATGACAAATCAGAATAGCATATGACTTGTTTTTATAGTTGATAATTACTCAATGTGTCAACATGCATACATAATAAAAAGGACTGATTACATCACATTGACGTACATATGGATACTTCGGTATACATTCTAATATGTATTACGAATTACAAATAAAACAATTATGAATATGACAAGTGGATTCATAATTTAAAATAAAAACGTTTTTTGTGTATGTTGAAAAACCAGATAGAATGTGGGTGTAAATTTTATTAATGATAATACTTGGTGTATTGTTAACTGTCTCTACTATGTTGTGTATAATGCATTTTTTCGCAAACTCATGTTTGAATCTGGACATATACAGATTATTTCTTTCACGTGTGCAGTGCTGATGAATATCATAAATGTGTGTGCTTAAAAAAACATTGAAGTAGTAGGGTAAAAGATTGTTAATTAATTTATAGTAAAATTTTAATTGTTGGATTTTATAAATGTCATCCAACTTTAGCAACTGGAGTCTTTTAAAAATAGGACTTGTGTGAGCATTGTATTTACTTAAGGATATTATTCGTTTTGCTTTTTTCTGTAATTTGAAAATTTGATGTGCTTGATTGTTTTAGATATTTTATTTGCTATTTTGTTTGTATGACTCTGCCAGTTTAAATGGTTATTTATTGTGATGCCTAAAAAATTGAAATCATTTACACATTCAATGTATACCCCATCTATTTGTAATACAGGGTATTCTACTTTCTTTGGAGGCATATGAAAAATCATTAATTTAGTCTTTTTGGCATTTAGTGACAGTTTGTTGGCTTTCAACCAATTGCTAATCTTTGTTAGTTCTTTGTTAATAGAGTCACTTCGCATTTGGCTTTCTGAATCATTAAATATGTTTAGTGTACAAGTAAGGGTGGTGTTGTCAGCATACGTTATGAATTTGAAAAAATCACTAGAAAGTGCTATGTCATTTATATATATAATAAATAAGAGTGGCCCTAAAATTGAACCTTGAGGGACACCAATGTTGATGACTATTTCCTTAGACTTAACATTTTCAATTTCTACATACTGCTTACGATTTTGTAAATAATTTCTACAAAGGTCCAGAGCCTTGTCATTTAATCCATAGTAATTTAACTTCTGTACCAATATATTGTGACCAATTGTGTAAAATGCTTTTGATAAATCAAGGTATATATTTATTGGAGTAACTGATTTATCAAGATCTTGTATAATTCTGTGTATGATTTCAAGTGTAGCAAGCTCAGTACAATGTTTCTTTCTAAACCCATATTGGCTATTGTAGTATAATGCTTTAGAATGGAAGTAATAGTGGATTTGATAAAACACAACCCTTTAAAAAAAATTTGAAATCACTGGCAGGATAGAAATAGGATGATAATTGTTAAAGTCAGAAACATCACCTTTTTTGAAAAGGGGTATGACTTTTGTAATTTTTAATTTGTCTGGAAATATACCAGTTATTATTGATTAATAATTAGAGTGACTGCATTGCTGATATAATTTTTTGTCAATTTTAGTAATGGTGTTGAAATACCGTCGTTTCCACAACTTGATTTAGAAGGTAAACGATCAATTATATTAACAGTAGTTTCCATGCTAATTGGGTTAAACCTGAAGGTGTGAAATATTTGGTTATTCAGGTAATCTTTGTATGATTTACCTCCACTAGTAGTTGTTTTAGAGGCTAGAGTAGGACCAGCATTAGTAAAAAAAGGTGTTAAATCTGTTTGCAATAATGCATTTGTCGTTAATCATTTCCCCATCGCCTTTGAACAAATATGGAAATTGTTCTTTCTTTTGACTTTTATGAATAATTTCTTTAATTAAACACCACGTCTTTTTAACATCATGCTTATGCTTTCAAAACTGGATTGGTAATGCATTTACTTAGCTAAATATTACTTTTAATAATTTTATTATAAGTATGTAAGTCAGTTTTAAGTTTATGGTAATGCTGGATCTGCATGAGTATCTGTGTTAAGTTTATCATAAAGATTTGAGTTAATAATTTCACTTTTAAATTTATTGAGTGAGTCAGTATTTTGTTGTTTTATTCATATAAACTTTGGTATCACATTAGAGGTTTCGACATAGTCCAGACTTAGAAAGTACGGAAAGTGATCAGAAATATTGCTCACTAAAATACCATCTGAGGATTTAAAGAATCGTTTTGACAAATTGCATAACAAATTATCAATGAGTGTTCCATGATATTCTGAAAGTCGTGTTGGCATAGTAATTTTAGGGAAGAAACCATGTGAAACGATTGTATCGAAATATTAACATATGGGTTTTTCGTTAATTTTTAGCAAGTCAATATTGTAATTTCCTGCAATTATTGTTTCACTTTTAGATTTTTGTAAATCAACTGAATTTGATGCAAATTCGTTTGTAAATATACGGTAATTTTCAATTATATCTCTAGGTGGTCTATATATATTTCCAAGAATTATTTTTTTCTTCATGGCACAACTTGTTATTTCAATAAATTGACCTTCCCAAGTGTCTGTATTAGCATGGATTTTTACAGATTTGTAATTGTATTTGTTGCCGAGATAGATTGCCAAGCCAGCATGTGCGCTACAAATTTTATGAATATGACACCATATGACTAGCTAATAGCATACACCATATGACACCATATGACACCATATGACACCATATGACTAACTAATAGCAGACAATAGCAAATTCCACAGGTCTTTATAGTCACCAGTGCAGTTCACATTCAGCTTTGGCTGTGGCCCAGAATGCCTGAGCCATGATCTTGTGGTCCCCCATGCATACACACCTGTGTCATTATGCTCCACTAAATGAGGCATAACCAATTAGACATACATCAGTGACCAATAAGTTTGGTAAATGTACTTTTCTTAATATTGTAATTGTTGTCTGATAACTGGAAGTAGTAAACTACCAAATTATATACAGATCAGCAACACAACATTATACCCTTTTGGCATAAACAGTTAGCTAGGACACATTATGCCTTAGGGGATGTGGAGTGGGGACATACCCCACCTTCCCTACCAATCTTAATCCATGGATCTCAAGTTTTATCACAGTTCCTGGTCAAACAATAGATGCAGGATTTGTTATGAAGAGTTTACCAGCTGACAAGTCGCTAACATGTTTACTGATTTACTGATTAACTAGGAAGTATGATAAGACTGCATATTTCTGGATTTCATTGATGTGGCTAATGCGATACTGGTTACCCAATGCATTATGCATATTATGCATACACAGCTTATGTAGAGTAGCTGGGTATGTGAAGGGTGGGTAAATAGGGTAAGCTTCTTATCGAAAATACCCTCATTGAGTCATTCTCACTAGCCATGTTCTTAGTTTCTGAAGATGCATTTTGATGAACTGATGTCTTCATGTAATGACATAATTATGATGACTCGTTATTATGGTTAATATTAATATTATTTATAGGCATTCATGTTTACAATCATACAATAATTAACTTAATAAAAGCAAATAATATAAGTAAGTAGATTTAATAACAAGGTTTTCAGTAGCATGGTGGTAATAAATGTCCATGCATTTCAGGTAATTATGTATGACTTGTAATAATGTTGCACACATGTATTATTCTACCTATACTACAGTCTACAGTCAAGACACAGCAAATGAAAGCCACACTTCTGAGAATTGTAATTATTAGTAGCTCAGTAAAGACAAATCAGATCTGAAGTAGACCATTCTGAGAACTAATTACCAGCAGTTCAGTAAAGACAACATTGGAAAAGAATGAGTCGCTATATACAGTAGAATGGTAAATAATATTTTGTACTCTATCTATAAAGCGAGGTTCCTGTTCCTTTACCTGGAATCAGCCAGTGGTTCATTTGGTACTATAAGTGAGTTATATTAGCATGAATTTAGCAGAATCAGTTGACTTGAATGTGGGACCAACATGAATGCACCAAACATCAAAGGGTTTGTGGTTGTACCTCCCCAGCCTATGCAATATTGTCATTAGCAGACCTGCCTACCATTCTGGATTGTCCGGAATCATTCCGGAAACACACCTCAAATTAGGCGAGGGATGAAAATATTACGGATTCTTTCTTTATCACAATGATCGTCAATCACTTCTGTGCTCCTCAAATTTAGCTTCCACTATATTCAACAGGTGGCAGCATATACACAGCTTGACGTGACATGGTTTTTCATTCGCTGCTTCTGGTCGTAATCTGACCAGTAGGAAACGGCGTTACGATAAATTCACATTTCCGCGCTCAAACAAAAAGAAGTCACGCAGGATGAAATGATGGCGGATATCGAAATGGCACAACACCACCAGCCAACTGTGTGGACAGTGGACACAACTAGTTGCGGCACTTGTGTAGAATCTGGACCCACCTCGATTTCGCCATTATAACTTGAGTTTTGCCTAACTTTGATACCTCAGGCTCAGTGCGTTAGTTCTGTTACTCAGCATTATCCAAGGCATATTTACTTTTAAGAATATTGCGTCTTAGAGCACTTTTGAGGCATAAATAGTGTCCCGGTTTGCACCAACATACGCCTCTATATTGCCCATTTTATGAGTGCGATGCAGTAACACACGACCGCAGCGGTGCAGACTAGCGCAAACTTTGAAAGCATACCAGGTTGCTATTTGGGCTTCAAAAATGTGCTAAGTCTAAGACACAATATTTTCGTAATGTAAATATGCCTGGGATGATGTTGAATGAAGGAACTACACAAGTGCCCTAGTCGCAACAGTGTGTAGTGTAAAGTTCGACATGCATTCAACTTGCACCTGGTGATTCTGAACTTAGAATGTGGAGACTACCATGCATTGTGCACCCTGATGATTGTGTGTTTCTCTCTACAGTGAAGTTTACAATGTAAATCTCTGAGTGGTATTTGTTATTTGCTGTTTATTACATAATCTGGCTGTAATGAGGAATTTAGTTTGAGTCAGCATTCTGTTTTTGAAAGATACATAAAATCAGAACTACAATGGTTAGTATTAAACAACACACAATTATTGAGGTTCTTTCAGTTGCTTAAAGTGTGACTTGAAAAGACAATAAAATAGTTCTAGTCATTGTAAATTAGCTGTGCCAATAGTGTGTAGACGCATTTACATTAGACTTACGCTTCTTCATGTTTTATTTCCCCCCAAAGCTGGTTATGACATCTACCTTACCTTGTTAACCAGATGCTTCAAAACACCTGTTTAGGGTATGTTTTGGGTAAAACTAATCATAGTCACAGTACTAAAGTATTACTGACAGTGGTGTTCTTTTCCTGACAATATCTGACACGGTTCTGAACTATTACTAAAAGCAGGCCTATTTTCCTGAAAATCAGTGTAAATGGGAAGACGGATTACTGACAGGAAGTTTTTGGGGTAGGCAGGTCTGCATTAGAAAGTGAAACATTCAAATTGTGATTATTGTTCAGGGCTTATTAAATGCAATTTGTCAGGAATTAAACCTTCAACATAATTATGTGAGTATTAAGAATAAAAAAAAAATGAGGAGCAGACAGCCTCAGTTTAATAGAAAGTACATAACACTGTGGTTGTTGTGGCTGTCGGCAATGACTGTATCAGTTAGAGCAGACAGCCTCAGTTTAATAGAAAGCACATAGCACTGCGGTTGTTGTGGATGTTCGCAATGACTGTATCAGTTAGAGCAGACAAGTCAGAGAACATTGTAAAACACAGGATTTGTAAAGGGAAGAATTTCCATAAATTGAAATTAATATAAAATAGGCATTTAGTATAGTGTTAATTATTGTTCAGCATCATTAATTACTGGTATGTAAAGTAAAGGTAAGTTTTTACACAGCACAGTATCCAGTCCGCAGGACTGCTCAAAGCATATGTAATTATGCATGTTATCCACACTGTTGCAGTTACATCCTAGATCTTTGATAGCCATCTTACCTTTTGTTTTCTGGATTTGTTTACCTCAACTTTGGTTATTCGTTTTCATAGTCCCAGTTGAAACCCCAAACTGAAATACCCTTAATACAATAGCACTATTTTGGCATTCTGCCAAGTGGGAAATCCCCATTAGGAGATCTGATTAGGGGTTTTGAAAATAAAAAAAATAAAATAATAATAAAAAACATTTTGTAATACATTCAAATAGCATTTGGCAATCCCTGTACAGTGCGGAAGGTTGATCGCCAGGTCCAGCACTAACGTCCATTTCGCCCGCTTCCACAATGCTAATATGTTCTAACCATTCTTTTCAATAGAAAGAATTGGGGACCTGTCTGTATATACCCACGGTAATTATTTTTAGCAACTCAGTCACTTGAAGAGGTAGATACGTGTCAATGTATCACTGCAATTTGTAGGCCTTTTCAATTTTGTTGAATGGGGTGGGTGGGTGGGATCGATCCTATCCAATTTTTTTGGATTATTGGAATTTTTATATATTTACAAAGCCCCTTAAAGGGGATCTCCCCAAGTAACGTGATTAAAAAAAGAAAAGAATTATAACCACGCAGCCCCTCCATTCTGAGGGGAATACCCCTGGTCCTGGACTCCTGGCTCGATTTTATGGGGATCTCCCCAGTGTTGAAAATAGAACTGAATGCCAAGCACATATAACCATGCTGTTTCTGCATATATATATATATATATACTGACACAAGCGGTTAAGAGGTATTGTTGTAGGTAGCAACGACTGTCTTTATAATGGTTGTGTATATGAGTTGGTCAGATTGTTGAGTTCTACATAGACGTGGAGGTGAGTTTTTAAATCCACACAATAGTTGCCTCGGCACAGTTAAGATTTAACAAGATTTAACAAGATTGCCATCCAGAAAATTACTCTGGATGGCAGTTGGACAAGGAAGCCGTTTGGCTTATCGAGAGTCCAATATTTTTTATCTACATGTATCCCGCCTTTGTAAGGTGTGTGTCGATTTTATTTTTAAACATATTCACGCTACTAGCACCAACACAATCAGGAGATAATCTGTTCCATTCATTTACAGTCCTTTGTGAGAATGAGAACTTTCTTATATCTAATCTACACTGCTCCTTTACTAATGTAGCTTCATGTCCTCTGGTCCTTCTATCTTTCTTAACTTAAAGAAAAAAATGTTTCTATCAATATTTTCATAACCATTCAATATTTTAAACACTTCTATGTGATCTCCTCTCAATCTCCTGGTCTCTAGTGTTGTTAAACCACATTCTTTTAGGCGTATTTCGTAACTAAGATCCCTCAGATTTGGTATCATTTTAGTCGCTCTCCTCTGTACTCTTTCTAGCATATCTATGTCCTTCTTGCGATATGGCCTCCATGCTTGTATACAATATTCTAAATGAGGCCTCACTATTGTTTTGTACAGCGGTACTATTAATTCTTTTTTCTTATACGCTATATTTCGCCTAATTAATCCAAGGATTTGATTTCCCTTTGACGCTGCAATTCCGCACTGCTCTGAAACCTTCATATCAGCACTAATGGTTAACCCTAAGTCCTTTTCTTTTACAGTAGTACTTAGAACAGTACCCCCCATTTTATATTTTACCTCTTCATTCCCATGACCTGTGTGGAGGCATTTACATTTCCCAAAATTGAACAGCATTTGCCACTTTTCAGACCATTTGATCAGTTAAGGTTATGTACATTAATTTTATTTTTAAAGTTTTTAACTTAAATGTTTAAAGTCTGATATTTTTAATCATGAAATCATGTAATATTTATGTTTACCAGCTAAATGACATACATGTATCTAATGCTTGGACACAATATATTTTGATGAGCTGCATATTAAAATAAATAAAATTGGACTTTACATTATCTTATTAATTTAAAAGTGTTAGGGTGAATATCATGGTTACGTCACATGTTGAATAGCAAGTCATAACAGTAACATTATAAAAGAAATGGTTTGTGTGTACATATTGCATAAGAAAATATTGGCATGTGTGAAATTTTATTTAGATCCTCCCTCTGACTGATTGACATACATGCTTTCTGTATGCCTGAGGATATGGTATTATTTTCTTGTAAACCCATTGTATAATTATGATACAATACTTTCATGCTTGACTTAACTGGATCTTTGGGAACTTTGCAGTTAGTTAAGTCAAGTGCCATTGTTGCTCATAGAAAATTGCAACGCTCCATTACATAGTCACATCACCCCGGCTAAAAGATCATAAGTGCTGGTATATTCCCATGAATATTGCATACAGGTAAACACTGCACACAAATAGACATGACATATGATCCAGTTCAGACATGGTCCATGCATTAAAATACAATGTAACACTAAATTGTTGCAGTTGTTCTGCTTAGCAAATTGACATATCCCCTTTCAGAGCAGTGTTTCCCTGGGTAAAATGATGGGCGAGGTGGTAGGGGAGGGCTACGCGAGTGCCGGAGGCGTGAAGCATTGCTAGGGGGTCCAGGGGCTCCCTTGGATATTTTTTTAAAACTAGCTTAAAAATAGTGTGTTCTGAGGTGTGTTTTAACCAATACTCTTGAATATAGAGGGGAAGATAAATATGTTTATTGCACCACTTGTAAAACTTGTAAACATGATTGACAGAAGTCAATAATCTTGATTGCTTCAAGTTGAGGTGTGGTTTCCACTTGACCACTGGTACTTAGTTGAGGTGTGATTTCCACTTGACCACAGACACTTGGTTGGGGTGATGTTTTTCTTGCCTTGTCACCACGTTGACAGGGTCAGTGACAGGGGTATCATCTGAAGACCCTTTTCCCCATCATCACCTTTAAATTATTATTATATCATAATATTATGATGTTAAATTGGTGGCTTCTGTTCTACAGATTATACTTTATTTGTTGCTAGCATGCTATGTAATTAATTAAACAGTCATTTCTGGAATGCCACAAAAGTGTTTCTATTAAAAACATCTAATAATCGCAAGAACGTTTCTCAAATTGTGTCTTTATAAAACAGTGTAAGTTGTTTAGTATATCCACATTCTGTGCAAACATATCTTTGCCTAGCCCAAGGTATTGATAATTCATTAGTGTACACGGTTTTGGGCAATAGGCGTTTTTTATGAGATATGAACTTCGGGGGTTTATATTCATAAATACTTCAACTCAAATAAATTTTTTGGGGCGTAAATAGTACCCAGGTTTGTGTCAACATACGCTGCTATATTGCTCATTTTACGTGCACGATGCGGCAATGCATGACCACTGCAGCACAGACTAGTGCAAACCGGGTCGCTATTTGGGCTTCAAAAGTTTCCGGATTCGACACAAGTGCCGACTAGTGACAACAGCCTGCACGGTTTTTACTCACACCACCATCATAAACCAGAAATTCAACATCAGCTACACCAGAATTCTGATTTATTGTGGGCTCATGTTGTAATAGAAAATTTAACGCAAAAGACATCTTAGTTCAGCTACTGTTTTCTTTGTTTTTTTTCTCCGAGTTCCACGTGTCTCCCAAACACGGTTACCGACGTTTGGGCGCCATATTACATGAATGTCTAGATTGCTAGTATGTCAAAACTCTGCAAGGTGTCACCATTGGAGACACAGGGGATCCCGTGGGAATATTCCATGATTGGACAAGTGATGTCATTCACATCCAATGGAATTAATTCCAAGAGGTAAATCCTAACCGGCTCTGAGCGACGATTATTGAGAGTGACAGGATTAATATTTTTCATGTCCTGAGGTTTGTTGTCAATAACCATACAACATGACTTGTTATGTTAAATATTTTGCCATACTTGGCACAACAATATGTTAGTTTTCTCTACCCAGAAACAGTAGATAAAAAATACAGAGGTCATCTGCATACAGCAAGTGAATTTCTGAGTACTGTACCAGTGATACAGAATGCGCACAATAAAAGCAGGACAGCCACAGTCAGTTAGTTTAGTGAATAGCATGCTATGGTTCACTTTGTCAAAGGTCTTGGAGACATCCAACATAGTGACATACATAGAAGAGCCATTCACTATGTAGTGTCGAAAAAGTTCTTTTAATAGAAATATGAGCATCTCAGTTGAGTGATGCTTTTGAAATCCAAATTGGTTGGCACACGTTGTGAAGAAAATGGTAGCCCTTGATATTATTAACGATTCAAATAATTCACTAGCAATTGTTTCAAGAGCAATAGGTATGTAGTTATTGTTATCAGACAAATGACCAGCTTTGTTTTTTATTATTGGAGCTATTATTGTGACCATCATAGCATCAGGTAAAAACCCATGAATTAACAAGCTTTTGAATAGCAGTGACACGTAAACATGAAGTTTTTCATTAGTATACTTAAAAATTTCATTACTTATACTGTCATAATCATGAGCTTTTCCTGTAGGCATCGCCTCAATTATTTCTTCTATTTTGTTTAATATCTATGTTCAATAATTTGATCATTAAATTGCGTATTGCTGCAATACATGTCAATCTTTTTTAGTGTTGGAGAGCCAGGTACAGAATTAAGCAGAGACTGGTAGTGATGAAGCTACATATTCTATACATGTTCAGCACCACATGCACCACCAACATTGCTAGGATTTGGCAACTTGGCATTGTTCATTTATTTTTTATCTTTCCACAAGTTTTTAAAGTCATTACTACTTAGTTTTGAAGCAAGTTGTTTGGCTTTAAGGGCTTCAGCATTTTTTCACAGAGTTTTTTATTATGTTTAAACTGAGCATGTTTAATTTTCATTATGTCATACAAAGAACCATGTCGAGGACTCCCAGCAGGCCGCCATACGAGAAAAGACTCAAGCAGCCTGGTGGGAGTCTCTGACCGTATCATTCCAACCAAGAACGTCGTGCTTCGAAGACCTGTTATGTGCCTTAGTGAATGCCCAGAATCCATGACGTTTTGGTAAGGGACACTTTGGCCATGGACAGTTGGGCAACAGACATTTTGGTAACAAGACATTTCGGTAATCAGAATTTGTTGGTCATTTTTAAAGAAAATTATACATTTTGCAATAGACAGAACTTTCTAGGCAGAGGGAACATGGCTTCCAAGGCAACAGCAGTCAGTCATGGGGATATGGGTTAGGCAAATTCGTGTGTTAGAGGGAGCAGGTTAGAGTGTTCAATTGCTACAGCCAATCAGTGGGTAGCTGCACACATTTAAATCCAGACACACATAAGGACATCTTTAAAAATGACCAAATAATTCTGATTATTTTCAATAGTTTTACCGAAATGTCCTATTACCGAAATGTCTGATGTCCTGATACCGAAATGTCCTGTTACCAAAATGTCTGTTGCCCAACTGTCCATGGCCAAAATGCCCTTTACCAAACTGTGTCTGGCTACCGTGCCTTAGTTGGTATTACTTCAGAGGCATCCCTGAGTGAATTAATAATGTCTTCATAAAATGTACATAGCAGTAACTGATGGGCTTCATCATTACAATTCGGGTCGGTACAGCGTAAAACATCATGAGGTACATCAATGGCAGATAAAAGCACACTGGTTTGAGTGTGATAGTTGTGAAGGTCTTGGTGAGTGACATCCGCCCACATAGGACAAGGCTGTCGAATTTGCTCCTGAGTGGATGCTTCAGAAGTAGGTAATAAGTTGACAGATATGGTAAAGCATAAAGGTAGGTTGTCACATAAGTAGAAATTGTGTACAAGTTGTAGCTGCATGAAATCCTGTTAAGAAGTATTCAGCAGATAAAAGTTGAACAGGAGCGCATTTGATAGAATTGCCAGTAGTGATGGTATGTGGTTTATATTTAGAAGAGGATGGCTTAGACATGCTAGAGAAGGCCGACTTGGACCTGTATTGAGAAAGTGGGATGGCTTATATATATATATATACAAAGCAGCTATTGAAAATAGCATTTTGTGAATGATTGTAGCTGTGCTGTCGTGCCATACTACTTAGTAAGCAGCATGGGGTCTAGATATGTCCATCATCATCCAGGTCTTTCAGGATTGGTCACTGCTTTCTTGACCAGTGGCTAATATATTGATCAACAGGAAGTGTCCACTACTGTGTGTGTGACCATGCATGACCATAGGTGGCTGGATTTCACAGGTGAGAGGTGTAAACTCGTTAGTGCCTACTTGTTTACCTGGAGCACAAACTCTGGTCTGGGTGAGGACAGGTTGGCAGTGTTTTATAATCATGCTGTTAGTGGACTTGTTTGAGTTAGACGGTAGGTCATGTTAATGACATGTTCAAACCAGGTCAGTAAACTTGAGTATGACATTAAGTGTTCAGAAATGTGCTGATATCACTTAAAATGCACATTGTTGTTGATGGAATCTACCCTAGTTTGATATGATATAGCCCTGAAGCAAGGTTACTAACATTAATGTTGATGGAATCCACTTTAGGTTTTCTATGGAGTGGAGCAAGCATAATGCTGCAGTGGTCAGAGCGTTGGACTCTTAATCAAGAGAACCAGGGTTTCAATCCTGTGCTGCTGTTTCAAACCTTGGGCAAGTTCGTCCACTCTATGTTACTGACTGTAGACAGTGGTGGACATTTGTGTATGAATAGTCTGTGCATTAATTGCAGCATGGCTGACCACTTCCCAGATAAGTCGAGATGGTGTTCGATTAAACAGGTCTGCCAGGGAGTCAAGTGTAAAGCACTCTGAGCAGTCTTAAGGACTGGACACTGCGCTGTATGAGAACAGGTCTGCCAGGGAGTAAAGTGTAAAGCACTCTGAGCAGTCCTAAGGACTGGACACTGCGCTGTATGAGAACAGGTCTGCCAGGGAGTAAAGTGTAAAGCACTCTGAGCAGTCCTAAGGACTGGACACTGCGCTGTATGAGAACAGGTCTGCCAGGGAGTAAAGTGTAAAGCACTCTGAGCAGTCCTAAGGACTGGACACTGCGCTGTATGAGAACAGGTCTGCCAGGGAGTAAAGTGTAAAGCACTCTGAGCAGTCCTAAGGACTGGACACTGCGCTGTATGAGAACAGGTCTGCCAGGGAGTAAAGTGTAAAGCACTCTGAGCAGTCCTAAGGACTGGACACTGCGCTGTATGAGAACAGGTCTGCCAGGGAGTCAAGTGTAAAGCACTCTGAGCAGTCCTAAGGACTGGACACTGCGCCATATAAAAACTTACCTATACTTAATTTTATGCAAAAACCTACAGTTATAACTATAGTATTTAGACAAGGTTGAAGAGGGCTTGTAGTTACTGAGTAGGTACCTATGTGCGTAATCCTACGCTCTCATTGGTAATAGGAAATGACCCAGAAGGATGTACAGAGCTGTACTTTGGAAGCTGTACTGGGACCGTGGTTAGAAGGTTTACATTTCCTTGTGTTGTTTGTATACATGTACATCTGGATTGTTCAAATTGTACACAAAACATTCAATTTATAGTTATAAACAGCCCTTATTGTTTAAATATTGGCACTTATTGCTTTATTGGACTAAGTACAACTGATAGGACACTTACTGCTAATAATAGAGAGTGTCTGCAAGCATACCGATCTCGATTCCCTTCCCTGTCCCTAACGCGCTGTGCGTACTACGTCATCGCCTGTTGTGTTTATGCGATCGCTTAAGTGTCGATCGGATAGGTAAATATGTAACTGGCAAGGGTGATCGGTAAGTGCAATCCCTATCCATTTTACGTTCAAATTATGGATGAATAAAAGTAAACAATGTGACAGCATTGTACATACAACTGTTTTTGACTGACTAGCCACCTCGTTTTAATTGCAGTTGTGTTTAATGCATCAGAAAAAAATAATTTTTTAAGACCTGTCTCAGCATGGAATACATAACGGTAGGGGCACAAATTGTGCGTGCAATCGTTTTTGTTGTTTTTACAAAACATCAAATTCTTCCATAAGATATCTATGTGCTAAATCTGTAACACATATTCCGTTAAATTTGTGTAAATAAACTGTTAGAAAAGTTGTCTTGGGTGAAGGACTTACGAATATAAACAGCCAAATCAAAATCTTGTAAAAGGTGCTAAAAACTACGCATCCTATCTTCGCTGTGATGTGCTTTTGTACATAATTCTAAAACGATTTAAATGCATTATGGTCTGTCCATTTGAGCTTGTGATTAGGACCACATATCCAGCTGAAAAAGGCACAAATGTACGATATGTTGGCGAGTGAAATGCCGTGACGCAGACACTCCTGACGGTTGCCCATCTCCAACAATCGACACCGATTGCGGAGTTGATATTGAATACAGTGCAGCAATGCCTTGCAATGCCTTGCAATGCCTTGCAAGTGGGTATCAACAATGTAATGTACAGGGATGAGAATTTCCTGCGGTTTACCACGGATTCTGGGTCCCAAAGGTCATTCCTATGAATCGTATAAATCCGAGGAGAAAATGTTGTATGTATGGGGGGGCTAACATGTAGGATGGTCTAGACCGGGTCCTGAAGATCCGGAGATCACGGTCATCGGCAAGTTCGCCACGGAGCACTGTTTACAATAAGCGGAAGCATACGGGCTCGTATGACTGACCTATAGAACCTGACGTTGTACTTGCATTATGCTCAGTGGCCTTGACATTGCACATGGTTTCTGGCCGTCCCGTGGAGCCATTCCCTCTTCATGAGATAACTGCATGCTATGGCAGAGGGAAGGCGCTGCTTCCCGGAACAGCGCAAACGTTATAGTGCAAACCAGAAACTTGCATATTATCGCAGTGAGCGGAGCGGTTTAACCATAGGCTATGGATCGAGTATTGAAAAAAATAGATGACATGGACCACCAAAAAGTTCAGGAGATTAACAAAGATTGTAGAGAGAGATGGATGTGGATGGAGAAGGATGTCGAAATGGAAGTTAAAAACTGGAAATTATTTCACAAATATGAATAATGAGATTAAATTTCATATTGTCAAGTCTTGTTTCAATGTCACATTTCATCCTCGATATAGCTATGAAAGCAATTTTCTTGGGGGGCCTACAGCACCCCCCAAAACCCCAGCTGTGAATTGAGCCGTTGTGCTCTCGCTGTGATTTCCAGTGATTTCATTCTTCACCTGTTCTCACCCCTGAATGTAGTCTTCAATACAGATTTTGTGTTAATTATTGGCTGCTTGCACTCAAGAAAATTGTTTGCCTCTGATTTTCAGATAAGAATCGGCGTAAGGAAGCCAGTATGCAGAAGGTTGCTATAAACAACACAGACGGAGAGGATGGTAATGGTTGTTACCTGAACTAGTCACGACTCACAGAGACAACAATGGGCAGTATCAACAGTTGTAAGGAGGAATGAGATCAGCTACTACTTATAAGAAGGAAACCACAAGTGGCAGTGGTAAAGTACAAGAGCAGTAGAACTAGAAGTGAAGTTAACACTGACTTACAGAGAGAAAGCTTTAGTTGTGGTAAAAACCAGTACAGTAACAGAGGAACTGATTGTGCCAAGATTGTGTCTCGAGTACGGCGTCCGTGTTGAATGGCGGACAGATCATTGAATGGACGGTGGTCAGTGACAGTTGGACATGGACTTTGATGATGACATCACACATTGTGATTGGTCAGTCAATGCGCAGGGTGTGTACACTGAGTGTGTGTCTGTGATAGCGCCCCACATGGCACCAGTGGAAGGCGTACCCCCACTTACCCCTGAGAGCCCTGTCACAAAGAACAGTGGGTTTAGAGTCTACCACGACGACATGACTGAACCCACGGGGTATCTATGCCGAAGCTGGCCATGCAACGTCGATCTTGACAACAAGGTCACATATCTAGGTCCAGTCCCGTCCGTTTTGAAAAAACCTACAGTGAATCGTTCCAGTAGCTGTGGAGAGTTGGTCGTTAATGGCAACCAGAAGTGGCGATCGAGACGTGTGGGTGTCGTGGAGCTCCCGGGTGCCGCAGGAAACCATCTTACAATGGAGTCATTGGGGAGTGCAGCTGTCCACGAGCGTCCAACAAGTCTGACCCTTAATGTCCAGCCAGATTTTTCCCATTTGTGTCCGTCCAGCTATAGTCCAGTCAGCACGTCCAGCCATGTGTCCAGTGACTCCGCCATGGACATGAATACTCAGTTTTCCGAGGACGAACATTTCGATGTGACCTCGCATAACATCACGAGGGCAGACCTCTCAGCGAGAGACATTGACCAGTCACATGACTTGGACGACAGTGGGCCCCCAGTACTTATGAATGACTACAGCTGGAGTGACAGCACGTCAAGAAAGACTAGCTCGTCGAGTGGCGACCGATTGGAGACACTGTCGCCCCCTGCTGTTGTCATAAGTGACCACAGTTACGACTGCCCATGGTCGCCCGAGTTGAACAGTGATTATGAGTCCGGTGACATTGATACATTGTCGTTATCATTTGACATGAATAGTCCGTCGACAATTGAAATGCCATGTCAGCGGCGGGCGTCACTGACGTCAAGTTACGGTTCGGGATCATCGATGAAGTCACTGCTGTCTGATTCGTCGCTGTCGGTTGATGATGAGGGGGATGTGAGTATGCTTCTTGTTCTATGTCTTTGTCAGTTGATGGTGAGGGGGATGTGAGTATGCTTCTTGTTCTATGTCACTGTTGGTTGATGACAAGGGAGATGTGAGTATGTTTCTTGTTCTATGTCTTTGTCAATTGATGGTGAGGGGGATGTGAGTATGCTTCTTGTTCTATGTCACTGTTGGTTGATGACAAGGGAGATGTGAGTATGTTTCTTGTTCTATGTCTTTGTCAGTTGATGGTGAGGGGGATGTGAGTATGCTTCTTGTTCTATGTCACTGTTGGTTGATGACAAGGGAGATGTGAGTATGCTTCTTGTTCAATGTCACTGTTGGTTGACCATTGTTGTTCATTCATTGCAGCCCATTGAGTTTAACTGATCACTGAGGACAGTTGACCATTGTGAACAACTAACAATTGGGAGTAAAGTCTGTTGTCAATAGTTGACTATTGCTGACAATTAGCCATTGAAAGTATACATTACAAATGTTTCCATCCAATGCAGCAAGTTCTATATATATATATTACCTGGACAAGGAATTCAATGACGTTTAGATAAATACAAACAGGTGTCTTACATGTTTGTGGCCCGCCCTTATGCGATGTGTGTGTTTACAGATGTATAAATAACTTACATTCCATGTGAGACTGTCTAGCATTTGGGTTTTTCACAAGCTCCGGTTTGTAGACTTTTTCTGACTTCAGAATATGTCCCTCAGCTCGCCAACCAACCTTGAAATTGCCCTGTGTTCAAGTGGCCTAGATCAGTGAGAACGTGTTAGGCCTCACTAATGCATGTCTGTGTTCACAAATGACACCTGTTAGTTATTGCTTGTTTACAGGCCCATAACTGAACTATTACATTAGATACAGCATCGGACAGACACTGGTTAGAAACAACCCTTCATGACAAATCTAGGCGTCTTTAAAGACAAATGTTAAGGGTGCATAACAGCTAACGTTGCCAATATTTTTTCATCAGGTACTATTACTTATAAGCAGTCGAGTTACATCCTCAATCCAAGTACACTGACATAATATGCGTAAATGCCATAATAAGCACACAACTTTTTAATTAGTGATCTGACTATGCACCATTCATATTGTACTTTCTACTCCACTGATATCAAGCTGTTGCAATGACAGGAGATTGAAAGTTCCATCTAGATATTTGCAGATTTGCAGTGCTCAGATGTCTTTTTTGGCCACATGTGAATGCATAAATGACAATTACCTCCAACCCAACATTATGAAATGCTGCATAATGTCATTAACCAACAAAAAGAAACATATATCCTATGACTACACGATTTTAAGACAGTCTGTGCCCAAGGTCACCGCTGTCAAAGATCTCGGTATCACATTGACCGACAGTTTGACTTTTAAAGATCATAGTAATCGTTGTGTTTGTAAAGCTTTTAAGATGAGTGGTTTTATTAAGCATGTTTGCACAACATTTACCGAAGTACAGGCTTTGCGATCCTTGTATATATCTCTAGGCAGAAGCCAGTTGGAGTATTGCAGTGTTATCTGGAATCCCTGGCAACGTACGTTTATTGATAAAATCAAACGAGTTCAAAAGAAATTCATTAAACATCTAAGTTACAAATCCAAAATACAGTACAGTAGTAGACCTCTGACAGTTATCCTGAGCTTTGCCACCATTTTAGACTACCTTCCCTTCAACATCGTAGGCAAGTTGCAGATCTTATATTTTTACACAAGTGTGCACTCCCAACTAGACTCGTCGTATCTGGTAGGGAATATCTGATTTCACTGTCCTTCACGATCTCTATGAAACTACACTCCTTTTAGAGTTTCTAATAGGAGAATCAACATTAGAAAACACTGTTTTGAATAGATGTATGACTACTTTCAACACATTGTATTTAAGTGATCCAACTTGTGATATATATTCAGGAGCTGAGCCCTTTAGATCCTCAGTTCAAAAACATTTCTATGTATAACAGATGTTTGCCTGATATATTTGATGCTGATATTGTGTGGTTTTTATGTCCTTATTGTTTTTATTATTCTATTATTGTTTTATTATTTATATGTATTGTTTCAGTTATCAGTCCTGTTACTGGGTCCACTGGACTGTTGGAATCTGAATAAATACAATACAATACAACCTAGCTCCTTCAATACTACATTGAATCACTTGAAGTCTTAAAATGGAACCTGCACGTTTGCCCTGCTCATTGTTTGGCTCCATCACCGCTGTTAACGTTCTCCATGGTTTCATCTATAAATAAATAGTTTTAAAGATACATGTTTTGTCCATTCCTCATTTATTAACATATAATATTTATGTATGTTCTTACTACTAGAAAAACAATGTTCAAGGTATACTGCCCACCAAATTGCATTTAATAACCCTGAAACAGAGTTCACAATTAGGAGTGGTTCCATATGGTGTAGCATAATGGAAAAAATGGCTTAACCGGGAATTATAAATAAATGATGGTATATTATACACTTATAGGAGCTGATTTTAGAACATTTCAAAGTTTGTAATGTACATTAAAAGGTCGAATATAGAATTTGCAAGAAATGCAAGCATGGACGTCACAAAATATTTGTAGAATCGAGTCCATTCTACTGGTCGCTGAACTGTTTGATATCCTTATACTTCCTAGATATATATTTGTTGTTTACAAACAACAAGCAGCACCATTACTGTCATCCTGTTTCATCTGCTCTGGCTGCAGCAGTTGCATCAGCATCGTCTCTCGAGACTATGCATAGCCTACTACTAAATATATGAAACAAAACAATTCACACGTGTACAAGCAACAGTGTACTATGAAAGATGTAAAAATATTGGATCATAAAGTTGACTGGCACGGGAAAAAAATCAAAGAAGCCATCAAAATACACAGATCAAAACCTGCTCTCAACAGATATGTCAGACAAGACTTCCAACCATACTTCTTCAAATTGTCTCACATGACACTGGTCATATGACATCCCCATTGTGTGGCAACAACCTTCGCCGACGAAGACTGTGATGCAATAGAAGTATTCGAAAAACAAAAACAGTTTCTTGAGAGGTAATACAAACATATTTCACAGTTATAAAAATATCTTGATAGTTGTTTGCACAATTAAAGGTCAAGGTTACCTTTAGGTAAATAGTGAAACAGTTCAACAATTAACAAGTCTTGTAGTAAAAAATGGATGATGGCCAAACACATGTCAACCAAATTTCAGATGCATTCATATGAATATAGGGGCAAGCAATTTTGTTTAAGAAATCTTTGAAGGAAGTGGCACACATTAGTTAACTGATGTAATGACCTGTGGTAATTGGTAAGCAGTTATCTCTCTTTGGTTTAATAACCTACATCTAAGATTTATATCACCATATCTTTCCTTCTTTTGTGCCTACCCTTTAATTACAAAGTCAAGAACCAATATGTTAACATGCACCAAGGTTATGGTTAAACATACTAAAAATGCTTTATTTAAACTTGAGTATTTTGCAATTGGTTATATGTGAGTGATAATGCTTTTTAGTTGTGGCCATACAATGACGAGAATATCCTAGTTTTGCTGACAATGCAGTATACTGGGTGGTGGACAGAAGTCGGGGAAAGTAATCTGTCTGATGTAGTATCACACATAGTACCTTAGGCTATTCAGAGTCCTTCGATCATGCTTGATCCATGAAGATAGGCAGTAGGTCTTTTTAGTCCGACATAAATGAGACTACTCTGGAAACTTAATAAATTAATAAAGTTTATTTCTCATTGTTGGGAACATGTACTGACTAAACAAGACTCCTCTGTGTTATAATATATGAGTCTATCTGAATGACAACATGGGTCCTGATTGGGAGCATGGGTCCCACTGTTGAGAACATGGGTCTGTCTGATTGAGAACATGGGTCCCTCTGATTGAAAACATGGGTCCTCTGATTGAGAACATGGGTCCCTCTGATTGAGAATATTGGTCCCTCTGATTGAGAACATGGGTCCCTCTGATTGAGAACATGGGTCCCTCTGATTGAGAACATGGGTCCCTCTGATTGAGACCATGGGTCCCTCTGATTGAGACCATGGGTCCCTCTGATTGAGAACATGGGTCCCTCTGATTGAGAACATGGGTCCCTCTGATTGAAACCATGGGTCCCTCTGATTGAGAACATGGGTCCCTCTGATTGAGAACATTGTTTCCATCTTATAAGCCAGGTGTAGTTGTGTGGCTGTCAGTGGGTTCCACATGTTGTGACAGACTTGTCCAGCAGAGGGCGTCACATGTGCTGAACATCTTCATGCCACGTTTAGTTGCTTTTCATTCCCCGGTTCTCTGTGTGTTGTCATTTGATGAATCATTACTTAGTCTCAAGATTCCCAGGAGAATTTGTTTCATAGTTATGGTCAAGGAATGCTGGTCAAATAGGCCAATTCAGAGCTGTAGAAGCCTTCAACCAAGTACCCTTACTGATGCAATATGTCAAAGAAACTAATTTTTTTGGTAACAGTGCAACACACAGAAGCTATGCCAGGGTTAGTAGCTTCAACCCCATCATTTACTTAACAGGACCATACCGCGGATTTCAATAGGATGACTAGTAAGTGGGCTTTGGTTGCGATGAGGTTTCTGGTAGAACACTTGGATGTTCAGTGTAAATGAAGTCAAAGACTTACATGCTTGAATACTTACATGTACATGGTTGTTCTTTTATGTGCAAGCTTGTTTGTGTGTGAGTGTGAGCGCACACAACCCTGTTCATTTGATAAATATTGTTTGAAATATGCTTGTGCTATGTGGAAAACATTCTTTTTTAATTCTGCGTAGTGAAATAAGTGAAAATGGTGAAGTGACAATAATGGGGAAAATGAGTTATGATCTCATCTAAATGTCACAGTTGACACGTTGTTAACATAAAGCAGGTTTCACAGTGGGAATGACGAGTCATGATTGCTGACACGCAGTTTGCATACTGTGAATAGTGAAATGAGAACAGGTCCTTGCCTGGTGTCAGGGTGTTGTATTTTGCTTCATGCACAACATATGTTAGTGATGCCAATAATCACTAGGGGCAGCACCAGTTCTACTTCATCAGTGTAGTAGTCATTAGGGGCAGCACCGGTTAGTTTTCAACCACCAGTCCATACATTCTTGTCAATAGTTGTCTCACTAGTCAATAACACACTTCCCAGTCAGTCACACACAGTTACACTCGTACAACAACTGACAACAATAGTTAGGTCTCGTTTAGAATACTGTGTAGATACAAGCATGGAGACCATAATGGAACAAGGACATATATGCTAGAAAGAGTACAGAGGAGAGCACAGCTAAGAGCATTCCACACCAGAGAGACCTCAGTCATGAACAATACCAAAAGTGCAACTTCACAACTCGAGAGACTAGGAGATTCAGTGGAGATGAGACAGAAATGTTGAAGACATTGAATGGTTAAGAAATTATTATTACAACTATTTATTCTCATTTATGAAAAATTGAAGAACTAGAGGACATAAAGTCTTCTTCCTTCTCTTCTTCTTCCCTTTGCCCCCTTGTGGGATGGAGTCCTAGTCACTCAGTTGCTTCTTCTGCCTTTCTCGTTATTTCCCTCCATCTCTGTCTGTTGTCTGCAATGATCTTCCATTTTGGCTGTTTACACCTGCCCTCCTAAGATCTTTTTTCATAATGTCAATCCATCTGAGCTTTAGTCTTCCTCTGTTGTTTGCCACTCTCTTCTGCTTTCCATTGTCTTTTAAACAGTCTGTCTTCTCTCATTCATTGCATGTGTCCTGTCCATCTCATTCTGTCTCCCACTACTTTCATCTTTAAGTGTTCAATCTCTTCTCTCAGTTCCGTCATCTTCCTTCTGTCTTCCAACGTTATTCTACGTATTCTTTGAATCTAGTTGTTCTCTGCTACTTGTAGCTTCTCCTCTTTAATTAATAAATAGCTCCGTCAGTGTCAGTCTTCCCAACCCATATATACATGCTGGCACCAAACAGGCTTCCTTCACTTTTCCTTTTAGCTGTTTACTTAGTTTTCTGCCCTACATAATGTATCCACCCTCCTCCACGCTGCCTCTCCTGCTTGCACCCTCCTCCACGCTGCCTCTCCTGCTTGCACCCTCCTCCACGCTGCCTCTCCTGCTTGCACCCTCCTCCACGCTGCCTCTCCTGCTTGCACCCTCCTCCACGCTGCCTCTCCTGCTTGCACCCTCCTCCACGCTGCCTCTCCTGCTTGCACCCTCCTCCACGCTGCCTCTCCTGCTTGCACCCTCCTCCACGCTGCCTCTCCTGCTTGCACCCTCCTCCACGCTGCCTCTCCTGCTTGCACCCTCCTCCACGTTGCCTCTCCTGCTTGCACCCTCCTCCACGCTGCCTCTCCTGCTTGCACCCTCCTCCACGCTGCCTCTCCTGCTTGCACCCTCCTCCAAGCTGCCTCTCCTTCTTGCACCCTCCTCCACACTGCCTTCTCCAGATTCATTCATAGGCCATGTTTTCTAAAGGTGTTATTCCATCCATGCAATGCTTTCTGTAGTTTCTCTTCGTATAATCCTCTGTGAGAATTATATGAAATCTATACTATTCCTTTACTAATAGTATTTTGTGTAAATGACACAAAGTAATATTAGTAAAGGAATAGAATATTGTAGTGGATATAGTGTAAAATAGTGTAAATTTCATGTATCATTCTCACTGAGAGGACTATAGATGAATGCAATGTATTATCTGTATCTAATTATTATCTTAATGCTAGCAGAGTAAATATATTTAAACAAAGATTCAACAACCCATAAAGGCAGGTTTCACATAAATAAAGTTGGACTCTCGATAAGCCAGAGGCTTCCTGTCCTCTTGCACTCTTTGTTTTTGTTGTGGATAACAATCTTGTTCAATCTTGTTAAGCCTCTTGATGGTGCATTGTATTGACTAATGTCTGCGCTTGGCATAAGTCTAGTGTTCTTCAAGTTCTTATTAAATTGACTCATAAATATTAGGTCAGTTGGCAGAAGGTCATTGAACATGTCTTGTTCATACACAGTCCAGTAGAACAACATTCCCCTCAAAGCAACTGTTCAGTCAGAAATCACAATTCTTTTACTACCTGTATGTCCACAGGATTTATTTTGTTGTTGAGATTTTAACTATAAATTATTGGTAATATAATTCAAATTCTTATGTAACCGTTACTGCATTAGAAAGTATGTACTTGCGATGTTATCATTTCATCGAAAGTATTTAATTAAGTAAGCTAAACATACTTTGTTGAAAATTACTAAATGGGGTGGCTGCTACAAGAGCGACCAATAATGGTCTTAGTGGCAGTCTCCCGTCCCCTGTTTTTGTTTATCTACAGCAAACTGATAGTTCATGGTCAGGATATTGTTAATTGATTGTATCTTACATTAATTGTTTCTACTTTTATGTTATATATTCTACTTAATAACACATGTATGTACGAC
Source organism: Escarpia spicata (assembly GCA_963995525.1). Taxonomy (NCBI): domain Eukaryota; kingdom Metazoa; phylum Annelida; class Polychaeta; order Sabellida; family Siboglinidae; genus Escarpia; species Escarpia spicata. Next base: position 9,642,929 of record OZ023211.1, read on the forward strand.
TTGCTACTTTAACACATATTCAGTATTTCATAATTGAGCTGTAGATAATTCTGTTTTTTTTAAATTGTACTGTTTTTTATATGTGGTCTAATAAATACTTCCGATAAGATCATAGGATCTGTCAAGACCACCATTTTTGTGGATCTGTTTTTAGCAGACATTCCACCAGAGGGCACATGTTCCTGGACTGAAATGATAAACTGTGGCAGCATACCAATTGTATAAATATTGTTACTGGAAATGCATAGCCTAGAAGGGCAAGAGTATTTTATTGTGTATGGTGGTGATTTTTTATATCTCATAAATTTATATATACTTAATTATTTTATTTTGAAATTTTTTATTTTAAATTCATAATATATACTTTTGTACCTGACATAAATGCATTATATTTGTTAGATTATTCTTAGGGATCTTAACTACATTGTGATCAAGGCAGTTTCCTCATTACAGTGAAATATGTGTGTGTCTAATTAGAAGCAGAGACCCTATGCAACAGCTACAGGTAGTTTGACATAGGGTTTCATTAAATGGCATAACCACCCTCGCTTGGGGTGGGGCCTACTCAATTTGTTGGTGACTGCCTACTTTGTATATGCACCTATTTATTGCACACCGTGCATTTACACAGGTACATTGTGCATGGACACATATTGAAAGATCTAGGGCTCATTTTGGTGGAAACGTTGAATGATATCATCAAGAATGTTAACATAACCAGCCAAACCTGATGGGCCAGCAACCACAGCAAGAGGCGCTGATATTCATTCAGTGTGAGAACTTGAAAGAATTTAAATATGCTAAATTGTCAACCTGTGCAACGGTTCTGATTTTGTGTGTGTGTTGAATACATAGGGTGGGAAGAAATTAACTGTGTGCGCAGAATATGATTACTTTATCTTGACAAGTTAAATTGAACTTGGTGTAGTTAAATTATGCACATTGATATGCAAAGTCAGTGCAAAACAAATTAGGGTTAGAAATTTAATGTATCAGTGAACAAACCCACCTGTGTACAAGGATGGAAGATATCTAATAAAAAATGGCATTACCTATAAATACAAAATGACAGCTCAAAGTGACATGAGTAATATAGCCATCTGTTGCTCTACTGCCATGATACTATAGTGGATAATAATCAACAATGAAAGTTGATGTTATAAAGTAAATATACGTAAAATAGTGACAATTGCATGATAACTATTACATGTACCATTAATCTCATCTCAGAAATGTGTGATTTCACACGTAAAAGAACTGCCAGTTAGACAGTTATTTGCTGCTCTTGCAATGAGATCATTTATAATATTTCAGGGAGATTTTGGGTTATAATTATAGTCTGCAGCCCGATAAAAAATGTGTTGCAACTTGCAAAACTTGCACTTGACCAGTTGGAAAAATTGCTGTGTAAAACTTGACAGTTGAAGTAGAATGTACTAAGTGAGGATGCATGTCTGTTGGGTGAGCTGCCTCGGGTGGTGCCAATAATCACTGTGGCATGAGGGTGGAAATAAAGCCACATCAAAAAGGCACGGAAATAAAGTCATAGTTTTTGCTAGGAAAAGAGTCACAACATAATTTTATTCAAAGACGTCCACTATATACAACATTTTTCAAACAAAATAAAGTTTAAGATGATTAAGATGAATATGAAATAGGATTTAGCGGTATGTAGCAGGGTATAGCAGGGTGTAGCGGGAAGTAGTGGGATGTAGAGGGACGGGATGTAACGGGATGTAGTGGGATGTTGCGGGATGTAGCGGTATGTAGTGGGGTGTAGCAGGATGTAGCAGTATGTAGAGGGATGTAGCGGTAAGTAGCGGGGTGCAGCAGGATGTAGCGGGATGTAGCGGATGTAGCGGTATGTACAGGCATGAGATTCTTCTGTGGAAACGCGGATTTCCGTGGTTCATGAACTCGATTTGGCCGTTTCTGTGATTCGTCCAAATTCGAAGAAACATTTTTTTTATATAGGGGGGGTTATGACTTGGCAAACTTGGCAAACAGCGACAATAAATTTCGTGATCGTCATCCTGATTGGCCAGAAACTGCGAATCACGGCCAAGCGTACAGTCCGTTCATGAGTTTTCGCGGCGAATCAGTTGCAGTGTTGTTTTCGAAGTTCACAGTCGCGTTCAATTGAACGACACATGACCTACGGTCTACAGTAAGTTGTCCGCTCTTACTTAAAGCATTCTTGTGTGAGTCAATTACTGAATTATTGGAATTAACGTAGCAGTCGAGTGGTTTTAAGATCGTAATTTCAATAAATATTAGATCGTTTAGCCTGCCACGCGAGGCGTTGTAATGGCCTGGCCCTATGGGACTTACATTACGGCACCGGCGTACGCTCTTGTCGCTGGCGTTACGGGTCATGGCATAATACAGCACCGTTAACGGTATGTACACGCGAATAGTAAGCAGAGTATAAGTTTTGGCGATATCTTTAAGGTATCCCAGATGGGTTTATAGATTATTTTGGATAAAAATAAGCATATGCCAAAACTTAGTAAGTTGGGTGGGCGATAATATGTCAGCATGAAGTACGCCTGTTCACTTTAACGTATGGTTTAGGTTATTAATAATTAAATAACCATTTGAATTAAATTTATCTGACGTTGTTAATATGAACACTTTTAGGGGATGTGGCGTGCACCAAGAAGGATGTTGTTCAGAGGGGACGAGTTGAATTTGAAGATGCAAGAGAAAAGCAGCTGAACAGGTTTCAAAGGCAAAGTGCCAAAGAGACTGAAGTCTGTCCACGTCCACTCCCCAGTCCTTGCTCAGGCAGAGAAGAGAAATAAAGCTGTGAGTGCCAGGATCAAGCACAGGCAAGAAAAGAAGTGAAGTCGCATGTCCACAATGAACATTTATAAAGTTTACAAGTTTATGGTTTCAATGAACACTAGTAGATGTGGACATTTGTATGTGAATTTCGGTGTACTGTTCATTAGAATTATCATTTTAATAAACCTTGGTTATTTGAAGCATTTTTTTGTATTTTTTTTCACATTGATCATTTGTGTAATGTTATAGTTTTGACAATGTAGTATACACTGCTTCTGGTTTTTTGTGTGATATGAAAATGATGTGCTTTTACAGTTATGTGCAGGGAACTGTATGTTTCCACTTTTGATTATAAAAATCCCAAATGTAGTGTTTCTATGCACTATGTTTGTGATTTTATATAAAATGGAAGTTACAGGATTAGACAAAAACAGTGTGAAAGTACACTAGATTGCATCACAAACAATGATGTCTTTAAAACCAATTCTGAGTTCCAATCCAGACACCCCCTATCTTCCCCAGTTTGCCGCGCCACTTGCAAATGTTCCTCGGAAATGACTTGCCTCCTCTCACTTGCCTGTATGTAGCCTATGTAACGATATGTAGCGGGATGTAGCGGGATGTAGCGGGATGTAGTGGGATGTAGTGGGATGTAGTGGGATGTAGTTGGAAATTTAAAGTTGTGACTTTTTCCTGTGACTACTTCCTAATGATGCTAGAATCAATTTGGGTGCTGGATCAGTTGAGTTAGTGGTGTTAGAATAAAGATTATGCAGTCGTGGTGTGATCAATGTTGGCACAGGATCAGACAGTCAGTTGAGGCAGTCCCCCATCACGTCAGGGATTATCAGCTTATGCATGTGTACCAGGACGCTGGACATACATATTCAACCATGTTTTTTCCATGCATACTGTTTTACATGTACATCAGTCATGCCTGAAGAGCTGTATATCGGCACATGCCAGGAGACATGAGAATGGACATGCATGCATGTTGTCACGCACATGAGACACAAAGATTACAGAGAAAACATTGGATCCACACAACCATATGTACATCTCATTTCCTAACAAGCTAATTACATGGCAGCTGTTAGCAACACTACAGGAATGTCGCCATTAGCAGATGTAACAACTTCTCGATTACAGCACTAAAGAGCCATCTGGTGTCAGTGGCCATATTTCACACAGCTGACACCATAAACGATTCCCTGGAAATGTGATATTGTAATTCTCTCTCAGTGCAATAATTACCAGTGAGTAGCGTAATCACTAGTGATTATTCTGCATGCTTTGGGTTTCAAACCTCAGATGATGATCACCAAGTATAGCAGGGCCAGCAGGGCCACCAGTGGAACAGTGCCACCAATGGCAACAGTGCACTGTCACCAGTGCCACTAATACCACTAGTGCCACCAGTGTCAGCCAGTGGCAGGCTGGCAGCTGTGCTATAATGCAATGCAGGCCTTGACATTAAGGTTTTGAATCCACTGGCCCAGGGGGCCAGTAGATTTGAAAAATTAGTGGCCCGCCTGTGAAAGTTACTGGCCCGGATTTTGTGTTACCGTCAAAAATACGCTCATTCTGAGGTGCAAAACGTTATTAGTCTTTTTTTTTTAATTTTACCAACAAAGTTGTTAGAAGTTACTATACACATATTGATTGTTCAAAGTGAGATGTCCAATGCTAACAATATTATAATATTGTTCAAGTGTGTACTTAGATGCATATATACAGTATTTACCAAGTTTAAATTCAGTGGCCAGTGTGACGACAGCTATATATATATATATATATAGTCAGTCTGTGTCGGTAGTTGAGTTGACACTGCTTTCATGTACAGGTCAATCAAGGCATTAGACTATTTCACGGTTCATTCGCTAGGTGGCACCACCCAAAATAGGAGGCCTTCACCTTACTGACGCAGCGTTACATTTGGTTTCTGTAATTTTAGCCACTAGTTAAATTTTGATTTAAGCTGTATTTCTTTCATATATCTAGAGAAGAAAAAGCGTGCGTAATTCTAAAGTCGAAACAGCTTCCAACCACTGTACAAAGGGTGTCCAAGGGATGCGGTGGGACTTAAAAAATGGCGTCTCGTCATAAAAACCTGCGCTGCAGATTAGAAAATTTATTCGATGGCTTTGCACGCGGTCGTCTGCAGGATAAGTGTTGGAGTTTGGACTCATTATTGATAAGAATTAGTATCTACGTTATGTTTACAATGTCCTATAACTGAATCGCGTCTAAGAATTCTGGCGAACTGCATCTGATAACCGATGCGGTTGTGCCGTGACTGCCGCTTTGTCTTGGCAGCATTCGAGAACCGGAAAGCAGTGGCCCGTTGGGCCAATAAAATATAAGAACTGGTGGCCCGAACTGACCCGACAACTTCAAAAAAGGCATCAGGCCAGTGTTAATGTCGAGGCCTGCAGTGCTATGAATGCCACCTGTGGCAACAGTGCACTGTCACCAGTGCCACTAATACCACTAGTGCCAGGCACTACCACCACATCTGGTGCATCTACACAGCCCGGACAGACTGCAGTAGCAGTATTTCTATGTAGACATCTGGGGTTCACTTTACTAGGTAGGGGCCTACCTCACCAGTTTATGATGCAGGCAATAGACTTGCCTCAATTACATCATGTAGCTAGATTTCTCTCACACAAAATATTTACATATGTTTGGTGAGTATTTAGGAAATTTGCGCTAAAGGTAAAATACATGTTAGGGCAGGCATTGGTTGTGGCTTTGTGGAATATGCAGTTCTTACACAACACAAGCAATAGCGGGAGAGATCTTGTATGAGTACTATTAAAAGCTTAATTTTGTGTGGACTAATGAGGTGTGTTGATTGAGTGTATGCCTGAGAGGGAGCATATCAGTTGCTGATTAATTAGTGTACCATTCATGAACAGATTAATTATAAATATAGACAAAGGCATAGTTAGTAATAGTGTTATGCAATTGTAGAGTTGTTGAATTTGGTGATATGCTGTCAAGCAAAAACCCATCATATGTAACGTGACTATAACTACATATACCTCACTATTAATTAATAGTGAGGTATCTGCCAATAAACGTTCGTCAAATAGACACTTTGAATAAATTAAAAACTTGCCTTAAAACTTATCTATGCAGGCATACTTCGACTGAGGAACTGTGCTGTAGGACACTTTTTATGAACATGTATTTAATCAATTAATTTATTTCTATTATATAATATATTTTAATTCATTTATTATTATTTATCTTTTAACACAATTTTATATATTATAATATATATTCTTTTACTTAATTATCTTAATATTTGTGCAAACTTTTACTTAATTATCTTAATATTTGTGCAAATATGTCATGTATTTTAGTAACATTATATATATATACAATCTTGTAAACCTTAATAATTATTATATTTACCGGCATCCTTATACATATATATTTTTACATTTGTTTCCATGTACGTTTTATAATGTGTGTGCGCCTATGAACGGGCTGGTCCCAGAGATATGGCGCTATAGAAATGCTAGTTATAATAATAATAATAATAATTAAGGTCACCCTCGGGACTTGACAAAAGTGACCTGATTCACTGTTTAGAAATGTACATAATAAAAAGTACATGTTCTGAATTTCAACCTAAAAAGTACATGTTCTGAATTTCAACCTATCTGTATTTATTACCCTGTCGTCTATTTACACACGTTTCAATAACGCCAACAATAAAAACAATAGCACCATAATCAACAAAGAAATTAGAAAGCAACTATAGAAAACAAAATCTTGAGACGGTCTCAATGCTCAGTCATCAGCAATTATTGACGGTTTTTGAGGTAAGAACTTAAGGTAAGTAAAACTGGCCAGAACTGGTTGCCTGTTGGCATATGCAACAGATTTAACAAACTTTTGGCAGCCTCATAATTGAAAGTATTACTGTGGTGAATGAAGCTGGATAATTACATATTATTTCTTACTTATTTCAAAGTTGCTATTCCTGTATCTGCAAGCCAAGCTTGGTGTAAAAAGCCCTGTCCTCTGTTCTCCCTACATGTGCCATGGTAAACATTTCTGTTCTGCTCTGACGCATGGCTGGTTTGATTGACCGGCTGACAGAGATTTTGCAACCGGGTATAGCTGCTGTCATAGGTGGAATCCCCTTGACTTTGGCTGTGTGGGCGGCGAAGTATTGTGGTAGTGTTGAGAGGCCAACAGAGCTAGGGGTGCAGGTAGACAGGAGAGTTACAGCAGAGCTACAGTGGTCTGTTTGTTGACTACAGCGTGTAGGCGCACACAGACACATACAGTCTTGTTGGTATTCCAAGCGGCATCCCTTGGTTCATGTCATGCCGGGATAATTCATGTGTGGTGAATTTGACAAAGTTGTAGACTAGTGGGCGTGTGTTTGCCACAAGTACCTGGATGGTTAGCTGTAGATGAACCGTCTGCCTCGGGAGGACGCTGGTGTTGGTGGATGTACCGCGGTTGTACCACGTGTAGCTGCCCAGGTGTGTCTTGCTATAGAGGCGTGTCCTGCACATGCCATGCACTAGCCACCTGACCAACTGGACCAGCCCAGTTGCTGCTGCCGATACACTTTGCTAGTCCTACCTAGCCTACAGTCATTGATGCTTGCTCAGGCTGGACGCAAGAGGCTGTCTATGGAGACTTGTACAATGGATAGCTCGATCAACACCCCCCATCTTGAAGATTTGACTTTGAACGAGAAGCACAACGAGCTGTCAACGCACACTCATAATAGTGTCAACTCACACAACTCCGAACTGTCAAGCCATAACCACGTTAATTCACAGGCGGGTGAGCAGACAAGTATTAACCATGTTAATTCTGTGGAGGGTGAACAGTCAAACCAAAGTTTTAACAGTGTTAATTCTGTTCAGAGACATAATGTGAACCGCATTAATTCTGTGGAGGGACATGGTCTTAACCGTGTTAATTCTGTGGAGGGACGTAGTTTGAGTCGTGGTAACTCCATGGAGGGAGCCTACCTCGACTGTGACTGCGATGCGTGTCTGCTCGGCTTTGATGATACCCAATCGGACGGGGAGACAAAACCTGAGAAGCAAGCAAAACTCAAGAAAGCGGTAAATGTTTCTTCCTTTATGCTTCCATTGGTAATGATTGTTATCGGTTTGTTTCACGTATACCACAGACTTAGTTGAATGTAATTTTGGAGCATTCATATGCATACCCTGATTCCATGAACTTTTTAAATCTGTAAATAATGTTATATTTGCTGAATTATATTAAACAGACATTGAACTGGTGTTTTCTGAAGGCCTTCCAGCTAGTGTGCTAACACTGGCTGTACCGCCATTGAAGGAATGATTATGGTAATGACACGTGACAAGAACTCTGATAGATTTTATTGCATATATATAGACATAATAGTGTGGTAAAAGGGTTATGATATAATCACCTCATAAAGGCGCCCTCCTTCCACACTATCTTCCTTCCTTAACATAGCTTCCTACAAAGACTGTAACTTAATACCACACGTGTCTGTGCCACTATTGTTATCCTGAGTATGTTTCGCTGACAGACACAAACAATAGAACATCTGAGGTGTTTTTTGAAATGCTCCCTTTGTTCTGTGGAGGCCTGTCAAACTGACAACAAAACTACTGGCACTTGTCTAAAAGTGGGGCCCATCTCATATTCACTATTATAAAGATACAATATGCTAAGCAGCCCGGATAATGTTCAACACATAATCATCTGTGGAATGTGTAAATTATTCAATATTTTGTATGCACAGAACATATTTTATCATATTTTCTAACATTAAAATGTACATATTTAACTTTTTTTTAAACATTTTTTCCCCTTTAACTTCAATAAATATGAAATTTAAAAACTACTCGTGTTCAGGAATCAGGACATGTGCCAAACTGTACTGTGTCACCAGCTAGAGTTCTGTTGTAAATCTAAATAAGCAACTACGTTGCGAGACAGTACACTGGGCACTTACCTGCACTTGTCATGTTCTTGTTGACATTTCATCTGGCTACATTTCATGTGACACTAGTGGCAAGGTAGGACCATCAAAAGGCAATGAACTACAAGGCAGGACATTTATAGGACTGTGAAACTGTGGTTGTATTATCTGCAGTGTTCATAGTGCATATAAGTTCAGTCGGTGTGAAATAATAATCATTGGTGTGTCATATATTATGTCTTCATAGGGACCGTATCGAAGTTGAACAGGCATCACAAACTATAAAATATTAAAATATGTGATAGACATCTTTCATCTGCCATTTAAATCATACTACAATAGACTTCACGTTACGGTCACCTTGGTAATAAGCTGCTTTGCAGTTAACGTCACCCTAACACAGTCCAAAATTATTTCCATTTAACAGTAAAGTATTAGACAGGATTCTTGCAAATGTGGTCACCTTCCCTTTCACGTCACTTTGAGTGATCATAATAGCGAGATTCCGCTGTATACGTTTGTCAACTATGCACCATCATCCTGTAATCGGTGATAGTACCTCCGTGATTATTTGAACACGGCATACCTGACTACCTATGCCTTTATAAAAATCCTAGTATGAAAACTTCATGTTACAGAAATCTCCAGTTTTTCTTTCTAGATGGTTATCAACCTAATAGAAATTATTGTAAACTTTGATGAAGGCATAAATAGATTGTTCTTTATCTGATTTATGTATGACCCATATCGGACATTTAACATACGAAACAAATCTGGAAGAAAAAAAAAAATATATATACTAGTAGGAGGACTACAGAAGGTTCTCACTACCAGTAATCACATATTTGGTAGATCTGATCGAGAAAATGGGTTCCTTGTGAAAGAATGCTTATCTTGTACGTCCCGTCCCTGATGCTATCCTCTTGTCATACACAAAGTCACGACCCTGGTTATGAAAATGCAGTTTAATGACAGGTTACCAAAGAACGAGTTGTGACGTAACTTGGTGAGAAAGCGAGCTGTTATATCGGACAGCTGGTTTTGTGTGAGAGTATGTTCTGCATCAGCTTGACCAGGAAGTCTGAACAGAAGTCGGTTCCACCAAGTGTACATAACTAACGTAATGGGTTACAGGGTTCTGTGATTCCGGCGGAGTGGAATTTATCAGGGTTGGTTCATCTGGTGCCTCTCTAGGTGTCTCGGTACAGTGGAATTTAGTAGTAATCTCATTGTACCATGGCCTCCTTCCTTGCGTGTTAGCCGTCTTCCTGAAATATGCTCAAGGTATACAACTTGTTTGTTGTGAGGGTGGAACAATGGTCGCAGAACTTTGGAATAAGAGAATTTGTAACCTGCAAAGTTTTGTTCAAGCTAGCAGTGCTGTATTGGAGCCATACTGGAAGGTTTTGGTATTGTGAAATGAAGCATGCTTAAAACCTGGGCCCATGATCAAATGGAGTTAAGAAGTCCACTCACACATTGTTATAGCCCACAAGTGTGTACAGTAGTTATGGCTGGGGTCTGAGATCAACATTGTTGCAGTTGTATTCAAGCACATGTTGATGAATGCAAATTTGATACTTTGTTGGAAACGGTCTGATACATAGTTTGTACATAGCAGCAGAGAAGTCTGGCGCACTATGCATATGTCATCTAAACAAGCTTGGAACAGCTGTCTTGTCTCTCAGGCCATTGCACTCTCTCCCACCTGGAAGTTTAGACTGCCGGTAACATTCCATAGACGAAGGTGTTTTATTTCACATCACATTCAAATGTACCCGTCAACTTGATACACTGCAGGATGATATAAAAAGCAGTAAGCTACCATTTCACCAATTTGATAGCATTAGTTTAAAGTTGCTACAGTGCTGCATGTGTAAGGTTATTGTTTTGTGAAATAGGGCGCTCAAACTTCAAAATAACAACTTGAATGAAATTGTTACATAAAAATATACAATGATAATACCTAAATAATGGGTATATATGACTATTGTGTCAAGGATGCTATATGGATAATATTATTGTTGTGTGTATGTTAAGTATATGTCATTTTATCAGTAAATTTTTCACAACTTCACATGATATGTGTTCCCAAACTAATGAAAACTTAAATTCTTGAATTACTTTCCATGTAAATTGTTTTATGCTTTGGGTAAGTTGAGATGCATGCAATTGATAGACTAGTTTTTGAGCAGTATTATGCAGTAAGGACCTGATTTAGTGCGTGATATGCATCAACATAGCATTGCTGAACAATAGATGACCAAGAGATTGACAAGTTGCTAGATTGATATCTAGATTACCCAGCTGATTGGTATGTAGAGAACATGTGTGGGTAAATAGCATGCCCAAGTATGCACGAACATAATGGTGTGTATGTGTATATGTTCATAATAATGTTGAAATAATAAACTTTGTTTATTCACGATAAATCCTAAATGTTATGAATTTAAAACAAAACAAATTCCATTATATTAAATAATTACATAAGACAATCGATTGTATAGTGTAGTACGTATTAAAGCAGTGGCTACAAATAAATTTAAAATAAAATAATTAAATACAAATTTTAGTTTAGTTATTTAAGAAAGGTGTTTGTGCATGTATATGAGCTGGACAACGTGTCAGCTACAAACATGGATCAAGTACAAGAGAGAATGTGAGGCAGTGTTCGCACTAACACCATTTGTTGGTGATATTATGCGGTTTTTCAGTTTTCTCCGCATACCATGGACGTGGTTTGTCACGATTTGATGATTTTACCCACATTTTGGATTTGCAGACCAGAAGATCTATGGATGGCACGGACTTGTTGATCCATTGTCCAGCATTGAACATGACCCCAAGATTTCAGACACATATACTGGGGATCACTTGGGGACGCCCAAGTGATTCCAACGTCGATCTTTGTTGTTTTAGGTATCTTTCTGCGCAGCACCTTTGATCCCGTGAACAGAACTTCAGTTTTGTCACCATTTAATTTAAGTTTGTTTGCTGTCATCCAACTATTAATGTCAGCAATGCATGTTTCTAGCTGAGATATGGCAACAGATGTGTCAGGGATCTTGAATGTTGTGTAGAGCTGCGTATCGTCAGCGTACATATGAAAATCCAAGCCATGTTGTCGGATTTTGCAACCCAGTTCACCAGCCGTGTATATGGTGAACAGTGTCGGTCCCAAAACTGACCCTTGGAGGACACCGCATGTCAGCACCGACACGTTCGAGATGGCTTCTCCAATCTTAATAGCTTGTTTTCTGTTTTCGAGGTATGAGGTAAACCAGTTTAGTGCTGTGTCCGAAAGGCCGATCTTCTTAGACAGACGTGACACAAGCACCTGGTGGTCAATCGTGTCAAAGCAGCAGACAAATCAAGGAGGACTAGACACGAGACACACCGATTATCCACAGATAAGAGTAAATCGTTCTGGATTCTCAGCAGTATAGTCTCTGTACTGTGGCCCTTTCTGTATGCTGACTGATTCATAGGTTGTGCTGTGCCATTTGACGTGACAAACGTGATGACACCACCTTCTCAATTACTTTGGACAGGAAAATGAGATTAGATATCGGTCGGTAACTTGTAAGACATTTGGTATCCAGGGATGGCTTCTTAAGAAGTGGCGTCATAAGTGCCGCTTTCAAGTAAACTGACACATCTCCTGTGGCCAGCGAGATGTTCACAATCCTGGTAATGACAGGGACAAGTGCGTCAAGGCAATTCTTCAGCATCCATGTCAGCAGAGGGTCGAGAGCACAGGATTGAGGAGCAGATGATGTAATGATGTTTCTGACCTCATCCTCAGAGGCTGGCGACAGCCTGTCCAACGGATGACTTCCATCATGTTCATAAGTAGTGATCTGGGCATCACGTTGTGCTTCCGCTGGGCGATCTAGTGCACACCGAATGTTTGCAGTTTTCTCTTGGAAGTAATTTCGGAAAACTTGAGCCAGAGCTTCTGGAGAGGCATGTGTTGGCAGTGGCGGGTCCACCCGAGTGTGCATCAATGTTTGCACAATGCTGTAAAGTTTCATTTGGTTTGATCCAGCCTCAACAACCTTGTTGGAATAGTATCGATGTTTGGCTTGACGAAGACAGTTATTTGTGACCGTTCATTGATGTCTGAACTTTTGGCGATGAATTTCAAGTCCAGATTTCTGTCATAGACGTTCATATTTCTGACGTGTCTGAATCTCCTTGCCTAACTCTTTGTTGTACCATTTCATGTCGGGTCTTACTGTGATCGTCTTCTGCCTTACGGGAGCATGTTTATCCAACAAGCTGCGCAAGACCGAGTTATACTGGTGAACGAGTCCATCCAAGTCATCAGCTGGAGCAGTGTACAGCTCTGGCTGAGAAATGTCTGCCTGCATGTCACATGCACTTACAATGCGGTATAATCTGTAGCTGACTCGTTTCTTAGGAGCACAAGGTTTACAACCTTGTATCTTGAATGTCACTGCCGAGTGGTCTGATATACCCGGATTCTCAACCACGATATCACCAATGATGTCTGCTTTGCGTGATTATCAGGTCTAGAGTGTGACATTTGAATATGTCTTTTCCATCATGTGCTGATGCAGACCATGAGATTCTAGGATGAAAGCGTACAGTCTTTTTATCATCCAACAAATCAACGTGTATGTTGAAATCTCTGACAATCACCAAGTCGTCACGGCCCATGCAGAAACACTGCAGTAAATCTGAGAATTCGTCCATGAACATCGATGCGCTCAGATCATTACGGGCAGAAGGTGGAAGACTATAGATAACACATACCTGGAAACAGTATGATCTATACATCAGCTGAAGACACATCACTTCAAATGATCTGTATGTCTTTGTAGCAAGTTGCTTCATTTTGAAAGATACACAGTAGATGACACCAACACCTCCTCCAGTTCTCTCACTACGTGGTTTGTGGTCAAATTTGTAGCCGTTTGGTGACAACGCATTTATCTCTGTCCGACTAGCATCACCCAGACTCAGCCAGGTTTCTGTCAGTGCTAGAATATCAAGTTCGTTGTCATCAAGCAACTTGGCAAGTTGATCCACTTGAGATTTCACGGACCGGGTATTTAGTAGACATGCAGTTATTGTAGGACTCGTACACTTAGTTACACGTGGAGATGTGTGAATGTCTACTGCAATCAGATTTTGTAGGCAGGCTTTGCATCTCACAGTAAATTGTTTTTCTGTCTGTTTTGTTCTTTTGGGCCTGACACTGCCTTATGCAGGGTTTATTAGTAGGGTGTATTTTTATTTATTTTGTAGGAAGTGGGTTTTTCTTTTCAAATGCCAGATCCCCAGAATAATCAGATATTGATTGTGGCCACTTAACGGAAGAAGAAGAACAGGGGCGGAGGTCGAGGATTAGTCAGTACAGCTGTAAGTCTTTTCTTGGACCTGTTAGCCCTACAGCCCCTACGAGTCCGACGACGATGATTCAAGTGTTCATGTGGATCAACACAATTTTCCAGTGCTGGATAAAGTCATGTCACAGAAGCACATGTAGTCGGCAGTAATTCAGTCCTATTGTATGTGATCATGATGTAGGAATGGTTGTTCACAGTGTTCTTGTTGTCAACGTCACGCCTGGTCGACCAGCAATGTCGCACAGGTGCAATTCAACTGGACAGGTGCACACAATGTAAAAGTTACTCAAATAAAAAAATTATAAAACGTTTGCTCAAACAGCATAGCCCAGCATCATCATTAGACTTTCATAAAACCAACTGTATAAACTTCGCCGCTGTGTCCTGGATAAAAACTTGATAACAATTGAAATATTCCACAGCTCGTTATGGTACAGTGACATACAGGCGCCTCCCACAATTCCTACCAATCTTACTAACACAAATACAAGGAATAGTTTGTGGAGCTCAGATTTGAAATGGTGCTGAAACAGTGGTGATAGCAATGATGGCACAACATTTTTGGCCACTGAAATTTGATGTCGCATAAAAGGGTCTAATAAGATATGACTTAAATGTACTACACAGAACTGTTGTTTTCTGGATTTGCATACTACGGTCAAAAGGTACCCAATCATTGCAAAGTCTCCTAATATGGGTGAGTTAACGTATGGATGGTCGTATGACACTGCAAGCTGACAATCTGCATCTTAGTTCACTAATAACAATGTAGGGGTGTACGCTTATTTGGGTATGTGTGGTTAAGAGGTAGAATTTGTTATACATAAAGGATAGCATTACTTCACCATTGGTGTATTACTTAAACTGGTATTTATTAGCATTTACTGAAGAAGTGCTTCAGTAACTTATTGATATGTTATCAGGACCAGAGGGGTTAGAGTATATTGACTAGTGCTGGTATGCAGAATTCTTATGTTGTTACCTATAATTTGGCATGCTGTTTTTGTTGGCACATTCACCAGTGTTGACTGGAGCTATGCCAGGCCACTGATTGCGCTTTCCCTAAGGCACCCTTTTGTTGCAAAATTGATTACTAGCAGCACAGCCACAAGGACCAATCTGGCAATTAATCTACTGTGATAATCATTAACAGAATATGGTTGTGACATCAAAGAAACCAACCAATACTCAGTATCATAGATTATAGTTTCTGTTCCTACTTTAAATGTAATTGTTATGTTATGGTGCACCTTTGTTATATCTCTGTTATTCATTCATCACTAACACATGTGCATCAAATACACTTATAATGTACTATTAATAAAATTGTTATAATATCATGATGGTATATGTTCTTTTGCACGAATTATGATTTACTTACAACTTGAACACATGAATAAGGAATACAAGCAAATGTTTTGCTTAATTCCATTTGTTGCACAATGTATATTTGCTATCTATTTTTGTCACTGCATTGTACTGTACTGAGCATTATGTAGCAATAAAGGTTATTATTATTAAAAAAAAAACATTCCAGGTAGGGAAGTCAATTTGTTGACAGAGGAATGGAATAAAGAAAAGAACAACGCATAAAACCATGAACTTCAATCACTGCCAGACCTGTCAAATTATTCCCTGACAGACCTATGGAATCACTCCCTGGCAGACATGTGGAATCACTCCTTGACAGACTTGTGGAATCACTCCCTGACAGACATGTGGAATCACTCCCTGACAGACATGTGGAATCACTCCCTAACATATTTGTGAAATCACTCCCTGACAGATATGTGGAATCACTCCCTGGCAGACTTGTGGAATCACTCCCTGACAGACATGTGGAATCACTCCCTTGACAGACTTGTGGAATCACTCCCTGACAGACATGTGGAATCACTCCCTGACAGACATGTGGAATCACTCCCTAACATATTTGTGAAATCACTCCCTGACAGACATGTGGAATCACTCCCTGACAGACTTGTGGAATCACTCCCTGACAGACATGTGGAATCACTCCCAGACAGACATGTGGAATCACTCCCCGACAGACATGTGGAATCACTCCCCGACAGACATATGGAATTACTCCCCGACAGACATGTGGAATCACTCCCCGACAGACATGTGGAATCACTCCCTGACAGACATGTGGAATCACTCCCTGACAGACCTGTGGAATCACTCCCTGACGGACCTGTGGAATCACTCCCTGACGGACCTGTGGAATCACTCCCTGATAGACATGTGGAATCACTCCCTAACATACTTGTGAAATCACTCCCTGACAGACATGTGGAATCACTCCCTGACAGACTTGTGCTGTCTGTTCACACAAACGCAAATTCAAGTTTGCTGGGAAGCATGCAGCTTTACAAATACTGCACAAAAACTATACGTGTTTGATTTCACAACTCATATGGCCAGGAACACATTTATACAGTTGAGTGAAAAAACGTATTAAATCTCTTTTGAGATGATTAATTTAGTGCTAAATTGCACAATATTCCCACGACGAATTTTGTGTGCTTATTGGATGACATCAATCATTTTAATGTTCACCAGCTTAGATAAATTGTAAGCCAGCCACACATGTAGATATCAGTGAAAAGTAGATGTGTAAGATAGCAAGGCTTTGTCATGCTCAATATGACAGACATGCTACCTACTGGCTTATTCTAATGATCCTATAGTGAAGTATATCTCATGATGGGCTTGGTACTGATATCAAATGAGGAATGCGGTAGTTGTAGATTGTACTAAATACATGGAGGTTGTATGACTATATTAGTGATAAATTTGCTAAAATTACAGTCTGAAACTCGACCCAGTAAGGACCGAGGGATCTTGTTCCCACATAGTTGTTTGCTAGGCACGTTTAATGGCTGGTAATGATATATTCATTATTTAATTCTATTGTTGTATTTTGTTTGAGCTTGCCGACTGCTACGGCTTCCAGTGGCTATACAATAATAGGTGAAACAATAAATTTTTGATTAAAAACGTCATTGCTGACCTCATCTTACTTGGATATAACTGAGATAATTCCAACTGGTGTTTTCCAGTGGTTTTTACAGTAACTTGGACAAAGTTCAATGGTTCATGAGGATGATTTTTACAAGTCTCCTTCCCACTGTGGTTTGGAAAAACAGTTTCAATGCTTTCTGAATATTCTATACCCTTTTAATTTTAAGTTGAAGATTTGTAAAGGGATTGACCTATTGTGAGAGATGCTCAGCAGAAAGATTGCATCAAAGAATTACATTGTTGTGAAACTGCCAGCCATATTATTAAAAGTCACAAAGTTAATAATTGATCATATATTTATGAAACGCTCGCCTGAATACAATAGACAACGCTGAATGCCCACGGAAACATTTGCAATGTTGCCATAACAGCTATATAAAGAGACAGACTAAAATAGATGCTTACATCAATCTTGATACCAATATAAACAGTGGCATACTGTGAATTAGTTAAACCATAAAAAATTCCTTTTGGGGTAAGTGATTGTTGTGTATTTTCTAAGTTGCATTTTCATAATATTTAGGTTCAGTTATATGACGCAAGCAAATAGTATACTAACTTTGTTGTGTCCAAGGGACAGATAAGTAGGTGTCTTCCAGATTTGTTGTAACTTGCAAGTGAATAAATGTCAGTGATTTTAATCAAAATTAGCCCATTTAAGGAATGTTTGCTCCCACAAAAACATTTGATAATAATATCATAAATCAGAATCATAGTTTTGCATTTAAACAATCAATTGATGCAGAATGGCATTCATGTTTGAACATTGGTGTATTAGAGTAATTGCAGGAAACCATTATGCTGAAGCTAATGCATTGCATTCCAGCTGTGCGGTTGATCGGTGATGAGGACAGTGTATGTTATGTTTTCCCATTGAAACAAATGCTGAAATTAGCTGAGGCAGTTCCATACTACTGTACAGTGATTGTACACAAATTAATTATTCAGTTTAATGTAAACTCTGCTTTTGGTCTTGTCACCGAATGATAGTATTTCTTCAGGGTGCAAGAAATCGTCAAACATAGTTGTATAAATAATGTATAATTGAGAACCAGGAAGTAAAATAATGATTTCTCTCCACATCACCAAAGGAATTAATCATCACCCCAAGAACAGGTAGTTGTAGGCGTATTTAAACGTAAATTAGGCAAACATTCAAGCTGCCTGAAGACACCGCCTCCAGCTGTACAGTACACAGAAGATGGGGCAGATAACTATTTTACTTCTGGGTTCACAACATGCAAATGAAGTTCCTGTGGTTTTTAAGTTGCTGATCCTTTATTTAATGGACTGTCCTCAATTCAGTGAATTCACACATCTCATTTCAGCCTCATTTTATGACAAATAAAACCTAACTAATAATCCACTACTGCCACTTTGTTTAATAGAGGTGCATCTTGAATGACAAATGACAATTTAATTTGTTTAACAGATTTCCAAAAAATTCAGTTTGGACATAACACTGAAAAACATTCCATACTATATAAATAATTATAGTGATTTGTTTCTTAATTGATAGAGAAACAGCCCAATACCTCTGTCTCCTAATTGATAGAGAAACATTACAATACCTCTGTCTCCTAATTGATAGATAAAACAGTACAATACCTCTGTCTCGTAATTGATAGAGAAACAGTACAATACATATGTCTCCTAATTGATGGAGAAACATTACAATACCTCTGTATCCTAATTTATAGAGAAACATTACAATACCTCTGTCTCCTAATTGATAGAGAAACATTACAATACCCCTGTCTCCTAATTGATAGAGAAACATTACAATACCTCTGTCTCCTAATTAATAGAAAAACATTACAATACCTCTGTCTCCTAATTGATAGATAAAACAGTACAATACCTCTGTCTCGTAATTGATAGAGAAACAGTACAATACATGTCTCCTAATTGATGGAGAAACATTACAATACCTCTGTATCCTAATTTATAGAGAAACATTACAATACCTCTGTCTCCTAATTGATAGAGAAACATTACAATACCTCTGTCTCCTAATTGATAGATAAAACAGTACAATACCTCTGTCTCGTAATTGATAGAGAAACAGTACAATACATATGTCTCCTAATTGATGGAGAAACATTACAATACCTCTGTATCCTAATTTATAGAGAAACATTACAATACCTCTGTCTCCTAATTGATAGAGAAACATTACAATACCCCTGTCTCCTAATTGATAGAGAAACATTACAATACCTCTGTCTCCTAATTGATAGAGAAACATTACAATACCTCTGTCTCGTAATTGATAGATAAAACAGTACAATACCTCTGTCTCGTAATTGATAGAGAAACAGTACAATACATATGTCTCCTAATTGAGGGAGAAACATTACAATACCTCTATCCTAATTTATAGAGAAACATTACAATACCTCTGTCTCCTAATTGATAGAGAAACATTACAATACCCCTGTCTCCTAATTGATAGAGAAACATTACAATACCTCTGTCTCCTAATTTATAGAGAAACATTACAATACCTCTGTCTCCTAATTTATTGAGAAACATTACAATACCCCTGTCTCCTAATTGATAGAGAAACATTACAATACCTCTGTCTCCTAATTTATAGAGAAACATTACAATACCTCTGTCTCCTAATTTATTGAGAAACATTACAATACCTCTGTCTCCTAATTGATAGAGAAAACAGTACAATACCTCTGTCTCGTAATTGATAGAGAAACAGTACAATACCTCTGTCTCTTAATTGATAGAGAAACAGTACAATACTTCTGTCTCCTAATTGATAGAGAAACAGCCCAATACCTCTGTCTCCTAATTGATAGAGAAACAGCCCAATACCTCTGTCTCCTAATTGATAGAGAAACAGCCCAATATCTCTGTCTCCTAATTGATAGAGAAACAGTACAATACCTCTGTCTCCTAATTGATAGAGAAACAGCCCAATATCTCTGTCTCCTAATTGATAGAGAAACAGTACAATACCTCTGTCTCCTAATTGATAGAGAAACAGCACAATACCTCTGTCTCCTAATTGATAGAGAAACAGCCCAATACCTCTGTCTCCTAATTGATAGAGAAACAGCACAATACCTCTGTCTCCTAATTGATAGAGAAACAGCCCAATACCTCTGTCTCCTAATTTATAGAGAAACAGCCCAATACCTCTGTCTCCTAATTGATAGAGAAACAGCACAATACCTCTGTCTCCTAATTGATAGAGATACAGCCCAATACCTCTGTCTCCTAATTGATAGAGAAACAGCCCAATACCTCTGTCTCCTAATTGATAGAGAAACAGCCCAATATCTCTGTCTCCTAATTGATAGACAAACAGTACAATACCTCTGTCTCCTAATTGATAGAGAAACAGCCCAATACCTCTGTCTCCTAATTGATAGAGAAACAGCCCAATACCTCTGTCTCCTAATTGATAGAGAAACAGCCCAATATCTATGTCTCCTAATTGATAGAGAAACAGTACAATACCTCTGTCTCCTAATTGATAGAGAAACAGCCCAATATCTCTGTCTCCTAATTGATAGAGAAACAGTACAATACCTCTGTCTCCTAATTGATAGAGAAACAGCACAATACCTCTGTCTCCTAATTGATAGAGAAACAGCCCAATACCTCTGTCTCCTAATTGATAGAGAAACAGCACAATACCTCTGTCTCCTAATTGATAGAGAAACAGCCCAATACCTCTGTCTCCTAATTGATAGAGAAACAGCACAATACCTCTGTCTCCTAATTGATAGAGATACAGCCCAATACCTCTGTCTCCTAATTGATAGAGAAACAGCCCAATACCTCTGTCTCCTAATTGATAGAGAAACAGCCCAATATCTCTGTCTCCTAATTGATAGAGAAACAGCCCAATACCTCTGTCTCCTAATTGATAGAGAAACAGCACAATACCTCTGTCTCCTAATTGATAGAGATACAGCCCAATACCTCTGTCTCCTAATTGATAGAGAAACAGCCCAATACCTCTGTCTCCTAATTGATAGATAAACAGCCCAATATCTCTGTCTCCTAATTGATAGAGAAACAGTACAATACCTCTGTCTCCTAATTGATAGAGAAACAGCCCAATACCTCTGTCTCCTAATTGATAGAGAAACAGCCCAATACCTCTGTCTCCTAATTGATAGAGAAACAGCCCAATATCTATGTCTCCTAATTGATAGAGAAACAGTACAATACCTCTGTCTCCTAATTGATAGAGAAACAGCCCAATATCTCTGTCTCCTAATTGATAGAGAAACAGTACAATACCTCTGTCTCCTAATTGATAGAGAAACAGCACAATACCTCTGTCTCCTAATTGATAGAGAAACAGCCCAATACCTCTGTCTCCTAATTGATAGAGAAACAGCCCAATACCTCTGTCTCCTAATTGATAGAGAAACAGCCCAATACCTCTGTCTCCTAATTGATAGAGAAACAGCACAATACCTCTGTCTCCTAATTGATAGAGATACAGCCCAATACCTCTGTCTCCTAATTGATAGAGAAACAGCCCAATACCTCTGTCTCCTAATTGATAGAGAAACAGCCCAATATCTCTGTCTCCTAATTGATAGAGAAACAGTACAATACCTCTGTCTCCTAATTGATAGAGAAACAGCCCAATACCTCTGTCTCCTAATTGATAGAGAAACAGCCCAATACCTCTGTCTCCTAATTGATAGAGAAACAGCCCAATACCTCTGTCTCCTAATTGATAGAGAAACAGCACAATACCTCTGTCTCTTAATTGATAGAGATACAGTACAATAACTTTGTCCCCTAATTGATAGAGGAACAGTACAATACCTCTGTCTCCTAATTGACAGAGAAACAGCCCAATACCTCTGTCTCCTAATTGATAGAGAAACAGCCCAATACCTCTGTCTCCTAATTGATAGAGAAACAGCCCAATACCTCTGTCTCCTAATTGATAGAGAAACAGCCCAATACCTCTGTCTCCTAATTGATAGAGATACAGTACAATAACTTTGTCCCCTAATTGATAGAAACACCTGTAGTACAATACCTTTGTCTTCTAATTGGTAGAGAAACAGTACAGCAACTTGGCAGTATAACCCATAGTAGGTATTAAAAAGTATCTAGGAAGTTGTGTACTTTCTGTTGATCGTATAAACATCTGGTCGGTCTCATCTAGCAGCATGTTATATAGAACAAAAAGGACTGTGGTTGACATGCATGTCTCAGAAGCCTCTCTAACTGGGAATCCAGATGGACGATGGAGTTCAATGCCACTAAATGTGAAACTATCATGATCACCAGAAAGAGGACCATCATCCACAATGACTAACACCTACAAGGACCCACGCTACAACAGGCAACTGAAACCACATACCTAGGCCTGATGCTCTCACACGACCTAAGAAGGAACCGACATATAAACAGGATCACAAGCAAAGCACACACTATACTTGGATTCCTGCGGAGAAACCTGTGCATCACCAGCCGTGCAATGAAAGAGTTGGCCTACATCAGCTCATCACCTCTACTTGAATATGCACAGGCAATATGGGATCCTACCATCAAACATCTGATCCATCAACTAGAGGCTGTCGGAGAAGAGCTGCCAGATATGTAACAAATAGCTACATCTGGCAAGAAAGCATAACGAAAATGATTGAAAATCTTCAATGCCCATCACTCGAACACAGCTGGAAACAAGCCAGACTCCAACTTCTAGCCAACGGAATCAGTGGGAAAGCTGATTTAGACATCAACATCAACCTACCCACAATGCAGCACTCACACAGCACCAAAGGAAACAAATACAAATTCGCGAAGCCTTTCTCCAGAACAAAAGTATACGCAGACTCTTTTTGGCCCCGCACATGCAGACAGTGGAAACTGGAATGAAAGTCCCTATCCCTTAATGAAATGAAATGTTCTACCAAAACCATAAAAGGGACATGCTCAAAGCAAAACAGACACCACTGGCCGAAGCCATCCTTTAGGATGTTGTGCCCAAAGCAGAAACAGAAACAGCTTGCACGCAAACATGCATGCAAGCTTGTGTACATGCACACAATATAGTGCAGGAAGTAGTTATGTACACATTTTATCAACATTTCAATACTACAATAATATTATCTTATCACGAGGGGTGAACATAAGTTCACCTTGGGGTAAACAGTGGTGTAAATACAATCTCTTATGGGGGTATCTCATTCTATTTAGCTTTGTGTGTGGTCTTGGAGAAGCCTCTGCAGTTACCTCTTCCTGTGTTGATATGCAGACATTGTTTTGATGATTGCTTCACTTCTTTGTAAGTTCACAAAGAATATTTAAAGAGATGTAGGTACAAACAGTACCATGTTTTTGTCCCACATTCTGGCAAGTGACAGAAATGTCAGATTTGTCTTAGGGCACTGGCTGTAATCAGCCAGTGCGGACTTAAATACCTGGTCCTATTATTCTGCAGGCATAATTAAGATGTAACATTGAATGGATGTATCGAACTGGAACATTCCTGTACTTGAAAGTTCTCTTAGCATTCATTGGTTGTGTACCAGGCCACTGTTATCATGACAAAATTGATAAACTCTATCTCATTTAAAAGGCAGCCTAGAATAAGTAATTAATACAAACAGATTATAATTTAGATTAATTCTTATCACATTCAATTTAAAAATTGCAATGATAAAATGTATGAGACACATTTCTTTAGTTGGATATTTCATCACCCCAATGGCCATTGACATTTTCAAGACATTTATGATATATACAGTGCAGATTGTAGGTCTGTCAGATGTGATAATTATGAAAGTACATAAGACAATTATGCTAGGTTGGTCGCCTGCTCTCATTTAGGGTTATTAACCCGACAGATCAATATATTGTAGAAAATTAGTTCTGTACAGTTATGGAGTATGGTATTTAGCACTGAACATTTGTAGGTAATAATGTCTTAATCTATATAATCTTTACGTAGGCTATGGCAGGCAGAATCATGTATGTGTAACATGTTTCTAACTTGTAAGAATGTCACCAAGATTGCTATCTAAAGCAACAAACTATTGACGATAGGTAGACAAGAAGACGTTGGTTTATTGAGAGTCACAAATCACAATTTATAAATTACAGGTGAAACACCTGTCAGAATTAGAAATGGTAGATTGCAAGTGCAGTTGTTAGCATAGAGCTGGTGCTCTGCTAGGGAGGCGGTAATGTATTGCAGTTGTTAGCATAGAGCTGGTGCTCTGCTAGGGAGGCGGTAATGTATTGCAGTTGTTAGCATAGAGCTGGTGCTCTGCTAGGGAGGCGGTAATGTATTGCAGTTGTTAGCATAGAGCTGGTGCTCTGCTAGGGAGGCGGTAATGTATTGCAGTTGTTAGCATAGAGCTGGTGCTCTGCTAGGGAGGCGGTAATGTATTGCAGTTGTTAGCATAGAGCTGGTGCTCTGCTATGGAGGCGGTAATGTATTGCAGTTGTTAGCATAGAGCTGGTGCTCTGCTAGGGAGGCGGTAATGTATTGCAGTTGTTAGCATAGAGCTGGTGCTCTGCTAGGGAGGCGGTAATGAATTGCAGTTGTTAGCATAGATCTGGTGCTCTGCTAGGGAGGCGGTAATGTATTGCAGTTGTTAGCATAGAGCTGGTGCTCTGCTAGGGAGGCGGTAATGTATTGCAGTTGTTAGCATAGAGCTGGTGCTCTGCTAGGGAGGCGGTAATGTATTGCAGTTGTTAGCATAGAGCTGGTGCTCTGCTAGGGAGGCGGTAATGTATTGCAGTTGTTAGCATAGAGCTGGTGCTCTGCTAGGGAGGCGGTAATGTATTGCAGTTGTTAGCATAGAGCTGGTGCTCTGCTAGGGAGGCGGTAATGTATTGCAGTTGTTAGCATAGAGCTGGTGCTCTGCTAGGGAGGCGGTAATGTATTGCAGTTGTTAGCATAGAGCTGGTGCTCTGCTAGGGAGGCGGTAATGTATTGCAGTTGTTAGCATAGAGCTGGTGCTCTGCTAGGGAGGCGGTAATGTATTGCAGTTGTTAGCATAGAGCTGGTGCTCTGCTAGGGAGGCGGTAATGTATTGCAGTTGTTAGCATAGAGCTGGTGCTCTGCTAGGGAGGCGGTAATGTATTGCAGTTGTTAGCATAGAGCTGGTGCTCTGCTAGGGAGGCGGTAATGTATTGCAGTTGTTAGCATAGAGCTGGTGCTCTGCTAGGGAGGCGGTAATGTATTGCAGTTGTTAGCATAGAGCTGGTGCTCTGCTAGGGAGGCGGTAATGTATTGCAGTTGTTAGCATAGAGCTGGTGCTCTGCTAGGGAGGCGGTAATGTATTGCAGTTGTTAGCATAGAGCTGGTGCTCTGCTAGGGAGGCGGTAATGTATTGCAGTTGTTAGCATAGAGCTGGTGCTCTGCTAGGGAGGCTGTAATGTATTGCAGTTGTTAGCATAGAGCTGGTGCTCTGCTAGGGAGGCGGTAATGTATTGCAGTTGTTAGCATAGAGCTGGTGCTCTGCTAGGGAGGCGGTAATGTATTGCAGTTGTTAGCATAGAGCTGGTGCTCTGCTAGGGAGGCTGTAATGTATTGCAGTTGTTAGCATAGAGCTGGTGCTCTGCTAGGGAGGCGGTAATGTATTGCAGTTGTTAGCATAGAGCTGGTGCTCTGCTAGGGAGGCGGTAATGTATTGCAGTTGTTAGCATAGAGCTGGTGCTCTGCTAGGGAGGCGGTAATGTATTGCAGTTGTTAGCATAGAGCTGGTGCTCTGCTAGGGAGGCGGTAATGTATTGCAGTTGTTAGCATAGAGCTGGTGCTCTGCTAGGGAGGCGGTAATGTATTGCAGTTGTTAGCATAGAGCTGGTACTCTGCTAGGGAGGCGGTAATGTATTGCAGTTGTTAGCATAGAGCTGGTGCTCTGCTCGGGAGGCGGTAATGTATTGCAGTTGTTAGCATAGAGCTGGTACTCTGCTAGGGAGGCGGTAATGTATTGCAGTTGTTAGCATAGAGCTGGTGCTCTGCTCGGGAGGCAGTAATGTATTGCAGTTGTTAGCATAGAGCTGGTGCTCTGCTAGGGAGGCGGTAATGTATTGCAGTTGTTAGCATAGAGCTGGTGCTCTGCTAGGGAGGCGGTAATGTATTGCAGTTGTTAGCATAGAGCTGGTGCTCTGCTAGGGAGGCGGTAATGTATTGCAGTGCTAAAGGAACAGTTTAACAAATTTATAATTTCAGTTAACTTATTTTCCACACAAATTCTCGGAAAACAATTGGTAAGCATTATTAAAACAGGCAACGGTTACATGAATATGAGAGGAAGCTAACAAGGACATGCATGGTTAAAAAAGATAAGTCTTCAGATGATGACAAGGTTGCATTTCAATAAGGTTTTATTCTGGGTCCTGTGATAGATATTTGCCACATGAAACTTACTTCATCCAACCTGCGTAATAAGTATTTCCATGAAGAAATTATAATATATAAATTATATTAGAAAATAAATTCTTTAGAATGTCGCTTTTTCCTACCTACGTTAATTTGTTAAGGTAAGAAAGCATTTGCATTAACAATGCATTTCGAACAATGACACAGGTGCCTAAAAACACGATCTTTCAAGTTTGAGATATAGCATTAGCTTCCCACGTGAAATTAATATGCGAACCAATTGTTGTGGTGTTGAGGAAACAAATGAATGTGTTCTGACAAATAAATTGCTAACTATGCTGGTTGTCCTTTTGTGTCAGAATTGTATTCAAACTTGTTGTGAGACCATTAATTTTGTAACTTGAATGCAGTTCCGACTTACCCAGCATGCTGGCAACTGGAAGGTTTCCCATAACCACAGGGTACATGTGTTCAGATAGATGCTTTAATGAGCTTATGACACGGACATACTTATAGGTATTTTATGAAATAAAAACGCCACACCCGATCACTTATGTTGTTAATGCTGTAGATGAGTTCAACAGTTTACGATACAACACAGTACAGTACAATACAATAGTCCACGATGACATAATTATTGTTGCCACTGCTTTTAAAGCCTGGGACAACATGGATAGTAGCTTGGATGCTCGTATCTGCAGTTGTGTTTTGCACTTGAATGTTTATCGAACCAGGTCAGTAAGCAAACGGTGACAATAGGAAGTTAAATGTTATGTGCTTAGGTAGGTTAGATGTTTTTATAGAGATCAATAAATAGTTTCGAAAAGGAAACTTTACAAGGCATGGTTGTTTGGGCGTAACAGTTATTGCCTTGATATTGAATAATTCAGTGCATGGTTATGTAACAGCTGAAGATCCCCTTCCCACCATAAAGGCACACACATGCAGCAAATTTGAACAATTAATATATTAGCATAACGATAGTCTGCATTCATTCTCAATAAAATCTGATCTGTAATATTTATTGTGCAGATATGTGGCTGGGCAGTTGTTGCACATCTATAAAATATTTTTATGTTGACCGTCAAACCAGAAGATAAAACCCCACATGCTGTCATCAAGAGAAGAGACACATGAAATCATCTAATAACATATACCATGAAAACAAAGTGGAGATGGGCAGATCTCTGAGCCAGAATGCAAGACAACCAGATGGACCAGCAAAACAGCTGAATGACAACATAGCAAAGGAGGTGGCCAAGACCAACACAAATGTGGTGATGACATAATGAATGCAGCAGCAGCACTTTTGGCAAGAGAAGACGAAGACAGACAAAGGAAACTTCCATCAGAGTGTCACATCCTGCATTTGATGGGCAATGTTTAGATGAAAGGTGAATCATTGGCAGTTAGAGAACGGACATCTGCTTTGACTCACAAGGTTGCATTTTGTGAATGATGGCCATGTTTGCTGGCTGTCATCAGTGTGGAGGCTCACGGTTTGGCATAGCTCTGAATTAGGACTGACTAGGTGGCAAATTGTTAGAGAACTATTCATGAAAGAGACCTATTCAACAGTCTAGTTGCATTCAAGACACACATACATATTCCCAGTACACATGCATTCATGGACTCATGCACACACACACGCACGCACGCACGCACGCACGCACGCACGCACGCACGCACGCACGCACGCACGCACGCACGCACGCACACAGTAGCGATCACACCACATGTACGAGACAAACAAGTGTCAATTTACAATTTGTCACAAGTTTGATCTATTCATTCCCCATACTAAATTTTGGTGATAATAGCAGTCGCACATAAGAAAACCATCAATAACAGATCATTGTTACCATCAGTAACATATCATTGTTACCATCAATAACAGATCATTGTTCATAATGGATTTAACTGTCTATCACATACAATTGTTTAAAATATATAATTGTTCATAATAAGCATTGTTCTTATATTGGGCATTTGTCCTTGATAGAGAGGTATTTCTAAAGAGAAACTGTCTATGACACACATTTATCAAACAATCCAGTGTCACAACTGTTATATATAATTACATATTAACAAAAACCTTCATAATTTTTTTATTTCATTCATAAGTTGAAAATGTCATCCCTGGTGTAAAATACACTGTACAGAGTTCAGAAACGATTCCCTGATCAGGGAAAAATTGCTCCCAAATACTTTGTTGTTGTTGCTATCCAACGTGAGCATTTAGTAACCCCAAAAGTGTCCAAAGGTGTAAATATGTACATAATTTTTATTCTGAGGCAGCTAGCAAGACATGTCCACCGTTGTGTTGACAAGCTTTATATGACCAGGGTCATCTCGGAGCACAGTGGTCTCGACAACAGTAACACCAGAACCTTGACATCTCTGATGAATGTTGTATTGTAGCAATTTGTGAACAGCAACATATCATTAGTAGCGTTAGAAATAAGTGCTTGTCCGGTTGTCCGGAGCATGTGATTGGTTGTCCGGACAAGTAGAATGATCTGCATACTTGTCCGGTGGACAAGTGAAAATTTATAATAAATAGTGACATGTGCAAAATTATAACTTTCTAATTTGCGGAAATTCTAGTGAAATACAGTTCGCCAGCAATCACGCACGTTACATTTTTATTAGCATGTTCGCGTTTGGGGACACTGACTTTTTGCGAATGTGGAAAACGGACAGAATCAGCATCTGTCGGACGAACATTCCCTGATTGTAGAACCTACAGAATCGATATTTTGAACCATGATTTAACTTAATTAATTATAATTACAATTTATATATGCTACATTAAGACAAAATAACGGATGCATGACAGGATCTAAACAACTCAATCCAAATTAAATAAGCAAGGTGCTCAGCCGCCAGAGCAGGATGGTGACATGTACGGCATGGCGACCTACTATGGCGGTTTACATGCAACAGCAATGTTACAACATCATTCAATCTATACATTATAACTATAAGATGGTCCCTTGTATATTTAATTTTGGTACACTTAATTTTTTTATAAATATTACTGACATAATATTATTTATACTGATCTAATAAGACTAGCGAAGATGTGAATTTATTTGCTGGTGATCAAATGAAATTTATCTTCAGATTGTATAATACTGAAGTACGTATAGGTTGAATAAAACAATATCACTTTAGTTTTGTTTATGTGACAAAGCTTTGCATTGGTTGTACTCCGGGTGGAGGGGTGAGATTTTCAACGACAAACTGACTCAAACTTCTGACAGTGCATTTTATTTGTTGGTAGCAGTTTCTTGCAACATTATGAAAAATCGCAAGGAAAATATTCCTAACTGTTGTCTCATTCCTACCGTAATCGTTGTAATATTTATATTGTCGGTAAAGTTCACATTTCCACTTCCACAGCATCTCTAAAAATATTTGTTGTAACATCATGTGGTACGTCTCCTATTAATATTAATAATGAAAAACATTGTTAATCACTTAATGACCTGGAAAATATTTGCAATTACACAGAGTATTTAAAAAATACATTTGAGAACAGATTGCCCAACAGCAGGAAGAATGTTTAAAATTAAATAATTTCTTAATTTTTTTCAAAGCTTCGATTCACGGCGACAATTACTTGGACAAGTGAACATTTTGGCAGAGAAGGAGATTTCAAAACTAACTTGTCTGGTGAACAAGTGACAATTTTGGCTTATTTCTATCTTTGATTAGTGTTTCCGATCACAGCGGCATGTCCATTCATTAACAGTTAATTCATAGAATGGTGCCAACAGCTGTTTTGTTGTGTGTAAATTATGCATTCTAATGTGTGTCCATAATGAAGTAAATTGTGACTGGTATTTCTGAATGACTCTGTGTATGCATGCGAATAAAAGAGGACATCAACTAATAATCAATATGAAAGAATCGGTTGCAGCCAACCAGGCAATCTCATTAACAAACCAGTTGTGGCAAACACTGCCATACATTTCCTGGTACAACCATGGGGCCACTTATTAAGAGCCAACCATTGGCCAGCAATTGTAAAATGAAACCACAAAACAAATATCTTTCCACACCACCAGTTGGGAATAATAAATAACTGACATAAGACCTACTATCCTGGGGCCGGTTTCATGAAGCGTACTTAAAGTTACGCAATTACTTAGCGTCACGTGTTTGCGTAAACTCCTATGTTCGCTTATATAAAAAAAATCACGTCATTTACTAAGACAATCATCTTAGCATTAAGAACGTTCTTAGCCGCTTCATGAAACCGGCCCCTGGCCCGATGTGGATCACCTATTACAATGCCCCCATTCGACATGCAGTATGTAACTATCCTGGACCGATATGGATCACCTATTACAATTCCCCCATTCGACATGCAGTATGTAACTATCCTGGACCGACATGGATCACCTATTACAATTCCCCCATTCTACATGCAATATGTAACTATCCTGGACCGACATGGATCACCTATTACAATGCCCCCATTCGACATGCAGTATGTAACTATCCTGGCCCGACGTGGATCACCTATTACAGTGCCCCCATTCGACATGCAGTATGTAACTATCCTGGCCCGACGTGGATCACCTATTACAGTGCCCCCATTCGACATGCAGTATGTAACTATCCTGGCTCGACGTGGATCACCTATTACAGTGCCCCCATTCGACATGCAGTATGTAACTATCCTGGCCCGACGTGGATCACCTATTACAATGCCCCCATTCGACATGCAGTATGTAACTATCCTGGCCCGACGTGGATCACCTATTACAATGCCCCCTTTCGATATGCAGTATGTAAGCACACAGTTGGGCTCAAATCACTATATAAATGTCAAAAACAATTGTAGTGGTTCTTTTAAACAGATTTGGGCAGTCAAACACCAATAATATATATGTATCATGATTTTACAACAAAGAGAATGATCAGGTTGTATACCTTTAACTCGTATTTAATTATGGTCCTAAAGACAGTGTCCGTTTGTGTACTGCTTTTGTGAATAATTAAACACTCTTGAAAGGTAAGGTCAAAGAACCACACCCGTGGTTTTAAAGCCACTACATGGGACAGAATAATGTATCTATAAACACCACTAAACAGTCATAATCTAGCAGCAGTTTTGATTGTTCATGGTTTTATAAAGCCACACAATGAACTACTTTGGCAGTCCCTGGATCTTTTGGTAACAACAGTTTACTAAATCAAACAGAGTGGGCGAAATGGGTTAGAAACAAAAAGTAAACAAGAATTTATATATACTTGTCATTTGTAGACATGTCATTTGTAGACATGTCATTTGCACCCAAGGTCGACTTGACATGTCATTTGCACCCATGGGTTGACATATAATTTGCTCACATGGATCGACGATTCGATATATCATACCATCACTATGGTAACTTAACTGCTTCATGTCTCGCATATCGCTGTTCAGTGGTTCACATTATGTTTTGATGTTGCCAAAAGTTGGAGGCATGTACCCAATTTATTACAGCACAATTTAATGTCTGCACTTAACTTTTTAGGGCAACCATAATTATATTAGGGTGCTTTGAAGGGTGCAGCTGCTTATGGCTGCCTAGGGCCCATAACCAATGGGTAGTTTGCTCAGTGCACAGTTTACTACACCATGGTAAATTGTCACAATTTTTAGTGGGTCATAATAACATCGCTCTCATTATGGGCATGTCTACTTGTGGAATAATGGCATAGGCCCTCTGGGTCATAATAACATTTCGCCCATTATGGGCACGTCTACTTGTGAAGTAATGGCATAGGCCCACAGCATTTTCTGGGTCGTAATATTAGTTGTCACCCTCTCAATGATGTCCTGGGCATACATGGCACTTTGGTTCAAGAGAAACTGTGAACTGTTAGTGTGGAATAAAATAGGATAGACACTAATGACTACTGACTGCCACTGGCCGCCATTCCGCCACTGACCACAACTGACCATCACTGACCACAACTGACCACAGGTGTGAACACTTGACCACTGTTGTTTTGCTCTGATGGCCGACATTTGAGGACATTTCTGGCTGCAGTGTTATGGTTGTGTTGCAGCACTCATGAACAAAGACAGTTACTAAACTAAATGAGAAACACAACTGATGCCAGAGATGGAATAAAATATTGATATCCCTTGTCCTGTGATGGAAATATCAACTGACAAAGCATACGTAGACATGCATAGCATTCGGTGCAATCCCACTAAAACTTAGCATATAATGTCTGACATATTTAATTTAAAGTTGGTTAGTATATTAAGAACCATTTTGTGTGGAATTCAATTATCTATATAATAAACACAACTTGCTAAAGTAACTTGCAGAGAACGATGTGCACCCATATCTTGTGATTTTGTGAGGAGAAGTGAACGTGGAATAAACAGGAGACGGTGATATAAGGTGAGAAATAGACGGAGAATAGGAACTGTTGTCTGTATGATTGTAGAAGAACTTTCAACTTGAGGGTTTTCATTTGCAAGACTTAGTTGTGGCAGTGTATATCTCACTGTACTGCATCACACAGAGGTCGGTCATTGATTGTATGTTATTTATGACATCCCTGCAACAATTTGTAGCAGGTGGAACATATCAAATGAAACATCGATATACGACAGAGCAAACAGACATGTTGAATCTTGTGGAAACGTGCTGTGAATTATAATCAAGAAAGAGTGATTAAAAGTGTGGCGCCAAAGAACAACTGCGTCATTGGGATACACTTTTGACATTCAACTTTGAGTTAAGTTAAACTAAGATGGACTCAACAAGGGGTGGGGGACCTCATACGAAGCATCTAGGCCCAGGCACCTAGTTATTCCCACACCCACATCACCTCGGTAAGCCCCTAAAGTAATTCCCACACCCACATAAGACTATATTTCACCGCGTGGGCTGCTTTACTATTCAAAATGTCAAATGGTGTGCATAATTGAGAATGTGTTTGTGAATAAGGCAGTGTCAATGTCGGCACGTGTGTCATGTTTAAAAAAAATATTTAACAGATTTTAAAATTTATTTCACAAGTTTGGTGGGCGTGTAAATGGGCTGCAGTCCATCATGTAAGACTGTGGTAAGTGAACCTACAGCATATCATGGAAAGTCAGTGTCACTATGTGAGCACAGTCTTGTGATTTCTGCAGGTTAATGCAAGTTTAATTCTACAATTAGGCTAACATCTTGCATCTGCTTGACTGTCTGTGTTGGAAAACTATTTTCTCTCTGACATTGAGAATCTGCAGATCTGGAAATTGACTGACACAGTTTTTTGACATGTTTCTTTGTGCACAAAAAGGTACATATTAAAAATGCATGTCACTGAAGTATTAATTTATAATCAAATATGGTATTACCATATCAATTAGTATATATATATATATTTATTTATATTTACATTAAACAAAGTCTATGTCACCTCCATTATGGGATACCAGGTTCACTCAAATACACAGGACCTATTCATAGCTAGCCAAATGAAGGGAAATAAAAAAACTGTAAATATGTTTATTTTACAATGATGTTACGCCCAGTGGATAGCCGGTTCAGAGAGTACCATGAAGGGCTTATAAAATGCCTTATGATCAGAGACTACACCAAGTGCAGGTTAGCCACAAAAACTTGAGGTATAATGTTGACATAAATGTAGTTTGGCACGTGTAATGAAAGGAAAACAAACAGAGCAGATACACTCGGAGTGAAAAAAGGAAGTCCATAACTTTATAAGGGCTGACTATATGAAGAGAGATTTAGGGGAATTGGGATATGGAGAACAAGAGATTAGGGGAGTAGAGACGGGTGGTAGAGAAGGCAGGACGGTTGGTAGAGATGGCAGGACGGGTGGTAGAGATGGCAGAACGGGTGGTGGAGATGGCAGGACGGGATCACTGTTGGAAGAAGGAAAATAAACAAAAATTGAAGAACCACAGAGACCATTTTCATCCTGGACTACAGGGAGAGACAGACAAGTGCAAGGATAGTTGTTAATGTAAAAATAAACGCTGTCAATAAAATTTTATTTATGACTTGCCTGACTATTATGGCACACACACTTAATGACAGTTTAACTTTAATTCTCAAGCTGAATATATTGGTACGATTGATAAACACCAGCCTGTTGACCTGAGGTTATCAATCTTCTAAATAGCTTATGACAATATTTGTTCTCTTTCAGCTAAAAATAGCATACGTTTGAGAGACAACAGCAAGCAACGTCATTGTAGATTTCGTAGAATTGTGTGATTGACGTGTTTAGAATCAGACTGTTGGGGTAATTATAATCATGTCTGGAGGCCTCTCTTTCTCATTTGTGTATTTCTGTCATCGGCTGTACAACTATATACATTAATCCACAGCTATATTTTAGTTTTGTATTTAAGTACGCCTTTTTAAATGGTCAGTGCTCCCTCAATAAAGAGACAGGACTGTTCAGATGCAGGAGTTCATAAATCTGAATGAGTGCTGTGGTGAAATGTAACTGAACTGTATGCAGCTGCTTTTGATCCTTAATGTATACATAGGTACAGGACTTATAAGGATTATAAGAATCAAAGAAAAATAATTGTTTTTTTATTTTCATGATACAAGGTAAAACTAATATTTTCATCATAAAATAAATGCCACACATAAGTGAGCAGATAGCATACCCAGAGGGAAACAATCTTGAGAAATTAATTAGTTATCGAATTCCGTCTAATACGATTTATTTGCACAACTACAAATCAACACCTGCACCTGCAATTCTACACATTGTGCAGTACCACCTTCATGCAGAATCTCAGAGTGGCCTGAAAGTCTGCTTGGACAGAACTCGTTAGGCCATGGGATGGAACTTTGCTCGCTCCAACCGTCTGTCTCCAGGCATCTCTGTTCCTCATTTCTGTTTGTATTCCCCTAGGCTCCCAACACTGGCTCCTAACTCGGCCCCAATTCTTCCCTCAGACTCTCAATAAAACTATGAAAAGACATGGTAGTCTGCCCTGATTTGGTCTTCCATTTGCCACAGGTTGGTCTTAGACACTGTTACCTTGTTGCGCCTGTGGCAGTGCCCTGTAAATCTAGGCATCATATCGGATATTCTTTCTGCAACTTAATATATATATTCCCATTGGCCTAGACCTCTTTTTGTTAGTGTTGATTCTAGTTAATGTTGAATGTGGTTCACAGTATTCTTGTGTATCGCACTCTATACCCGGGTAGTTGTTTTTTACTGTTTTTGTCACTGGTTTGCATTAGTAGCAGAACACAGACTCCAAGTTGCCGTGAATCTCCTAGGCTTAATATTGCATAGAACTGAAGTACAGAATCCTATTCTGGATCAGGACTAATGTTTGAGGTTTAATAGAGTGAACCAAACCTGGGACTAAAGTTAATCCACCGTCTAGTGTAGGGCATACAGTCAGCTTTTTGGTATGTCCTTAAGGCTTGTAAAAATACACTGTACGAAGCTGCTTGTTAGTCGGCTGTATATAACATTAGCAGCCCAAGGGAAGATAGGCTACATACTGACACTGTCTGGCAAGTCACCATCTATGTACTTATTGTTGTTATAATTGTTGCAACATCTAAGGTTTGAAAAGATCCATGACGTTATTTCCCAAGATAATGAGAATACACTGACAAATAATAATAACCGAAAAACAAGCCAGTCTCAGTACTTTTACATTTATATTGACAAGTTGTTTGGAGATCTAAATGACATATTGGAAGGTGGGATATTGGCCATGACATCAGTAATGTTGGCCTGTGCTATTGTTCCAATTTTTTTGCAATCGGCAGTATATTTTAAAATCAGGGAACCGTATAAATAATTCTTACTTTCATGTGACTTTGCAAGAAAATCTCGCTGGTAACCATTGCCCGGTACTTTCCCCACCAAAAACGTGCAAAGTTGTCAGTTATTTTCAAGATATTTGTTAACAAAAAATAAAGTCTACTAATTTGATCCAACAGTACCTTATGTGAAATTATTACTTATAATCATAATAACCAATACTAGGGGTATTCAATCAAGGACTCGAAAATATGCCAGATCCAGTTAATTTGAGAATGCAAACATCTTAGCAGGTAAAATTGTATCAGGTATTTGTGTTGCCATTGCTACATTATATTTACAAAATTACATGTGTTTCTGTCATAGAATTGTATTATAATTATATAAATATTGTGTAAAAACTAAACTATGAACCACTATTGTTTTTCATCTAATTTAGCATTACTGTTTGACTTGAATGTTTACACTGCGTGAGAAATGACAAGGTCAGTATTCATAAAGAGAAAAATTTCTTACAAATTATATTTTTTATTGTAATTCATTAAAAATGAACAAACCACAATTGGGTGGTGAAGATATATGAGAAGATATATGTGATTTTTAATGCAATTTCGCTGTCAAACTTTTAATAATTAACAGATTTATTGTAATTTCAACTGCATATAAAATTTTGTTCAGCTTTTCCCAGTGCGTTTTCTGTTACAAAAGAAAGTTCAGTTGATATGTTTTGTTGGGCCCTTGTAGGTAATGTAAACATGTGCCAGTCCATACCCAATACATGCAAGTAATCAGCGGGTAGATTCATGTCCATGTGACGTCAATGGCTGTTAATAATTAACAGATTTATTGTAATTTCAACTGCATATAAAAAATTTTCACCTTTTCCCAGTGCGTTTTCTGTTACAAAAGAAAGTTCAGTTGATATGTTTTGTTGGGCCCTTGTAGGTAATGTGAACATGCGCCAGTCCATACCCAATACATGCAAGTAATCAGCGGGTAGATTCATGTCCATGTGACGTCAATGGCCGAACCCCTGGAGACCAAAGGTTAAGTAGTTGTCAACCTGCCAAATTGCACTGGGTTCGGCTGTCAAAGTGACACATGGTTTTCTAATGAAAAAAACAGATGACATGTAGGACAGGCCTGTAGATCGGTAGTAACAGGCATTGAAGTCACTGCAGGATTGAATTACAGCCATCTACCAACCGTACAGTGCGTGTGTGTGTGTGTGTGTGTGTGTGTGTGGGTGTGGGTGTGGGTGGGTGGGTGTGTGTGTGTGTGTGCGTGCGTGCGCGCGTGCGTGCGTGTGTGTGTCACTGTCAGTACAGTTGAACAATTTGTAGTTAGTTGAACTTATAGTTCAGTGACACAATGCTATCTTACCTATTGATATTCACAGGCCTATTTTATTAAGTTCTGGTACTGGCAGTGACGACCCTCAGGGCCAGCATGGAAAGATCAGTTTAGCGATAATGTTCTGTAAAAAAACAGTCAGATACAGAAATTATCCCGAGGGTTTGGGGAGCTCACATCCCCCTGTTGTGTGACCAGGCCTCAGTAAGGCTTTGAGTTGGAGGTTTTTGCAGATCCAGGGGATGCATGCCCCCTTGTTATGGTGGTGCAGTTGGAG
Source organism: Escarpia spicata (assembly GCA_963995525.1). Lineage (NCBI taxonomy): Eukaryota > Metazoa > Annelida > Polychaeta > Sabellida > Siboglinidae > Escarpia > Escarpia spicata. Next base: position 9,680,821 of record OZ023211.1, read on the forward strand.
GATTTTGCAGATCCAGGGGATGCATGCCCCCTCGTTATGGTGGTGCAGTTGGAGGTTTCTGCAGATCCAGGGGATGCATGCCCCCTCGTTATGGTGGTGCAGTTGGAGGTTTTTGCAGATCCAGGGGATGCATGCCCCCTCATTATGGTGGTGCAGTTGGATTTTTTTGCAGATCCAGGGGATGCATGCCCACTCGTTATGGTGGTGCAGTTGGAGGTTTTTGCAGATCCAGGGGATGCATGCCCCCTCGTTATTGTGGTGCAGTTGGAGGTTTTTGCAGATCCAGGGGATGCATGCCCCCTCGCTATGGTGGTGCAGTTGGAGGATTTTGGTGGACATCTTGGTTCTTGAAATGGATGGCTGTACCACCTCCGTTGGTTAAATCCTAGATCTGCCCCTGGTGTCTAGTTGAATTTAAGACTAGTCATGACCACATATATTATTAGTCAGTTAATAGAACATTGCCAAATGCTGGAAACAATTAGGCCAACCTTGTTATTTGTCACCCTTAATTAAGAAGCAGGATTCTATCGTCATATTCACAAATAAGGTCAAGGCGACATATCAATTCACAAACTGTATATAATATAATAATATATATATGCATAAACTATATATCAATACACCTTGGTAAATTAATTCATTAGTCACCCCTGCATTGTGACACCCCCATCAGTACACCAAGGGTGCAGCCAGTGCTAGGTGGTGATGAGAGTCTAATAACTGACCCACCCACCCACTAGAATAGAAAGGCTTGCTTACACTTGTTGGTCAGTTTGTGCAGTGAAGGATTTATTAGACTTCTAAATATACATATCAATTTGACAATATTTGAATACACCAGGGCAGTACAATGCCCTGGTATGGAGTGGGGTTATTGTCCCGTGATTTATGATGACAGATGCCGACTTGCTGACGTCAGTGTGCTCTGTATAAAACATGTAAGTGTCTCCGTGTGGAGTAGTGTGATAAATTCTCCCCCGTGACGTAGTCAAACGTCTGTGTGCATTTTATCTTAGTAAAGCACACCACAAGCTGCAGGGATGTTTGTAGCATGCAATTATTGTGATTGTTTAATACTGTGATCAATTATATATTAATGCACCAATGCCAGTTGAGTCCTCAATATCACATAGATCTGAAGCTGACATGGGTGTAAATTAAGTTGTTATGAAAATTATACTAATCGTGGTTCTGTTGGCTGAACTTGAACATCCACTGATATGACAATGTAATTGATTATTAAGTTTAGAAGCAATGCAGTGGATTAACTATGATTGAATTTTTATAAGTACAACGGAGATGACCAGGTAACCAACTGTTGTCGACATATGTGATTCATTATAAAAACAAAAAACTTTGGTCAATGTTCCCGACGTCATACAGTGGTGTGCCATACATGTGCATGATATACTGCCACGCTGCAGCGGAACAACAAGAATATGATGTCATCACTGCATAACAAGGGTCTAACTTTTTAGTTATTATTTCATGTAGGATGGCTTGTTCTTTTTTATATCGGGTTACATAACTTCATGGCCCCTGTGTGGGAATTTTTGATTTTTTATGTCACAACAGAGAAAAGAAAAACGTTTTTTAATTAATCACATATATTTCAAATTTGCTATCAATGTAACACTTTTGACAATTCTGGATTATACCCAGTTTTTTGTGCCAGCAGTTACAAAAGGAGCACCATCGAGAGAACCACAGAACCAGAGAGTTAAAATTAGCATGTCCTCCTTGTTTGCAATGAGGTTAACTGCATAGCCATAATCTGTGTGATCAGTATCGTTGGAGGCATAAAGTTGACATAAACTTGTAGTAACAGGTAAATCATGTTACCAGCTCTTCACACTGGTAGACAGAGTTATGGCCAAAAGCGTCAGTGTCGTTAAATATTAAACCCACACGTTGATGTGGGACCAACAAAAGGGTTATTTGTTAAGCAGTATTCATGTGTCACAGTTCAGACTAGGTGGGCACACCCAGTAGTTTCTGGGAGGAGTTTTATTGCACTGGTCTGATTGCTCTGTGAATGTCAAAGTCAATACATCTCAAAGTTTACTTGTAGAGACTGGGCAGAGGATGTTTGAGAATACAAATGTTTTTCAAATATTAACTAAGATATTGGTTTTGCATCGTGACTTTCTGTCTCCTTACTGGCCGCCTCATTTTGAGTCTTAGTAACCGTCTGTAGAGTGTCAATCTCAACGAGAGGGTGCAGCACTTCGCCTGCCTTTCTGGACACAACTTTCTCTGTATAAAAGTGACAGCTGCAGCATCATTAATGTGCTCTAAGTTTGTACTGTAGTTGCTATCAAATGCCCTGTCACTACTGTCTGTTTGCTCCTTCAAATGCCCTGTCACTACTGTCTGTTAGCTCCTTCAAATGCCCTGTCGCTACTGTCTGTTAGCTCCTTCATATGCCCTGTCGCTACTGTCTGTTAGCTCCTTCATATGCCGTGTCACCACTGTCTGTTAGCTCCTTCATATGCCGTGTCACTACTGTCTGTTAGCTCCTTCATATGCCCTGTCGCTACTGTCTGTTAGCTCCTTCATATGCCCTGTCGCTACTGTCTGTTAGCTCCTTCATATGCCGTGTCACCACTGTCTGTTAGCTCCTTCATATGCCGTGTCACTACTGTCTGTTAGCTCCTTCATATGCCCTGTCACTACTGTCTCTTAGCTCCTTCATATGCCGTGTCACTACTGTCTGTTAGCTCCTTCATATGCCCTGTCGCTACTGTCTGTTAGCTCCTTCATATGTCCTGTCTCTACTGTCTGTTAGCGCCTTCATATGCCCTGTCGCTACTGCCTGTTAGCTCCTTCATATGCCCTGTCGCTACTGTCTGTTGGCTCCTTCATATGCCCTGTCGCTACTGTCTCTTAGCTCCATCATATGCCCTGTCGCTACTGTCTGTTAGCTCCTTCATATGCCCTGTCACTACTGTCTCTTAGCTCCTTCATATGCCCTGTCGCTACTGTCTGTTAGCTCCTTCATATGCCCTGTCACTACTGTCTGTTAGCTCCTTCATATGCCCTGTCGCTACTGTCTGTTAGCTCCTTCATATGCCCTGTCACTACTGTCTGTTGGCTCCTTCATATGCCCTGTCGCTACTGTCTGTTAGCTCCATCATATGCCCTATCGCTATTGTCTGTTAGCTCCTTCATATGCCCTGTCGCTACTGCCTCTTAGCTCCTTCATATGCCCTGTCACTACTGTCTGTTAGCTCCTTCATATGCCCTGTCACTAATGTCTGTTAGCTCCTTCATATGCCCTGTCGATACTGTCTCTTAGCTCCATCATATGCCCTGTCGCTACTGTCTGTTAGCTCCTTCATATGCCCTGTCGCTACTGTCTGTTGGTTCCTTCATATGCCCTGTCGCTACTGTCGCTACTGTCTCTTAGCTCCATCATATGCCCTGTCGCTACTGTCTGTTAGCTCCTTCATATGCCCTGTCGCTACTGCCTCTTAGCTCCTTCATATGCCCTGTCACTACTGCCTCTTAGCTCCTTCATATGCCCTGTCACTACTGTCTGTTAGCTCCTTCATATGCCCTGTCGCTACTGTCTGTTAGCTCCATCATATGCCCTGTCGCTACTGTCTGTTAGCTCCTTCATATGCCCTGTCGCTACTGCCTCTTAGCTCCTTCATATGCCCTGTCGCTACTGCCTCTTAGCTCCTTCATATGCCCTGTCACTACTGTCTGTTAGCTCCTTCATATGCCCTGTCGCTACTGCCTCTTAGCTCCTTCATATGCCCTGTCGCTACTGCCTCTTAGCTCCTTCATATGCCCTGTCGCTACTGTCTGTTAGCTCCTACATATGCCCTGTCACTACTGTCTGTTAGCTCCTTCATATGCCCTGTCGGTACTATCTCTTAGCTCCATCATATGCCCTGTCGCTACTGTCTGTTAGCTCCTTCATATGCCCTGTCGCTATTGTCTGTTGGCTCCTTCATATGCCCTGTCGCTACTGTCTCTTAGCTCCATCATATGCCCTGTCGCTACTGTCTGTTATCTCCTTCATATGTGCCTCTTTCACTGCACTCAGATGACGCATCATTTCTTTTGACGTTGACTCAAGGTCATCCTTTGTTTTGCTGTTTATCTGCTCAAATCTTCTTTCTGAAGAAAAAACAACTGTTGTCGTTAGACTAACACTTCATAGTCGCCACTGTCATATTGATCTCTTACAGAAGAGTTTGTTAAAGCAGCATATTACATTAGGTAGGACAAATTTGACTCCCACCAATATAATATAATTACTCGTATTACTTATTACAATATGGCAGACTAAAATGTCTGATTACGATATAATTTGTATAAACCATGATTGCTTCTTGTTAATATTAGCTATACAATTATGACTGCTTGTTTTGATATGCAAATTTGTGAAGCGTTTCATATTTTATTTAGTGAATCACTGTTGTGAAAGACATATATACATATATATATATATATACACACAGGTATAAATATGGTCGATTCTCATGAAACCTGGACGCATTATCAATTTGGCGACTTTCATATAATGTTTTCATTTTTAATATGTAGACATTGAAGATCAAAACATGGGACATCTTAATATAGTTATTCCTGCCAGAAAGAGAAGTTTGAAGTTACATGTCCAATTCGTGTGATACCACATGAAACACATAGACCGTCCATCTTGCAACATCTCGTATCTCTATAATATTATACATTACAAAATGGTTGTCTTTCTGGTACATAGAATACATAAATCGTCATGTGTAATATAAATTCATCAGCGGTCAATGTGCGGTTTAATAGTTTTCATGTTGTTTAAGTTGATCATATTTGCTTGCACTCCTTTCATGTCACACATCACATTATGTCAAATGTTATCAGTTTACTTATGTTGTGCATAGAAAATCATGTTGTTATTTATGACAAAATAGAAAATGATGGTATCGAGTTTGTTTTTGTGGGATCATTAATAATTTGGTGAATGCGGACTTAGAAAATGTGTTTACTGGGTATCGCTTATATTTGTCATAATTGGGTACCTGTTGAATAGCTAATAACATATTTATATTAATTTCATCGCTTTATTGAGAATACTTCATATCTAGCTTGACAAGGAACACATGGTCAAACATATTTAATAACAAATTTTTGTTTATAATAATAATAATAACACTCTATATAACGCCATTAAAAAGAAAACAATTCTCATGGTAAAGTAAGTACATAAAATGTTCTTTTTCGGCTGTTAAAAAGATCAAGATAAAAGAAACAATGTTGTTTCTGACTTAACCATAATCCAATTAACATACCATGTTCTTAACAGTCCAACCAGCATACATAGTGTGATGTTTGTACTAGGACTAAACATACAGTCTATTCAGCTGCTATTGCTGCTATTAGTTTAACATCTGTCTGCTAGGTTTGGAATAAAAGCATTACATCGTTGGCACTGAGACACATCGGATGTTTAATCATTATGTCTCTAAGTTATGAAGTAACTTAACTTTGTATGTCTGAACGGACATTTCAGTTGGCGATGAGGAGAAAAATTTTCACAATAGGTCGCACGAGTGAATTCAACGGCGCTGACCCAAACGACTACTTAGAATGGCTAGAACAATACTTTGTGGCAAACTAAATTGGAACGTTGCCAGCAGGGACTGAAGACAATGAAGAGACACGATGGGCGGCTGAGCAGAAATGGGTGGCAACATTTCTGATGCTGGTCGGAGCAGACACGTACTGGTCTGGTGAGTCCGAATGCACCATCAACTAAAACGTTTCACGAACTGACTAAGACATTGAGAAACCACTTGAAACCCAAAAATATTGGTGGTAGCGGAAAGATTCCAATTTAACAAACAACAACACCGAGATGGCGAGATGGTCTCTCAATTTGAGGCTGAATTAAGAAGGCTAGCATCAACATGCGAATTTGGTGAATTTCTTGGTCAAGCGCTATGAGACCAGTTGGTGTGCAGGATTCGAAATGAAAACACACAACGCAAATTGCTTTGTCAAGAAAGAGGCTCTGCTGACTGCAAACAGCCATTGCAGATGAAATGGCAGAAAGTGAAGCGAAAGCCATCCACAGTCCGGCAAATGACAATGCCAGGCCGCTGTTGATGATGGTAAACGCTGTGAAAGACAAGAGTCGTGGACATTTCAAATTTTCAACAACAACAGATGAGCGCATGGTAAATGGGCAAGTTTACCGAAATCATAGCGGTGTTTTCATTGTAACAATAATAATCACACGTCCCATGAATGTCGTTTTCGTGATGCAGTGTGCCATACCTGTAAACGCACAGGTCACATTGCGAGGGCATGCCAGAACAGGGGAACAACAACATCAACGAAAGTATTAAACACCGAATGCAGTGACAGATGCACTTCACAACAGACCACTGATTACTGACTGTTCTCACTGACAGCTGCATAAAAGGCTATCACTGTTGAAGAGAAAATGGATTGAAACCCAATACAGATGGTTGTGGATACTGGTAAAGGGGTGTCGATAATCATTGAACTTTTCATAATGCTTGGAAACATCAACCACCACATCTAAGACCGGCTGGTGATGTGACATTAAAGAGCTTCACCGGACAATCCATCATGGTCATGGGCAAGTTCGAGCCTGAGATTACATACAATGGGCAAACAACAGTGATGCCTATTCTGGTGGTGCAAGGTGACCGGCCAGATCTGTTGGGAAGGAACATTCTGGAAGTTATCAGAATGGACTGGGCGAATATGTGTCGGTGGTGCCATCTGTGTTTCAACGGATACTTGAGAGTTTGCTGGCAGGCTTTCCGAATGTGTGCATATTCCTGGACGACATGTTGGTGACTAGCAAGACGGAACAAGAACACATGGAAAACATGAGAATGGTTCTACAGTGTCTCGAGAACGCTGGGTTGAGACTACACCAACAGAAGTGCGAATTCTTTCGGTCTTCGGTGACGTATCTGGGACATCAAATCGATCGAAACGGTCTACACCCGACAGCGGATAAGGTAGAAGCCGTCTGCAATGTGCCAAGGCCCACAAATGTGAAGGAGTTGAGAGCATGGCTCGGAATAGTGAACTACTATTGTCGATTCATGCAGAACCTTTCTACACTTGGTTGCTAAAGAAAGATATGAAGTGAGTGTGGGAGAAGCCACAAGAAGACGCATTCATCAGAGTGAAGGAGGCATTACAGTCGGACACACTCCTTGTTCATTTCAACCCGAATAAGCCGATCGTACTAGCATGTGATGCCTCACCATATGGCTGCGGCGCAGTACTGTCTCGTGATGTCTGATGGTTCAGAGCGACCGATTGCATACGCATCACGAAGCTTATCAGCAGCGAAAAACAACTATTCGCAGCTAGACAAAAAAAGCACACTGTTAGTTTTCCCATTGGCGAACATGTTAATGTTTTGTGTGATTATAAGAAAACCTGACCAACAACATTCCTTAAACTTGTCACCTGCTGTTATTATCATCTTATTGACAGACTGGTCGAGTTTAGTCAAAATCTAGTATTTCTAGCTCTCGTAAAATGCCTATGTGTGACACCCGTCAATATTTACGAATGGATGCAGGCAGTAATCCGGCTAAAGGGTTAACTAGCCAAATTGCTGCCAAATACCCTTCCGCATAGTAAAATCAGCTACAAATGTAACATTTTACTATCAACAGCTTCTACAATCACACCGGGGAATCTACTCAAATGCACTTATATCAGAGCAGGTGATTTTGGTAAAAAGTCATTTCTAAAAAATAGATTGCACTTTTTTTCATCTAACAGTGTCCTGACCCCTGAGCCTGATATTTGGAGTGAATAAGTGTCACCAGTATCTGTACGGAACCCAGTTCACACTGGTCACGGATCATCACCCGTTACTGGGGCTGTTTGACAAAAAATGACCTGTGCCGCACAGTGCATCTGGGTGTATTAAAAGGTGGGCACTTGTACTAGCAGGGTACAATTATACAATTAGATATCGCAGTGGTATTACACACAAGAACTGCGATGCATTGTGATGACTGCCTTTGTCAACAAAGCCAGTTGTCACATCTTCGCCTGCTAAGTATGTTGACCTGATCGAGCAGCTGAATGAGGCGCCAGTGACAGCAGCACATATCCAGGAGTGGATGCTAAAATTACCTATTGCATACGCATCACGAAGCTTATCAGCAGCGAAAAAGAACTATTCGCAGCTAGACAAAGAAGAACTGAGCCTGATATTTGGAGTGAATAAGTTTCACCAGTATCTGTACGGAACCCCATTCACACTGGTCACGGATCATCACCCGTTACTGGGCTGTTTGACGAAAAACGACCGCAGCACTGCCAATAAAACTGTTTACCAGGAAACTGTAGAATGGCAAACGTTACTGAGTAACCATCTATGTGTCTATGACTATGTTTGTACGCCACTGCTCGTATCTAATGAGTCTAAGTAATTCTCCGAGGAGACTAATTCTGTCATGTCTCGGCTTCTCTGGCAAAACAAGTAAATAAGCCTTTGCATGAAATGACCATCCAGTGGCAACACCTTTTGTGTGTCTGAAATCTAACGGAAATAGGCGAAGAGTGACGAAGGAATGTTTGCTCACGTGAGCACATCTATCATGTGTCACGAAGTTTGCGATAGATCTGTCGTCAACTTCGCAACTGACAATGCACAATGCCACAATCGTCAAAGATGTCAACGCAGTTGGCTATCGTTTTGTTGCTTCTGGCAGGTTTTGTGCACTAAAAAATCCAAGATCATAAAAACGTGGCACCAAATGTCCAATCAAATTATCATTAAGAAACTTATAAAAACATTACAAAAACAGCACTAGAAATTTAAGATCATGAAAATATACCATAGAATAAATCATCATTAAAAAGTCCATTCGAGCTATGATCACATAACACCCATCCTAGAGACTCTCCATTGGCTTCCCGTCTGGTACCGTATTGAGTACAAGGTCGTACTGATGACGTTCAAAGTTCTTCATCTGCTTGCGCCGAGCTACATCACAGACCTGTTCTAGTTCTACCAGCCCAGCAGAACGTTGCAATCGTCATCAGATTCTTTACTGGGTGTACGCAGTGCACACCTCCGCCAGTCCGGTGATCGTGCCTTCTCCATCACTGCTCCTCCCCTGTGGAACAATCTTCCCCACGATGTGCACAAAAGACTCCTAAAGACTCACCTGTTCAAACAAGCCTTTTATTCCTGAACTTTCACTGTCGTTTAATGTTGTCGTTCGATTGGACTTTTTAATTTTTATTTATTCAACACTGTTTTTATGACCTTACATTTCTAGTGCTGTTTTTCTTAATGTTTTATTAGTTTCTTAATGATAGTTTGATTGGACATTTGGTGCCACATTTCATCGATCCTGGATTTTTAATGCTATTTTTTATGTTTATTCAATCTCGAATTTTTTACTCTTTATCTCGGCGGCTTCGAACAGGGTAACCTGGAGTCACGGCACTTTATAAATACTCTAATTATCATTATTACCATATTTGACTGCATTATCTCCCATGGGTGATTACGTCGAGATATTCTGTAAGTGGGGAGTGGACGGTTATGCAGACATGGGCACTTACGTAGATCCTCATCATTCCCCCCATATAAAAATGATCCAAACAATACAAACTTAAAGCGGTGAACGAGACAACAAGTGCACATCGATCAGTGCTAGGTTTCATAAAGCGTTCATAACATATCAAACGATAGTTGAAATACAAATATTGTCATTGACGGACGTCTGATGAAAATTATGTTACTCTAAACAATCTTACAACAGATGAATCGCTTTGCGGATATTTGTATACAGTGCACTCCCGATAACTCTAACTCGCATTAGCCAATTACCGCTTAGTTATGACATTAAAGTTAAAGTCAACCTTTTTTCTTGGTCCCGGGCCTATATCTATAACTTAGTCTAAGGCGCTAAAACATAGGCCCTGCTAAGTGGAACTCCTGATAAGAAGTATTACCATGGCACACTGAATATTCAATTTATCCTGAGTGCACTTTAGCTGGGAGATGGTGTCGCAACGATACAAGTTTCATGAAACAATTTAAGTTTGGAATTGTCGTATGAATAATGAAGGATTGGTTCCCACTTTGTGAAACTGTTTCCAACATCGTGGTCCAAGGCTAGTTTTATGAAACGTTCGTATTATAAAAAACGTAATAAAAAGGCTCTCAATTCATTCGTAGTTTGTATGTCAGGAGTTTTTAATGCTCGCTGTGCGTACTAAATTTATTCTGAGTTAATGTCGTCTTTTTAAACGTCCACATTTCAAGTTCCTTTGGCAGGTTTGACCTTTGTTCGCACGCTTTGTGAAACCAGGTCTGGCTACGCCCATAAGCGAATATGAATAAATATGGCAAGCATCGCCACTAAGTTTACAGTGTTCTCGAAGTTGGACAGCGTGGTGCTAGTAATTTTATTTTCACCCTTCCTTATAGCTACGGCTGTCACACGATGCTTCAACTCCATTGCTATAAAGAGGTTTATGTTATGACATAATGCCGACATGCGCATATGTTTCTTTTATTTCTCGTCTAAATCAATCCGTCTATGCATCACCATTTGAGCACTAAATCAACCAGGCGTTGTAGACATAGTTTGTGCAAAGTACGGATAACGCCTTCGCAGGTTACTGGCGCGTATGTGCAGCGCTACCGTCGATGAATTGTTCCAATGTTGTTTTTAATGTTTACAATTGGACGATTGGTTATTATTACATGGTATGTTATGTGAACAAAGTTACTTATAAAAATACAAACATTACAGTGGCCAGTTTGAGAGCTATTCAGTCAGCCTGCTGGCTGAATTAAGCGCCAACCAGTGACAGACGACGTGAAGTCTGAAGAATATTCAACAACTTTCTGTCCATTTTGAGGCCTATCCGCATGTCTTATTACATGATATATTACGTGGAAAGAATTATGTCATATAATAAAGTAGAAAAACTCGACAGTTATTCAAAATGCAATGCGTGCTTGCTGAAGTGCTAATGAGTGCCAAAATGAGTGCCAGAAACATTGGAGCAGACCAGGTTAAGTCTGAAGAATATTCAACAACTTTCTGCCCATTTTGTTGTATTTCTGAATTTTGTGTTGTCTATATTTCGATAACAAATGTATTTTTGTATGTGGCTGAGATGGGGGTGGGCGGTAACTTGAACATGTGGGTAGTTAACCCAAATTTCCAGGAAATAGGGGTGGGCGATAATGTGCGTATGGACGGTAACGCGGTCAAATATGATATATTATTATTATATGTATTTTTAGTACTGATTCATTATATCATAGTTCCCAGCAGTTAACACATACATGCAACTGAAAATAAGGCTGGGATATGGTGGTGCCCTCTGTTGGCTACATTTGATGTACAGTTAATAATAAGAGTGATTAATGCAGTTGCTTCTTAGAAAAGCCTCCACCACAACCAATGAGCGATTAGCGTTTTTTTTTAAAGTAAAATCTCTACCAGAACAGACTCTGTATGAAAGCTGCACAAATGATCTGCTGAGTCACCCAATAGTCCATATTCTACACTTGCAACTGTTATTGCCACAGCATAAACCAGCATGTTTGAAGAATCCTGTTTTGTGCGTTTGCAGAAGACATCCTGGCGCATGATCCGCAATGCTCTCCACTGGTCACCGTTTGTCCAGCAGTACAAGAAGCGAAAGTATCCCTGGATACAGCTCGCTGGACATCAAGGTCAGTGCTGTGACGCATTTCTAATAATTTTATGACATTTGTGTTGTACCTGTCGTGTGCTTACGTGTTCAACCATTGCAACTACCAGTAAATGACAAAACCCTACTGGTAAAAACCCTACAAAGACATAACCTCACTGGACAATACCTCACTTGGAAAAAACTCCACACTACCAAAACCCTACTTGGACATAACCCCACTCCAGTCACATATAATGATGCCACACTCACAGAACTAGTTTTTTCATTTTATTCAGGAATGTCAATGCTGATCTTCATGCTTATTCACAAGTGTACTAATATTTATTAGAGAATGTCAGGAAATAATTGTTGACTAAGGTTTATGGAGCCTTTTAAAGAGATCATCTGTTATGCAATTGGCAATCGAGAGAAACCACATATTCATGTCAGATTCATGGGGTTATGTCCAAAACTCATTAGGAATATTGTATTGTATGGTGCCTAAATCACCTAAATTGAAGAGAAACCTTCATTACAAATAATTATATATTAGCCACTCATCTGCTTACCGTACTTACTTTGGCCTGTTTGCTCACTGGGAGCCCACTGACCATCACCTCTGCACTTCGTCTGTTTGTGGTGGAAATCTGTATCCATGACTACAGATTCTGTATAATTTTACAGTCATTCCATTGAATCCATAGTTTGTATCACTGGTTAAATACAGCTGATAAAGCTTTCATATTCTGATTGAATGCCAACTTTGCCATAATGAGTTTGTCAATTATATTTACATAACAAATACCAGAAAAACATGTTACCCCTTTCTTAATGTTGTAGATCCTTATCATAACGAGGTACAGTCATAATCATTCAAAATTCTGTATTATAGACAGGAAAACAGTATGATGTAGCATGTCAAACTCATACTGTTCCCCGTAGCACCCAATCCTAAGCCATGGTTTAAGGTGTACATTGTTGGTATGTGTGCAGGAAACTTCCGGGCTGGACCATCAGGTAGCATCCTCAAGAAACTTTCTCCCAGAGAGCACAAGTGCCTCAAGAAGTTGATGACAGACATCCTCCAGCCCTTTGTCCCCCAGTACCTGGGAGATGTGGAGGAAGACGGCATACGTATCCTTTCAACTCTAGGCACAAATATGCCACAGTGAACCAGGTGTTAAGTGACACAGACATTCTGAGGACACAAGCCAGAAATAGCTAACCAGGTCTTGTCCAATCAATTTTGTGATTTTGACAAAAATTAGCACCTTTCAATCTCATCTTTCAGTGTCAACTTTATTTTTTTCAACAAATAATCCCGAAGTAATAAAATACATGCATTCATGAACCCAAAGATTAAAAAGAAATAGACCATACTCATTCCAAATTACCACTTCTCAGAACCAAGCTTTTTTGAAATTTGCATCAAATTTAGCAATAAATCAAAAACTACTGAAGATATTTCAACAAGTGATACATAATTTTAAAGCTTATGGTCTGTGTAATAAAAAAAACCTCAATTATGCGGCTTAATACTCACTTTGCTGTGGCAGGTGACAGATACTATGTGAAACAGTGAGAACATTGGACTCTCAATCGAGGCAATCTCGGTTTGAATCCTCTAGCAGCAGTTTCTTTCTTGGGCAGTTTTGTTGACTCCACTTCGTTTCAGTTCACTCAGCTATATAAATGAGTACCAATTGATAAACAATGATGGATGTATGTGATTGAATAATAATTGTAGCTCAGTGCTTCCAAGAGAAGTTAAAATGGTGTTCAAATGAACGGGTCTGCAAGAGATAAAGTGCTTTGAGCAGTCCTAAGAATTCTATGCTACATAGAAAGTTACCATTACCTTTTACAATTATTCAAATTTCCTCCCCAGCGGGCAAACTGACGTTGTAACGACGTAGTTTCGACGTCAGGCACCGACGTCGAAACAACGTCGAAAACACATTGGATTTGAAAGTTGTATCAAACTAGTATGCATAATTGGGCTCAAAGTGGAGCTTACGATGAACATACAGGTCCTAAGCTGAAGGGGAGACACCACACCTAAAAAGTTAATAAAAAAATACTGTATTTACCATATTCTGACAGCTTTCTATATTAGCTGTCAATAAAGGTCACAAACTATCTAAACAAAGTTGTGGAATATCTTGGGAGTATTGTTATTTGTTCGAATTTATAACGGTATAATTGTGAAAAAAATATACTTTCAAATGTTTTAAGGTTTAGTGGTGACTGGGACAACAAAAAATATCCATAACTTTTCTTTCAGTGTTATAATTTCTTGGATAATCTATAATTCAGACCCAAAGCAATTCCGTTAATTGCGCTATAAAATAAAATAATACTATGTCAGCGTATCTATACAGTACAAAATAAAGATTTTCATTATGTCGTGGTACAAATCACATAATTTTATTTCGTACAAATAAAACAATTATTAAAATAAAATAAAAAATGTAAACACTACCAACTACACAAGTAGGAATTCTATCTACTTGTGAGCCTTCCATCCACCACCTCCAGCCCGGTCTGGTGCATATTTAAGGCATGCTGAGACGGCTGCAGTGACCTCTGTCTCCGTTCCGACCTGGTTCTTCAGGACACTTGCTGAAACATAATATTCATCACAGGATTGAAATCTTGTACGTTTGAATATCACACGCTTTAAGCATAATCAATATAATTTTGTTGTGCTCATATGGTAGAGAAGGTCTTACTGAGTAAAAATATACTGAAATTTGTTGTGACCGACCCCCCGTTTCCATGGTAACAAACAAAACGGCCGCCAAAATACAGCACATCTGAAAATTGTGAACTTTGGAAATACCAATGATATGGCAATCTAGCTTGGATTGTCGTGAATTTTCAAACTATGTAATTGTGAATGTAACAATTTTAGACACATTTTGGGATATTACACCAAAGATAAAGCATAAAACCAAAATGTTTTTATACAGATTGTGGAGATTATTAAAGAGTACGCAGTAATCCAAACCAAACAGAGAATGATCGCATTGATTGCTTGTAAGAGCCACACCTCATCCATGAATAAACGTGTTTTAGAGATGTGTAATTGTTATAAAAGGTATCTTTACTGAAACATACAAAACTACTGAAATATGCAAGAAACACATTTTAAGTATTTTTTCTCTAAAATGATCATTCAAGCTGTCATATATCCCCATAATTCTGGATTTATATATAGTTTATCAAGCTATACTGAAACTTTGTTTTTTGTGTACAAATTTTGACACACTAAATAAATTTATTATGCTTGATTCACCAATCCGCATGCTCCATTAATCCAGCCAAAAATCATTGGTAAATGTGAAATAGGAAGATTTACACTGATCACTGATAGAGGCTTAGGTAGGTGTAATCATTTACTATGCTAGACATAGCATATTTCTTACCTCTTTTGGTGACAAAGCAAGTGATGGTAGTGATGGTAGCCGCTTCATAGGAGGTTTCGGCAAGAAGACATTACCTTAGAGATATCAAAGATTTAAAAAAAAAAAAAAAACACAAACTGATGGGTTTACTAAAAAGGCATTCTTTTGAATTATTGAAGTAGCTGATTATGAATGAATACGGTAACTTGTGAAATCCAATAGCAGTGCTGACATTTAGCATTCAATGCAAGATGTTTGAGAAAACAGAAGTACTTCTATGTACTTACTACAACTTTCCATTGTACTCTTCAGAGTGACCTCCTGATCGGAGCTAGACTCATCGACAGAACAATCTGGAAAAGTATAACTCATTATACATATACATATATTTTCATATAACTACTTCTTTTAGTAAGTATTGCAATTCAGTCTTCACGTTAGAAAACAATCAGGCGAGCGATAAACCGCTCGCCTAGATATACCAAATAATTTAGGCGAGCGATTTATTAGTTTTGTTTTTAACCAATTGGTGGTGTTCATTTTTCGGTCTTGTGATGCCACTGCCCAGTCGTGTCATAGCATATTCGGGGCTCTCCGCACCGGTATCTGTTATATAAGGTTAATTTGAAGGAAGAACTTGCGATGACGATACAGAAAATGATTTATTGGGACGAAGTCCGATGAACGCTTGTTGTCTGCACTGGCCATCGCCACACAAGTACTCTGGGATTGCGATACTACCTACCTATAATAAATTTAAACATACCAGTCATACAATCTGTGTATGTCTTCCTCTTTGTTTTCCTCTTCTCATCCTCATCGCTGACCTCGGTCGTTGAGGTGAAATCATATCGATCGCAATCCTTTTTATCATCTGAAACGATACAATGGTGAATTAAGTTATCCAAATACACAGTAAAACAATCACAATTCTATATTTTGCAAAGCCCAACTTGATTTGGATATCAAAAACCATTTAAACGCCTAAAGTCACCAGGATATATATAATGACATAGTATTGCCAGAGAAGTAACTGTCACAGATAAAAAAATGTAATTAGCTCTAATAACATAAACTTTTAATAAGTACAT
The DNA here is from genome assembly GCA_963995525.1 of Escarpia spicata. NCBI lineage: Eukaryota > Metazoa > Annelida > Polychaeta > Sabellida > Siboglinidae > Escarpia > Escarpia spicata. Next base: position 9,697,007 of record OZ023211.1, read on the forward strand.
ATTAAAATATGTTAGCGACATGTTATTTAAAATCAAGGTTTTGTATGTCATTTATAACGATTAAACGTCAGGTCACACATTGTGAGAAATGCAATTTAGCTAGGCACAGGTTTCAAATTACTGTCACATTTGCAACTACATAGTCACAACTTCGAGCCATACAGTTACCTGATGTTATTTTGCATTTCACCAAAGGGAACTGCAACCACTGGTCAGTTGGTGTAGCCTGCTCTCTTTATCTTATGTTTGTGGCATCTTTAACAGGTGGCCAATAAACCATCCTCTTCTCCCTGTTGATCCAGCAGTGTGTAGGGGTCATTAAAATACCATTAGTAAGCAGGGGCAGAAGTAATGGCCCATGCAGCTCAGCAGCACATCCAAGCCTAAAGCGGTGAGCACTGACCATTTCAAACTAGCCAATGGGTAGCTCTCATAATCCCATGGCTACTTAACTACAGCTTCTAAAATGACTACCATGTGTGTGTGTGACATGTGCCCGTGTCCACTGTGTATAACAGTCGACTTTGTACGTCATCTTGAGAGCAATCTTATCTGACCGCCCTTTCTGTTATCTGCTAATGGAGTAGAAAGATGTCACATTGGGCAGATGACTTGTGACAGACCCAGCCTTGTCATATGTTACTACACAATATAACATTAATTAATATAGAGTATATATATATATATATATATATATATAATTTTGGAACATTTTGTGGAGAAAGGGTGGACACACATAAGAGTGGTGAGGTGTACATGGAAATCATATTTTGGACAAATTTATATAAATCTGGTTGTTTAAATTTTTCACGTCGGATAACAAGTACCAATTTGCCGTTTTCCGAGAAAAAATCTATAATTTGAAAAGTTTATTTGTGGTGATCATAATTTTTGGGTTGTTGCTGCCAATTGGGAATCTCTTTCTAATGAACCTTTTGTTATCATTCGGTATAGCAGCTACGGTTTAAAACCAATACATGGGTGAGTTTTTTTAACATTGTACCAATTGCAAAAAATGGACGAAATTGCATTCCATGGTCCATAATTTGAACCCAATCCATGGCGGATGTGTACAACGTACATAAAACGTAATTCTCGACACATGGCTGGATGGTGACTGGCGGACGTGGCGATAGCGCAATATTGTTACGTTGTTGCTGCATATTGGTACACGTTTGTAGAATGCACATATAAAACGTAATTCATAATGTTACGAAACCATTACCAGTTTCCCCAGTTCCACACTTGAATGAACAGGTGAATTCACGTGAATAGTCGATCCACTGGCATCGTACGTACCAGTGTCCCCAGTTCCACACGTGAATGAACACTTGAATTCATGTGAATACACCATCCATTATGACCGTACCAGTTTCCCCAGTTCCACATGTGAATGAACACCTGAATTCACATGAATACTCGTTCTCCTACAACCGTACCAGTTTCCACAGTTCCACACGTACGTGAACGAACCCCTGAATTCATGTGAATACTCATTCCGCTAGAACCGCACCAGTGTCCCCAGTTACACAGGTGAATGAACATGTGAATTCACATGATTAATCGTTTCCCTATAACCGTACCAGTTTCCCCAGTTTCACACGTGAATGAACACGTTAATTCATGTAATTACTCGTTCCGCTAGAACCGTACCATTGTCCCCAGTTCTACATGTGAATGAACACTTGAATTCATACACCTTCCACTACGATCGTACCAGTTTCCCCAGTTCCACACGTGAAAGAACACGTGAATTCACGTGAATACTCGTTCCGCTAGAACCGTACCAGTGTCCCCAGTTTCACACCTGAATGAACACCTGAATTCATATGGATACTCATTCCGCTAGAACCGTACCAGTTTCCCAAGTTCCACACGTGAACGAACACGTTAATTCACGTGATTACTCGTTCCCCTGGTCGATAAAATGCGTATGATTTACTGGACGACACAATTATTAAGTATAAACAGTCTGACAATTTTTATTGTACTGAAAATTGTATAAATGCTGTCTTTGAAAACATCACCCATGCCAATTCAAGCGGGACCAGACAATAAGCAGGACCGTTTAGAAACTATAAATAAAATTAAACATTTGCAATTGCATTTGAATCATCTAATTTGAAACATTTGCATTTGAATATAGTTTCAAACACTTAAATTGCATATTTGCATTTGGCTAATCTAAAACACTTGCATTTGCATTTAAATACCTTTAAATGCCATCTAGGGGGTGCTGTTGGAAATTGTTTGCCGCTGCGCCGCCTAGCTATTACTGCATGGAACGGGGGCAGAAAACCATATATGTCTGCCCTCCAATTGTACACACCTTTTACAGTCGAAAAATCCACATTAATCGTCTCATAAAATGTTAATTTCCACCCGCCATTGACGCTTACCACAAATACAAACATTCACGTTCACATTAATGGGGGGGTGCAACCATATGTCTGCCGCTGGAGAAATGACAGCAAAGGAGGCATCTGCCAACTCTGCCTCCTGTTCCCCCACCTATATGTTCATATGTTCCCCGTTTACAAAAGCTTCGGTTTCAGCTGCCGACATGATTTAAACGTCATGGCACCAGATGTCCATGTCCTTATAAAGTTGTTAACTACATCCAACGTCAAAACGACGCCCGCGCAGCGTTTATGACCCGACGTTATACATAGACACGTCGGATTTGGTTGTCGACGTCATTTCAATGTCGTGATAACATCATGTTTCGATGCCCTTACAACGCTGATGAACTTACGTTTTCAAGACGTCAGTTTTGGTTGTCGACGTTATTTCAACGTCGTGATAACTTCGTGTTTCGACTTCCTTACAACATCGATGAGTTGACATTGTAAAGACGTCGGATTTGGTTGTTGACGTTATTTCAACATCGTGACATCGTCAAGTTTCGACGTCCTTACAACGCTGATGACCCTATAGTATATGTTGTCAAGACATCAGTTTTGGTTGTCGACGTTATTTCAACGTCGTGATATATAATAACTTCGAGTTTCGACTGCCTTACAACGTCGATGAGCTGACGTTGTAAAGACGTCGGATTTGGTTGTCGACGTGATTTCAACGTCATGATAACGTCGCGTTTCGACGTCGTCACAATGTTGATTACCCGACATTGTAGCGACGTCGGATTTGGTTGTCGACGTGATTTCAACGTTGTTATAACGTCGCGTTTCGACGTCCTTACAACGTCGATGATCCGACGTTGTAAAGACGTCGGATTCGGTTGCCGACGTTATTTCAACGTCGTGACAACGTCAAGTTTCGACGTCCTTACAACGTCGAAGAACCGACGTAAAGACGTTGTATATATGTTGTACGACGTCGCGATGTATATTCAACCAATAATCGACGTCGTGTGCCCACTGGGTCATGTATAAATTTTATTAAAAATCCTTTAATGAGATCATTGACAAAACTTGAAACTACCGGTTAGAAAATGGAGCAGCTGACGGGAGGTGGATTCGTAAATATTATTATGTTGCATTGTTCCATTGTATAAAATGTAGTCTCCTGCATTTAAAAATAGACAGTGGGAATTTGCACTATGAGGTTTAAGGTTATTGTCGGTTTGAACTCAGCACCAAGGTGGTCATTGTACATTTATTGTTTATCTCTGAATCACTGCCAGCTGTATTTACTATTCTAAATGTGGTAATAATCAGATCATCAAATAAGTCTTTAATGCAAAGCACAAATGCATGACTAAAGTGTGGATTATAAATTACAAGCGTCTGCCGATATCTAATGAAGATATGTGGCATGCTATTACAAACTGACATTTGACATTTTTGTTCTCTATGGTACAGCAGACAAAGAATGTGTGCTAGGTGTATTACATGGTATTATGATATTGCGCCTCGTAGCATGCACACGAAAACAGACAAAATCCCAACAATGCTATTTATAAATCTAACTTACAGACCACACTAATGTGCACAGTGATGTCCCATGGGCATCTATGCTACATTATTTCATTTGACTGCTTTACACCTACAAGCTTCTATATGAAACACATTATCCTATCAGACATTATAATTTAATATACTGTACCTATTACATTTGTTGTAAATGTGGTTTGTTCAATATAAACATGTCACGGAGCATGAAATGTATTCAATCAGTCTGGACATGTTAAAATGTTTGTGTTCTGTAAAATTTCAACAAGTTGACATTGAGGAATTAAGTAGGATATTAAAAACTAGCAGCTCATCTTTCTCAGAATAGTATACAATGTAGAATGATCCGAAAATTATATTAAATACAGAAATAGTTTACAAAGGGCAGTGTAAGAAAAACATATCTTTTTGCAACATAACCGTCATGATAACTAGACAAATATGAGAAATCTAAGAATGCACATCCTGGAGACAATACAATAACTTCTCATAAAATAGCTGAACATTCTTCAGGATAGTTAATTATAAAAAAAAAAAAAATTTACATGTCCATTATGTGAATTACCTTGCATCTAGGCTTTCGTCAGCATCACGCCAACATCCTCAGTACATTGTGATATCTAATGACATCATACATGCGAGATAGTAGTTTGTAATTCCACTCATCTCAATTGATAGCTGTTTTGGTCTTTCTTATCTATATCATTATAACTTCTTTTATGTGTCATGTTCTTATGTTGCCTTCCTAGTCTAGTATTTTTGTCCACTCCAGTCTATAATGTGGTTTTCTGTTGTTGTGTGGTCCGTATAATTCTCAGAAAGGTGTTAATGCATTGAGAGACCTGTGGTGTTATCCTTGACCTGTGTTGAGGCTACATAGAGCTGGAGGACTTGCTGGGTGGCTTCACCTCTCCGTGTGTGATGGACTGTAAGATTGGAACGAGGACTTATTTGGAGGAGGAACTACAGAAGGCTCGTAAGACTCCAACTCTCAGGAAGGTCTGTGCAGGCAATCTATGGGGATACTGAAGGCTATTTGGCTATTCAAAAATATGATTTTTGGAAACGGGTTGTTAATTGTGATTTTATGTGTTTTTTATTAAGTGTATTGCATTAGCAGGTTTAGTGTTTTAAAAGCATGTATTGTATGACTAGAATGAATGTGTATTAGGTTCTAGAAAATCAAACTTTAGCTTGATTTAGAATGGCAACAATAAAGACAATTTTATTTGATGGTGTATATACAACTGGAGAACTAGAGAAGTTAGGGTGGGGTATTTTACTAAAATGCACCATAGCTGGTGGTGATTAAGGGTTAGAAATCAAGTGCCAATAGATCATTACATAAACTGTCAAATGGCTACTTCAAAGATTGACTTCTGAACATGACATTGCCTAAGGAAAACCAAACATAATTACTGTGCTTCGACTACAATATTTGTTTGTTTAAAAAATTGCAACTGCGTTCGTAGTGCCATCATTTCATAACATATTTAGAAAGATATAATACATTTTGTAATGGTAATTGTGATAACAATGGCATGTGGAAAGAAAAGAAATACAAAACAGTGTTTAGGTGCAGTGAAAATATATTTCATATATGAACATCCTTGATGTCAATTTTGTTTTGTTACAATGATATGGTTGTTAATATATTTGATCTGATTTATTGCTAATTTGTGATGTTATCCTGGTAGGATATGTACAAGAAGATGTGTGATGTGGACCCAGCAGAACCAACGCAGCAGGAACATCTGGACACGGCCATCACAAAGCCACGCTACATGATCTGGAGAGAGACCATCAGTTCTACCTCCAACCTTGGCTTCAGGATAGAGGGTATTGAGGTATGTCTGTCATCAGTTCTACCTCTAACCTTAGCTTCAGGATAGAAGGTATTGAGGTATGTCTACCATCAGTTCTACATCCAACCTTGGCTTCAGGATAGAGGGTATTGAGGTATGTCTGTCATCAGTTCTACCTCCAACCTTAGCTTCAGGATGGAGGGTATTGAGGTATGTCTGTCCTCAGTTCTACCTCCAATCTAGGCTTCAGGATAGAGGGTATTGAGGTATGTCTGTCATCAGTTCTACCTCCAACCTTAGCTTCAGGATAGAAGGTATTGAGGTATGTCTGTCGTCAGTTCTACCTCCAACCTAGGCTTCAGGATAGAGGGTATTGAGGTATGTCTACAATCAGTTCTACATCCAACCTTGGCTTCAGGATGGAGGGTATTGAGGTATGTCTGTCATCAGTTCTACCTCCAACCTTGGCTTCAGGATAGAAGGTATTGAGGTATGTCTACAATCAGTTCTACATCCAACCTTTGCTTCAGGATGGAGGGTATTGAGGTATGTCTGTCATCAGTTCTACCTCCAACCTTAGCTTCAGGATAGAAGGTATTGAGGTATGTCTGTCATCAGTTCTACCTCCAACCTTGGCTTCAGGATAGAAGGTATTGAGGTATGTCTGTCATCAGTTCTACCTCCAACCTTGGCTTCAGGATAGAAGGTACTGAGGTATGTCTGCCATCAGCTCTGTACCAAACCGTGGCTTCAGGATAGAGGGTACTGAGGTATGTCTGCCATCAGCTCTGTACCAAACCGTGGCTTCAGGATAGAAGGTACTGAGGTATGTCTGCCATCAGCTCTGTACCAAACCGTGGCTTCAGGATAATAGGTATTGTGGTATTTCTATATCCAAACTTGGATTTATTTGAAACTGAGATTGGGTTGTTGTTTAATATGCTCATTTATTGATGACTATTATATTTAGGTAATTTGATCCACAAATCCTGTAGTAGTGTTATATAGTTACAGTAGCTGGGCAGTCAGCGTATTCTTTAAGAATCTCTAATTTGTGCATGTCTCATGATTACTTGTAGTGGTGTGAGTATTTTTGTTGACACTACTTGCAGAAAGGTGATGAGGAACATTCCTTTGCCCTGAAGAAGACAAAGACAATACAACAAGTGACAGATGCCATCCATTACTTCACTGACAAGAACCAATCCATACTGGTAGGGTAAACAATAAATAAATTATTTTTTTCCTTCAAATAACCTTTATCATATGTTTAAATTATGGAAGAAAAAATTATGTATATGACAGCTTAAAACATATTTTTTTAATGTATTTCAAATAAAACTTTTAAAACAAATACACCTAACTATAAGTTAAAATGAATGACTCATTGATTGTGTAAATTGATAGATGAATACATTTTGTTTGTGGTACTTTGTGATGAACTTAACATCTTTTCTAAAACATTTAACAATATAAATAACTGATGTAACAGGATTGTTTCAGCTGTGTGTGTGTTTGTGTGTGTGTGTGTGCTTGCTTGTATGCTTGCATGTGTTTACGTGTGCAGGTGTATGCACATATGTGTGTTTGTGCATGCATGCATTTGTGTGTGTATGCATGCATATGTGCATGCATGTGTGTATACACACATATAACATGCTACATTTATTGTGTTTTAGGAGCAGTATCTGGAGAGGCTGAAGGAACTCCGGTCAGCATTGCAAAGGTCCACTTTCTTTGCAGGACATGAGGTTAGAACCAGTGACAGTTATAAAGAACATAACATTAAATTCATGACATATGATGGTGTGATCATTATTTATCAGGGAGTGGGCTGAAGGAATCAGGGCCGAGACACAGCCTGATGTGAGTTTGAATCCACCGTCCAATCAGTCTGTGCACTGAACATTGACCCATGCCAAATCCCCAACATGTAAATCTTACCCCTCAGATCCTGTGCACTTATAACTGAACCCATCTCTGATTCTTCCAGCCCACCCACCCCTGATAAATTATCACCACTCCCTTAAAAAGGGCCACTAACTCTGGCCATGAGGTTGTCTGTCAGCACGTATTGTGGGTATGTTATTGTGCCCTGTAGAGGTCATCTCTATCTGGCACAGAGCAACACAAAAAGTTTTTGGTATTTTAGATAAGAATTACCCTACTCAAAGCAATTCTCTTTTTAGCTCATATTCAGAACCAGAAAACGCTTCATTTGTCCTGTAATGAAACAAAAAACGTAAAATATGAATACATAAGTATGATAAATGATTAACCAAATAGTACATTCCAAAACAGAAATTAAACAAATGTGGTGGTAGTGTAAACAGCAATCTATCGTTACAGTAAGATGTGAGAAATATGTGGATGGGGACTTCCTACTAAGACCAAATAAGATTGCTCTCTTGGATTTTACATTCTAGATTGAAATCATCTACATGTTTATGATGACTAATTTAACAATCTTAATCAAATAGTTAACCAGTTATTTATTGAAGGATCATGATCATTGACAAAGGGTGTCATAGGTGTTGAGTGATGATGTTTGTAACATATTGTTGCAGGTGGTTGGCAGTTCTCTGCTGTTTGTACATGATTCGACGTCCAAGGCAAGCATCTGGATGATAGACTTTGGCAAGACGAGTGCACTGAGTGAGGGCCACACCCTGGAGCACTGCGTCCCGTGGGTCGAGGGAAACCTCGAGGATGGCTACCTCATCGGCATCAACAACCTCATCGGTGCCTTCGACAGTCTACTTCGAAACGGTCATTGTTGTGAATCTGTCGAGAAGAACTGAAGTTGAGGTGCTACTGGAGAAACTATGCAGCTAGAGTCCTAGAGGTGGAGAGATAAAACCACAGTGGGAACGAGAGAACGAGTGAGAATGAGAGGGGAAGACAGACAGATTGATGCCAGAGTTGCATGGGTACAGATATGAATCCTTAGTCATTGCAGGGAAAGAAACTGTGCTACTAAAGTTGCAGAGAAACAAAAACCATGCCACAGACATTGAGAGGGAAAGAGCACAAGCAACTAGAGCTGCAATGTAGAAAGATGAAGCACTTCCGTGGTAGCAACTGGAGAGACTGTGTTAGGTTGTAGGAATAAACCACAATTGATGGACTCCTGATGGTTCAGGATTCTGGCAATTCCAGAATTGACTCGATGACAAAACGAACCTGACACTGTCTTTTGGGTGATTTTATTTACTGAACTCTCACAAATATAGGGATTTTTCTTCAGGGGACTTATTTAAAGGTTTGGTTACTGCATTGACTGACACCTGTACTGTATTTATTATATTATTATTGCATCTGATTATTTGTTAGTTATTTTGTTAGTGGTGTTGCAACTTAATGGTTAAACTGAATTTGAGAATATCTGCCTCAAAGCAAGCATCGTGGTCAGGTTCATATTTTTCTGGGCACCTTGCAGACTCCAGGGTATATACATTTTGTAGGCACAAATGGGATACTTGGCTGTATTGTTGCATAAAATCATTATTTATATAAGGGTAGAATATATTCTATATTGTAGTTCAGTGTAGCTTGCTTTATTGCCACACATCAACATTGCAATAGAACTCTGCTACGATGCCGCGATATGAATGATCAATCACTATTATTGCAGTTGCGATATAAGCAATAAGGCATCGCTCACAGTTAGTTCAAATTATTGAAAAGCCTCCACAGTTTGATTGAATGTCAACCTTACCAAGAAGACTGTATGGTAGTTTAATTAATAATAAAACAGGGTGTTTGTTTATGCCTGGTGACGCCTGTTTCCATTGTCACAGCTGGCACAAACTGTAAGGTAAGTTCCAGTAGTTGGTCAGTAGAATGCTGGATATGCAATTGTAGTGATTAGAACCGATGACAATAGTTTGTGGGAACATCCAAAAAGGAGGAGAGGGGAATCGAGTGTTGTAAGCTTGACGGACTTTGTTGCTAGACAATTGGTCACATGACGGATACATCAATTGCATGGAAGTTTAGTTTTAGCAGTTCATTAATTCATGAATTTGAATTTGCAGCCTCAGTATTGCCAGTTAATTATCACGTAACCACCAGTGTCCATAGTCTGTTGTCCTGCAGCAGATCTGGTGTCATATTCAGTTACAAACTTGTTATAATGGTGAACATTATGCTAAATGTTAACTTCATTGCCAGTGGTGACCACTAGTGGCTAGTGTACACACTCGGGTGTCACATGTAACACCAATGTTGAAATTAACATACTCGCACATAGGTCTAAACACATGTATGTGCATGCATATTATGCTTCCAATTAGCACAACGACAACAGTAGGTCAATGTCGAAGTTGTGTCGGTAAACATAATGTTTATTAGTTTGAAAATAATGTACATAAAAGTATAAATAAAGTGATGTATTTAATGAATACCATCGTTATGAATTGATGGAGCTGTACTTATCAGAGCTATAGTGAACAAACTCTTTATCCAGTGGCATCTTATTCTAGCTTGCCACTTTGTCCCAGTGTTTGCATTAGAAAAAGTATCAAGTTTCAAGATAAATCTATATAAAATTATGATAAAAGTGCCGATTTTCAGCATTGCTCGAAATGGGTGGTACTTTTTTGCAGCATTTTGATTCAGCGAATCACACCAAAAACACATTCGACATCAATTGAAGGTTGTTTTGCGACTTGCTGCGCCGCCGTAACTTCAGGTGATGGGGGCACATTAAAAAGAAAATGGTCTAGGGGTGGCACGGTCACAGGGGCCCGTACAAAAAGGTCTGGGGCACGCCAAATTCTTATCTAATTAAAAGCTTCTGGCCCATCAAGAAATAAATGGACACAAAATTGGCCCACATCTACAAAGTTTGTTGAACACTTGTATAGACGCAGTAGTTAGGTACCTTAGCAATTTGATGGGGACAGAGCGATAAAAGTACCAACATTTTGGTGTGTGCATTCTTGAACAATAAGATTTTTCGTTTTGGGTGGGTCCATTAGACCGAATAAAAGCGCCACACATTTTGTGTTGCTTCATTAAACAATACTATTTCACGTTTTGATTGGAGGTAGCAAATTGTTTGGGTGGGTCCATCATTTTGGTACCCCTTATTGGACAATGATAAATCGGTGACCGTTGACATAACGCATTCCCTCCATGTCCCATTAAAGAAGAGCTCACTCGCCCTCTACAAGTGCCCTACGCCACAGTCCAAAACCAAGCAGGCGGGGAAAATTGCCATGCTGAAAAAATTATTGACCCTCTTCTCTCGGTTATACATCGTCTTGCAGCAAAGAAAGAACCTTTACATATGTGCATTTTGCAGCAGACACGAAACTCATCCGTACCCTCCGTCCTTCCCATCTCCTTTCCACAACCAACATCACCAGGTTTGACGAGTGCAGACATTGGTGTTATTATTCACACCACGAAGCACTTGGTTAACTCCAACAGTATTAAGACTGCCTGGGACACGTACCTCCCTAACAGCATCAAATAATCCACAAGAAAGTAGCGTCCCCCCCCCCCCCCGAGACTCGGATAAAGTTAACCAGGGTGCCAATAAACTGGATATACTTCCATCGCGATGTCACCAAGAAACATAAGCTATTTGCATTTCTCTCCACCGAATCTCCAATACACAGGTTGAAGTGAAGTGTTTGCCACATCAGGAACCTCAGTGATCGTCAATATGTATATAACTATGTATGCTACTGTGTGACCTCGAGGAAGCTGACACACAACTGCTGGTCTATGTGCATACTGTTTTCGAAACGGGACCAATATCATATTTGACACGCACTATGGACAAAGGTGTTCTTCTGCTTCCGATAATTAAGATACGAGTTAGTAATATTTTTCTTCAGCTGCATACATTCGGATAGCATTTGGGACAGGCAATAACGTCATTCATCGTTATAGTAACGGCATCTGTCATGCTCTGTGAAAAACAACTCGACGTCCTTGTCAGTTTCTACCCAATCAAGAAATATTCTTTATTTAGCAAAAAACTAAAGTTAATAGCGAACGGTTGCAGAGAAAAAACATTTGGTGAAGTTACCTTGATTGTATTCATATACAATGAAGAAATGTGATTAAACGGCAGATTTTTTTTGATAAGAGGTGAAAAATAATGGACCCACCCAAACAATGTTTCGACTCTGATCAAAAAGGTAAAGATACTAACAAAACGAAGCAGAGAAAAAAGTTTGGTGACGTTACCCGGATTGTATCCATATCCTATGGAGAAATGTAGTAAAACGGCAATTTTTTTACTAGAGGTGAAAAATAATGGACCCACACAATCGATCGAAAAGTTAAAGCTACCAACCTAAGGAAGTTGTGGGAAAAAATGTGGTGCTTTTATCCGGTCTGTCCCCATATCCCTAAAAATTGTCGCCTTCATTATGTGTCTCTTGATTATAGGATCCCAAATGCGATAAACAGAGCAGACTCTGCGAAGATGTAGGACTACTGTATGTCGACTCTGTGCACCGAATGTTACTTATTAGGAATCGGATAAGGGATTTATTGTAACAAATCCATTTTGTTAACGGTGTGTATAGGCCAAGTTTCCTTATTCATTCATTGTTATCCGACCATTTCGATGTGGCGTAGGTCCTACTCTTCTATCGCCTGGCTTTTTCCAACAGATAATCACGTGGAGAGAGCACCGAGTTTTAACCTATAAGCAGTTCAGGACTAACACGACATGCAAAACGAAGCTTGTGGCTGATGCTATAGGCCTACTATGTATGCCACCGAACAGACAGACATTTCCCACCTAGTCATTCTAACAGTGACTGAGGATATCTATAGGTGGCGGTAGAACCAAACCATCTTTAATAGGAAAGCCAATTGCAAGCCATACCTGGCTAAATTTAAGAGACATCAACTGACTGCTGAAACCTTCTTCATTTGCGAGCCCATAGAAACACCTGAAATCGATATTATAAACAAATGTTTTTAAAATCATCTGCAAGACTCAGGTGACGACAATATCTGGCGTTGCTGTAGATCTACAAAGGTAATGATCGAGTCTTTACACTATCTAAGACTATTATGATCGACATCACCAGGTTTGCCAACGAATGTCGCCCAGCATGGTGACGTTGTATAGGGCTGTAGGCAGTAGAGTTATATTAGAACGATGGCAGTTCTTCGCTACACGTTGACAGTGCATTCCATTTTCTGCAAGCGCTTCTGCAGTAAAATTTTCCAGTATAGACGTACTTTCTTTTATACTGCTAAAGTAGACCTACCAGCTTTACATCTTCTTTTCCAATAGTCATACTTCACCAGCTATCTTGATGAAACTTAGCAATAAATAAACGTTCTTTTTCTTTAAACCTCCTTTATAACATAATGCAGTAACTAGTTAAACGTTTGTAGGCGCGTTGCAAATTGGCGTCGCTAAGCGTGTCATGTGTTATGGTTTGTTTGGGCAAGTCGCGTGTATTGCGTTTTATTTACGCCCGAGGAAGACGCAGTTTCATTTGCGTATACACATAAGCACTCACAAGCACGCATGCACGCACTCACGCACGCACGCGCGCACGCACGCACACACACATACACACACAGTCGTGCACATACACGCACGCACATATACACGCACGTAACACATACAAATATATTGTTGGGTCCAGTTGGGGGTTAGGTCCGGTCATAATCTTGTACCAAGCAGCAGTACTCTTTCCAGATTCTCAGTACTTTACGCAATTAATAAGTTAAAATTCAAACAGGGTGTTTAGCGTGTGTGAAATCCATTATATTTACATGTAATTATCTTTGAAACAACCAGCAAACATATGCCCATTCTCTGGATGAATTTTATAAATATACACAGACGCAAAGGATAATTTCCCGGAGTATTTGTTAATGACGTTAGTTACGACGGAAGTGTGAGCCATTTTTCCACTTTTAAGAAAGTTACATAAAACGTCTCTATACTCTGATCGACGATCCTCGGATCAGTCACAGACAATGCGCAAAACTTTATGAACAATCAATATACATCAGTGTAAGTCTAACGTACGGCATGAACCCTAAAGTGGCAAGAAATAACCCTTTGTCAACGGCGTATTTCGAAAGAAAATTAATAAAGGTACGTGTTACTTTTCTCCCGGAAGATCGTAGATTAATCTGTGAAAGTTTGGCTCCCGAGGTGCAAACTATGTTGGAGAAAAAACGTTAACATTCTCCCCATACATATTCTAGCTCGATTATAGTTAGATATAACAAAAATTCTACACAAACTAACAGTTACCTTACCTTACCTTACCTTACCTTAATACCTTACCTTACCTGTCCTCTTCGGGCCTTGTGACCCATGAGGCTACTGTGCAACTCCACCATCTCGCTCTGTCGACGACTACGTGTCTTGCTTCGCAGTTGGTTTCGTTCCTTTTCCACTGTGGTTCTCCACGTTGTTTTTGGCCGACCAACCTTTCTTGTTCTTTCCAGCGTACATGCCAGTGCTCTCAGGCAGTGGTTGTAGTCCTTCTTTCTCACCACATATGCCCGATCCAATTCCATCTTTTTCGCTGTACTTCTGTGTTGATCTTCTCTTCTGGTGTTGTATTCTCAATGTCTTTGTTCGAAATCACTAGGCCTACTGGCCATCTAATTCTAAGTTCTTCTGAGACAGTTGAATGGGAAAATAGCAAGTTTTTGTTGTCGCTTTTGTTTACTTTCCATGTTTCATATCCATACAATAACATATCCATACGATTTGACCAGAATATTGTATAATTTGAATTTAGTTCTTAATGTGGAACATCTACTATGCTACAATAAAACATTAAATCAAGTAACTTAAAAAAAAATAAACATACATCAAAGTGTTTTTTCACAATTGCGGTAAACTATGTGTGGAATACACACTCTTAAGAGACGAGAAAACAATAAGATATTTAATTACTATTGCATAATTTGAAGTAGGGTGAAAAGGGTCACTCAGAAAGAAAAAAAAATATTGATAACTTTAAATTGGCAAGCCACAAACATAATTATGTCCGACATGATATCTTGAGAAAATCCAACGACAGCTTTTATAACCAATGGGAATTTTTTTAACCAGCAGTAATATAAGTTGTGTTCATTTATACATTCACTAAATTAAACGCAAATGATATGTTGCTTTGATAATAATAAATATATTATTTTAAGTTGTTTGTAATTTATGCTACAAAAAGATCCACCAAACGATTAATGCATGACTAAATATGCGAGTATACATATATGCCTATCATAATTATGTGTGTGTGTGCTTGCGTGCGTGCGTGACATTGAGCATTTTGATGAAAACTCCAGTCACCAGTAAATGCCTTCCTCATTGTCACTATCATTATAATAACAATAATTATTGTAGAGTATGGTCAGACCCAGACTACAACACGTCTTTGAGTTTGGCGCAGCCTATTTCATAGGCGCCGGAACCTATGGGGATATGGAGGGTAAGCCCCCAATATTTTGGTAGGAGGGGCTCTGGAGATAGGATTAACCCCCAAATATTTCGGCAAGGAGGATGCAGTTGGAAGTTTCTGGTGAGTCTAAGGCGGGTGCTATACTAAGATCTACATTAGCACTGAGTAACAGCGGATGAATATGTACTAATTCTAAACAACTGCGCCAGATGGCGATGACCACATCATCATGTGACCAAAATATTTGTTGCATATCTGGAAGGTCGGCCATCTTGTGTTTTTGAGGAAGTTCTGTTCGAAGAAAGTTTACACTTTACAAGCAAAAGTACTGCATATTTGGTTTGGCTGGTGGCGCGCGAAGTATACCACAACGTCAAGGAACTAACAAATTGTAAAGTGTTCGCATTTGCAATGGCAGCTATGCCGCTTTTCGGTTTGGAAGATGACGGAAGCTGCGTATTGCCATTGTCTCCGACCGCAACCGTGACGTCGAATGAAGATGACGATTTGGATCTTTTCCCCGATTTAGTTGAACTTTGGGGCAACCATGAGAGCGCTGTCACAATTTGCAAGTCAGATGCTGTGTTACAAAACGGTGCACTGCAGCTAAACAGCGGAGACGACGTCTACATGAAACATTTGACATTGTCGCAATCATGCATGGACAGCAATGCAGTGCCACCAGTGGCGACATCACATGGTCACACGGAGAACGAAAATGTCGAGGATGGCCAAACATCATACGAAAGAAGGCGAAGTGGTGTATGCATGACCAAAAGTGCAATTGCTGCCAGAGAGAACAGAATGAAGAAGAAGGGTTTTGTATACAGTTTGCAATCGTCAGTAAAATTGCTGACTTCTGAAAACAAAACCTTAAATCAGCAAGTGTCGCACTTGCAAGATAAAGTCGGTGCATTGCAAACAGAAGTGATGTACCTCAAGGGTGTGCTGAGGAATGAAAGCAGTCTTGCTTCACTGTTACAGAACATCCACACAACTCCAGGTGTTGAGTTTGTGTGTTCTGATCAACTTGGACTGGTAGATCCAGATGACGATTCTGTCGGTGAGGACACTGATGTGCATATTGGAAGAAAGCGACATTGGAAGGAACACTACACCTGCAAAGAAAATGTCCCTGAGAAGAATTCAGCATACACTCACAGTAGACCAGCGATGCGGAAAATTGCGAAACTTGATCACGATTATGCATCCCAGGATGCTCCTAAACATGATTCAACAAAACGACAGTTCCTCCAAGGAGGCGGGGACACACTTGCAAGTCAGTCATATCCCAATGGTGGGATTTGTCTGCATGTGTCTGAAAAGAGCGTTTCTCTGGAACTGTGTGCAGGGTGCAACAAGAATGCTTCATTGGCGAGGAAGACATACGGACTGCGGAGGCGGGGCGTCGCTGGCAAGAAATCTTACTGACCAACTCCACATGTGTTATAAACAGTTTATTTTGTTGACTGGTTCAATGGTCTGTATCTCTACTTGTCACGCAATGTGTATGGTAAACTACATGCTCTTGTGAACTGAGATGAAATGAGCAAGTGCCTTGTTGCACAAATTGCATTTTGCATGCATGATAAGAGGATGATATTCTGTGAATGTTACCATTTACGTGTGATAGGCACTATTGGTGATGCTTGTGAATGTCAGACTGTACACCATTGGTTGGGCGTCGGTACTGAACAACCTCTGCTTGCTTTTCAGTTGCTGTATCCTCAGACAAGCAAGCCACAAAGTTGCCAGTACACACTATGGTGGAGTATACTTGACTGAAATGGTCCGTGTCATTTGTTTCTTGATTGGTGTAACATGGATGTACGGTCATACTTGAGACATACTTATTGTTATATTTGCTTCATAACTGACACACTGATATATTTCCATGTAAAATCAATATTCAGATACGGGCTGGAAAGCCAGGAAAGAAGTTGGAAAGACAATTCAAAGGGTTCACACCATACATTGCATAAATTTCATGAAAAAAATTAAACTTGCGACTTGTAGTTATGTAATTAATCAGTGCTTATTGGTGGCACTTAATACTTAAAACATTCCTATATGAATTACATTACAAAAATTGTTTTTGTCAAATGTTTGGGTGATTTAAATGTTTAGCCTGATGTAAGGTGTGGACTCTTCGCCAAACCTGCACAGAGCTTGATTTAAGTGCCTTGTCTGCTTTCTGTTTCAGGAGGTCCGACACACATGAGAAGCGTGTGTGTTTGTGTTTAAAAAGTGGTCTTGTATCACGGTAAGGTGCTTCTTGAGTACACCTAAAAGTTGCTATCACTGAGATGGTATTGTTTTACTTGCGGGTGTTGTCACAGATATTTTGCCTTTTTTGGATGTTTTTGATTTAGAATAATTAAAACTTGTACCCACATTATGTTGAATTAGTTCCCAGTATTAATGACAAGCAGTCTTCAAAATAAAATGGGAAGTGCATGCTGTGGCACATTTTGGGTTGCTGCAGTTAGATTGTGAAATTTGAGGATGCTGGCAGTGACAAAACCTGCTGTGGTAGAAGTAACAATGACCACTATGAATCCCAGTGGTAGCTTTTATAAAAAAAAGTAATGACAAGTCAGGTTTTAAAGGAATCATGCTGAAAGAAAGAGATTGTCTTTAAAAAAATCTGCTTCTGAATATTGCAATTTTGTCGTGCAACAGATGCACAAACTTTAATTTACATTGTATTGATAACTTGCTAAGTTCCACTGCACATGTGTATCATACAAATTCACATAAGATGGATGTTTTGGGGGCACTGGAGTGGCAGTCTTGCTGCATGCACATTGTGTATAATTTTATTATGCAGAAGTTAGGGTGTGTGACGTGTTGCATAGATAATAGTTTTGGGTCACGTTGCTTTTCATGGCTGGCAGAGATGGCTGATTGCTGTGGGCGGGTGTCGGCCTTCGTTGCACCTCACTGAAGGCATGCACTGTGTGAGTATGGGGTGTAAGTATGTGAAGCTATTGTTGTGCAAGGTGTGTGCAAATCATAGGATGGATCAGTGAAGTTTGCATGTCCTGTTCAGGGTGTGTAGCTAGTGGGTCAGGTTTGTTGTTGCTTTGGGCTTAAAAGTGGATGTGATATATATTATACATTAATAACTATTCCTTCCTATATCTGTATAACATTTATAAATATTTAGAATTTTTTTTCTCTCACAGATTTCATTTGATATGTGTAGATAAGACTCGACAAGGCTTGGACCGCACGCATCCTGGTAGGGCATGTAGCCTTACAACCAATGTACAACATGTATCAGTTATATGATGTTTGCTTCAAATTGTAATGAATTCCTGTAATGTTTTCATAAATGTGTCAGAACTGTAGATATGTGTTATGAGAAATTGCAGTGTTTGTTGAATGAAGGGAACTACAACTGAAGTCCAGTAGCTGTGAAATATGGAGTATCTTCATGTACTTGCACATACCAATATATGAAATATATATCATTAGTTGTGTAAGTCTAGTGAATATTGTTGAAGGCATTAAACAATAACATTATTTACATAACAACTTGTTGTTTTATATTTTTTTCAGTGCTGTTTAAAGGCGGCAGTCTGTTCCTAGATTTTCTATAAATTAGTATAATAGTACAACTATGTTGAAATAGTAGACGTCCAGTTTCAAAAAAGTTTTTGGCAATATTTCCAAAGGAGGCTGAATTTCTTTCCTATGTTCAACACACAGACTGCCTCCCTTTAAAAGTAATGACATGACTAAGTTTCTACAATAAATAACACCTTTAATGTTGTGGTATGGAATACATATTATAAAATGCATTTCAATGAAAACCAGCTGATGCACATCCTAGATAACCACATCTTGCTATTGCCCTGAAGCTGGAACACTCGGGAGTTGCTGGAACATCAACTTGAAGACGGCATAGGAATAATATACACAAATGTGTAAACTCAAAGGGTATTGTAGAACACAAGTTGTATTTTGGTGATTCCTTATTCATCTATCCTGTATTCAGTGTGATATAACACATTAACTTTCTCTGCTATAGAAAGGAGATTTGGTTAAGGGGTGTCAAAATTAGTTGAATAAAAGAATACTGATTTGATCACGCAAGATAGCTGCTGGCTTTCCTGCAATGTATGACAGCAAAAAATAGTTGCTATACATCTTGAATTATAGAATACGAACTTAGCCAGACAATAGTTCAGAGTTGTTAGTATTATGGTTGGCATTAAGAACATTTTCCGAGAACAATATTCTATACATGCTTTTGGTGGAATATTGTGCAAACAGTGCTGCAAGAGGACTTGGATGGCCCTTTCCTTTTGAAGTTGCTATTCTTATGGGACAGAACATTTAACTAGATTGTACTGCCTAATTTGCATTGCTATTTACAACTGTTAACAAACCAATTAATACACTGGCCGAGATGACCGTAAAGTCTGGGTGGATAAGATCATGTAGAAATCACCATCTTCACTGTGTCTTCTACAATGGTTGTATTGACTGTGTCATACTTCTGCCTCATCAGCCGTTTCCACTACCAGCACCTCCCTGTTCTCATACGTCCAGAAGCTATTGAGGTCAATGAGGATGCTCGTCACAGTGTCTCCCTGGCCACTGCAAGCAGACAACACAGTCAAACGGTGTCTCCCTGGCCACTGCAAGCAGACAACACAGTCAAACGGTGTCTCCCTGGCCACTGCAAGCAGACAACACAGTCAAACGGTGTCTCCCTGGCCACTGCAAGCACACAACACAGTCAAACGGTGTCTCCCTGGCCACTGCAAGCAGACAACACAGTCAAACGGTGTCTCCCTGGCCACTGCAAGCAGACAACACAGTCAAACGGTGTCTCCCTGGCCACTGCAAGCAGACAACACAGTCAAACGGTGTCTCCCTGGCCACTGCAAGCAGACAACACAGTCAAACGGTGTCTCCCTGGCCACTGCAAGCAGACAACACAGTCAAACGGTGTCTCCCTGGCCACTGCAAGCAGACAACACAGTCAAACGGTGTCTCCCTGGCCACTGCAAGCAGACAACACAGTCAAACGGTGTCTCCCTGGCCACTGCAAGCACACAACACAGTCAAACGGTGTCTCCCTGGCCACTGCAAGCACACAACACAGTCAAACGGTGTCTCCCTGGCCACTGCAAGCAGACAACACAGTCAAACGGTGTCTCCCTGGCCACTGCAAGCAGACAACACAGTCAAACGGTGTCTCCCTCGCCACTGCAAGCAGACAACACAGTCAAACGGTGTCTCCCTGGCCACTGCAAGCAGACAACACAGTCAAACGGTGTCTCCCTGGCCACTGCAAGCAGACAACACAGTCAAACGGTGTCTCCCTGGCCACTGCAAGCACACAACACAGTCAAACGGTGTCTCCCTGGCCACTGCAAGCACACAACACAGTCAAACGGTGTCTCCCTGGCCACTGCAAGCAGACAACACAGTCAAACGGTGTCTCCCTGGCCACTGCAAGCAGACAACACAGTCAAACGGTGTCTCCCTGGCCACTGCAAGCACACAACACAGTCAAACAGTGTCTCCCTGGCCACTGCAAGCACACAACACAGTCAAACAGTGTCTCCCTGGCCACTGCAAGCACACAACACAGTCAAACAGTGTCTCCCTGGCCACTGCAAGCACACAACACAGTCAAACAGTCTCTCCCTGGCCACTGCAAGTACACAACACAGTCAAACAGTGTCTCCCTGGCCACTGCAAGCACACAACACAGTCAAACAGTGTCTCCCTGGCCACTGCAAGCACACAACACAGTCAAACAGTCTCTCCCTGGCCACTGCAAGCACACAACACAGTCAAACAGTGTCTCCCTGGCCACTGCAAGCACACAACACAGTCAAACAGTGTCTCCCTGGCCACTGTAAGCACACAACACAGTCAAACAGTGTCTCCCTGGCCACTGCAAGCACACAACACAGTCAAACAGTATCTCCCTGGCCACTGCAAGCACACAACACAGTCAAACAGTCTCTCTGGACACTGCAAGCACACAACACAGTCAAACAGTCTCTCTGGCCACTGCAAGCACACAACACAGTCAAACAGTCTCTCTGGACACTGCAAGCACACAACACAGTCAAACAGTCTCTCTGGCCACTGCAAGCAGACAACACAGTCAAACAGTGTCTCCCTGGCCACTGCAAGCACACAACACAGTCAAACAGTGTCTCCCTGGCCACTGCAAGCACACAACACAGTCAAACAGTGTCTCCCTGGCCACTGCAAGCACACAACACAGTCAAACAGTCTCTCCCTGGCCACTGCAAGCACACAACACAGTCAAACAGTCTCTCCCTGGCCACTGCAAGTACACAACACAGTCAAACAGTGTCTCCCTGGCCACTGCAAGCACACAACACAGTCAAACAGTGTCTCCCTGGCCACTGCAAGCACACAATACAGTCAAACAGTCTCTCCCTGGCCACTGCAAGCACACAACACAGTCAAACAGTGTCTCCCTGGCCACTGCAAGCACACAACACAGTCAAACAGTGTCTCCCTGGCCACTGTAAGCACACAACACAGTCAAACAGTGTCTCCCTGGCCACTGCAAGCACACAACACAGTCAAACAGTATCTCCCTGGCCACTGCAAGCACACAACACAGTCAAACAGTCTCTCTGGACACTGCAAGCACACAACACAGTCAAACAGTCTCTCTGGCCACTGCAAGCACACAACACAGTCAAACAGTCTCTCTGGCCACTGCAAGCACACAACACAGTCAAACAGTCTCTCTGGCCACTGCAAGCACACAACACAGTCAAACAGTGTCTCCCTGGCCACTGCAAGCACACAACACAGTCAAACAGTCTCTCTGGCCACTGCAAGCACACAACACAGTCAAACAGTGTCTCCCTGGCCACTGCAAGCACACAACACAGTCAAACAGTCTCTCTGGCCACTGCAAGCACACAACACAGTCAAACAGTCTCTCTGGCCACTGCAAGCACACAACACAGTCAAACAGTCTCTCTGGCCACTGCAAGCACACAACAAAATCAAACAGTCTCTCTGGCCACTGCAAGCACACAATACAGTCAAACGGTCTCTCTGGCCACTGCAAGCACACAACACAGTCAAACAGCGACATGGTATACAAAGTAGACAAGCTATGTAACTAGCATGAGCACATTTTGAATAGTGACAGTGCAAGAAAATGAGATATCAAAAGTAACAGTGTCTTGAGTTTCCCAACATGGCGCCTCCCCATGTTGGTGGAAACTATCAAAGTTGATAGTAGCATCTATTTTCATCTACATTAAGAAACACCAGTGTGGCAGCAAAGGTGAAGAGAAACTTGGAATGAAGGGAATATATGTCTTAAATGCAACAATAATGGCCAATGTAGCATAGAAGATGTCACAAAGAAGTACCCTTCTAAGGAACTACGAACAGATTTAACAAAAATACATGTCATATTATTAAAAAAACACATGTTCGCTTAGAGTTACTCTACTAAACTAATTGTTAACATTGAAACCATGTTATGGTTCATTGTGGTAAAATGTATCGATAGTGTTTGATTATAATACAGTTAATACACCTCAGAATTCATCTGGAATGCAATATGTTAACATATGCAAGTCTAGGTTAAATGACATTACATCATGACAAGATTAAACATGGTTCAGTGCTCTTCCCCTTATAACATAGCATGGCAGTGTCAATACATCAACAGTGGCAATGTATTCCTTTTGATAACATGGTGGAAGTGTTTCCATGTATGCCACCTAAACTTACATTACACTGCAGTCCTTTATGTAGGCACTTTATCCCATTTGAGTTGATCAAGATATGAGCACACACTGAATGCCATTAGCATTAGGCCAAATACAAATTAGTGTTGCTTGATAAATGCCACACTGCACACATGTCTCTACACTACATAATCATTTTAATGTAGAATTACTACTTTAGTATAGCAGATGACGCTGTGTTTGATTACTGTATGACAGTAAAGTTTAGATCGGCAAATGTTGGTGACATCTACCTTGTAATCCACAACACCCTACTAGTCAAACAAATTAAAATTAGTGAAACATGCAAGACACACGACTGTTACCACAACTTTGTAAAGCCAATTTCTTAAACAGATTAGTGAACTGCTGGATAAGACAAATCACCAACAAAATGGTATTCTGCATGCCATGAACAGTTACTCGAGCCCAAATCACTGACCATTTGCCTACTGCTGAAACGGGTAAAGAATAAACAATTCATGTCTACAATAGAAACTCAAGCATGAAAAGATAGAGATGGATAATGTAAAGATCCTGCCAAGGAAAGAGACAGAAGATGAACTGCCCAGAAGGAAAACGGCTGTACATACAGAAAGGACATTTCGTAAATATCAGGAAAATCCATCTTGCTTCATAACAGTTTGGTCATGCATAACTTGTATTAGAAATTATACTTCCACAATGTTTTATTGTTTATTTTTGTTTTTACTGTTTTAGTTGTATATTGTCAGTGGCAAAAGCTGTTGGCTCGGATAAATTGTGCGTGATTAGTAAAATTGTGGGGACTGGGAATAGAACTTTGCTTACGTAAACATGTTTTATGGTTAGTTAGCTGCACACTCCAAACCACAAATAATGTTCCTCGTTAGCGTATATCATAATCATTGTGATTGTTCATGTATAATTTGATACATAATAGGCAGATATAACTTGATGCAATAATTCACCAATAGGCTATCTCTCTTGGAGCAGAGTTTGAATGGAAAGAGAAAATGTCACACCATTTTAAGATGCATTCATACAGATCTATGTTTTAGGGTTAAAATTTGCATTTTCAATTGTTCTCCAGTCAGTGATGATTATAGCATCTTTAAAAGTTATTAATGCGCTAACATTGGAGCATTGTAAGTACACCTCTTCTAAGGTGCCGAGGTTCACTCACTTCTTTTATATTCAATTGGGTCTTTGCACCATTTCCTTCTCCTCTACCAACTGGCAATGTATTTAACACAAAATAAGCATAGTTATTTTTAGTTAATTGTCCAGACATTCCCGGGTGACGCCACTAAAGTTTGCTAAAATTATTATCGGCTGCATGCAATGCCATAGTTGGCAACAGAAAAATGAAAGGAATGATTTTAAGTAGAACATACTGTAACAGTGACAACTGCCGATGTTGGTTTGTTGCTAACCAGGTAATAATTATTTATTATTACTACTTATTTCAAGTTTATCAACTCAACCGAGTAGTGAAATAAAACAAAATAAGGACGTTGAGCATATCACACAGTCTAGTGGATCAACGTTAGAGCCGCAGAGGCGTAAGAACATGTAGAAGAAACATTCTTCTCCAGTTTACATGGCTGGATGCACCAGATCATGTGTGAAATGAAAACTGATCAGAATTATCCTCCCATTAGGCTGTTTTACTGAATAATTATGTGCTGCAAAGGATTTTCCAAGATATTTTGAAATGGACACAGAAACACTGCAACAGATGGTTTATACAAACGCTACGTTCTACACATTATATCTATGGGATTAGATGGACATATCAACTCTTGTTTCAAGTTGTCAACTCAAACTTAACGTGTTAAAATATGTAGTTCTTTATGATTGCTACTGACATGATTGCTCACCGCGAGACTGCGAAACTGAGATTTTGTCACCATAAGATAATTTAATACAAAACTAAGATGGGGAAAAGAAAATTTTACTGTGTCAATGTGCCCGACAGGTTTGTGTACGAGAGTTGACATGTCCAGGGGGTCTATGTACAGTATGTGAGGACACTCGTGGGAAGTGTGCCAGAGATTCCGAACCTTCTCTGGCATCGGTTGTGATCACCTCGCGATTCTCGTACGTCCAAAAATCATGTAGGTCTGTCATAATGCTGACCATGACATGACCCTGGCCACTGTCGAAAGACGCAACATCATTTAAGACGTCGGAAATACCACAACTAGGTCCTCGAAGCTAAACTGTGGTCTGCTGCAAAACTGGTCAATCGACCTCCTGTAATATTCCAACATTTATGTACTATGCAAGCTGGCAGAAAGAATGACAGGGACCTTGACTACATTCATGCAAAACAAAAATACCACGTGTTCTAGATTTCACTAAGAAGAACACATGTTTTCATTATTAACTTCTAGGCAAACCTGAAGTGGAACCTAATTCAGAATGAACACAATCAACTATATAGTATTATACATTTTTGTTCGCTACCCATCACGCAGAAACGTCATGGTGATTGAATGGTCAACGGGGTGCTCCTCAGCTTATCCAGAATTATGAGCATAATAGTGAATCACATTATGAAAACGCTCACACTGACAGATTCTATTTCATAACCTGCTTATGATCCCTTTCTCTTGGCAACACGAGCACACTTAATGTCATGAAGGATATAATGAACATGTTTCTTAACTACAATCACCAGGCTGCAGAGAAACCATTATAAAATATGCCTAACATATGTAATAACCTTAAATAAGTGATCACTGAAACTGACACTAACATGTTGCTGACACTAAGTGTAAAGCATCTGATATGATGTCTCGGTAAGCAACTTCAAGTTGTGCGTGCAGGTGAACCAATTACAGCACGGCATCCAACTGTGCTAGCTCCACAGCCAGTAAGCCGACAATGTGCTCCAGTGGAAGCCAGACATACACAACTAAACAGAGTGAGACAACAACTACACTCACCATCTGAGTAGGTCCTGCAGTGTTATGCACAGTGGGTCTGTTGGCTTCACCATGTCAAAGATCTCATTCTTGACATCGTCAAAGGCCACTGGTTCTTGCCCATGTGACCTCATCTGCTCCTGAATGGCCTGCACAGAGAAAGCGGTTTATGGTGTGAAGTGGTTGGATACTTTCAGAGCTTGAAACACGTCTGGGAACACAACTGTAACTCATGGTCTGTGTGAATATGGCAGCAACACTCCCGCTGTGATTCATTCATCAAATATCCGGGTAAAACAAATATCCAAATGTGCCAAATACTGAATAGGCCAACTGAAGTACTGCATAACCCATGTTGAATATCAGCCATGCTTGGAAGACTTGCAATACACACTTTTGTTTGCCACATTATTTTGGTGGGTGACACTCCCAGAGGCAGCTTTATCATTATAGTTACGTAATTCGTAAGTCTCAAGAACACACGCGCTGGCTTGTTGTGGGGAGTTGGTCAACTTTGTAGCAGTGACTTGGTTGAAGGAAACACAACCCTGGCATCCTACACACATCAACATTGTCCCGTACAGTGGCAGGGCCAACCCTCTGCTTATTAGGGTAAGTCGGATATGTGTGTACGTCACAATGTAAGAAAGGTATATTGTACTGCACAACATTGCATAATACTTTGAAATGTACCTATACGCATCTCGCAGTATGGCATAATACTTTGAAAGGTACTTACATATAGTTCACAATACAGCATAATACTTTGAAAGGTACTTACATATAGTTCACAATATAGCATAATACTTTGAAAGGTACTTACATATAGTTCACAATGTAGCATAATACTTTGAAAGGTACTTACATATAGTTCACAATATGGCATAATACTTTGAAAGGTACTTGCATATAGTTCACAATATGGCATAATACTTCGAAAGGTACTTACATATAGTTCACAATATGGCATACTTTGAAAGATTCTCGCATATAGTTCATAATATGGCATAGTACATTGAAAGGTACTTACACATAGTTCACAATATAGCATAATACTTTGAAAAGTACTGTACTTCACAATATGGCAAAATACTTACACAGATACTGAACAATTGATCAGCTACTTGTTAAATCTACTCCAGTACTCCACTGTAAAATCCATTCCAGTAAATAACCACTTTCAACCACCACCAAAGTCAACAGCTAAAATGCTGGTGGCCTCTGTCTGCTCCTACCCTGAAGAAGTAGTTGACATCGAATATGTTGAGATATCCCTTCTTTTGCACGTCGAGCAGTCGGAAGAGATACTGCAGTGCCTGAGGCTCCTTGCGGTTCTCCAGCGCCAGCACAAAGTCCAAGTATGTCTTGTAGTCCTGCAATCACAGACAGGAGGTGAGTGGACAGGCCCAGCATACAGGATACATACATCTGTTGTGATCGTTGTGAATGAGCTATTAAACAATTTGTGGAAGGAAAACAAATTACTTATCTACAAATTTACACTGATGTGTATAAAGAAATGTTGGGAGTACCTTTGTAACACTGATTTATTATAGAGAAAAAGACACAATGGAAAATAGGTTATGTTACTTCAATATGTAGCATCAGGGGCGTAGAAATCAGAAATAGAAAAAGAAGAGAAAGACCAACATTAGATGGACCAAGAGTGATCTTGAAAGGACAAACAACCAACATTAAGATGGACCAAGAGTGATCTTGAAAGGACAAACAACCAACATTAAGATGGACCAAGAGTGATCTTGAAAGGACAAACAACCAACATTAAGATGGACCAAGAGTAATCTTGAAAGGACAAACAACCACCATTAAGATGGATCAAGAGTGATCTTGAAAGGACAAACAACCACCGTTAAGATGGACCAAGAGTGATCTTGAAAGGACAAACAACCAACATTAAGATGGATCAAGAGTGATCTTGAAAGGACCAAGAGTGATCTTGAAAGGACAAACAACCAACATTAAGATGGATGAAGAGTGATCTTGAAAGGACAAACAACCAACATTAAGATGGATCAAGAGTGATCTTGAAAGGACAAACAACCAACATTAAGATGGATCAAGAGTGATCTTGAAAGGACAAACAACCAACATTAAGATGGACCAAGAGTGATCTTGAAAGGACAAACAACCAACATTAAGATGGATCAAGAGTGATCTTGAAAGGACAAACAACCAACATTAAGATGGATCAAGAGTGATCTTGAAAGGACAAACAACCAACATTAAGATGGATCAAGAGTGATCTTGAAAGGACAAACAACCAACATTAAGATGGATCAAGAGTGATCTTGAAAGGACAAACAACCAACATTAAGATGGACCAAGAGTGATCTTGAAAGGACAAACAACCAACATTAAGATGGATCAAGAGTGATCTTGAAAGGACAAACAACCAACATTAAGATGGACCAAGAGTGATCTTGAAAGGACAAACAACCAACATTAAGATGGACCAAGAGTGATCTTGAAAGGACAAACAACCAACATTAAGATGGACCAAGAGTGATCTTGAAAGGACAAACAACCAACATTAAGATGGACCAAGAGTGATCTTGAAAGGACAAACAACCAACATTAAGATGGACCAAGAGTGATCTTGAAAGGACAAACAACCAACATTAAGATGGACCAAGAGTGATCTTGAAAGGACAAACAACCAACATTAAGATGGACCAAGAGTGATCTTGAAAGGACAAACAACCAACATTAAGATGGACCAAGAGTGATCTTGAAAGGACAAACAACCAACATTAAGATGGATCAAGAGTGATCTTGAAAGGACAAACAACCAACATTAAGATGGATCAAGAGTGATCTTGAAAGGACAAACAACCAACATTAAGATGGACCAAGAGTGATCTTGAAAGGACAAACAACCAACATTAAGATGGATCAAGAGTGATCTTGAAAGGACAAATAACCAACATTAAGGGTAGCCACTACTCGAAAACGCCCATATAACCAATATGCCATATCTCTGTTAATATTGAACATATCATAACCAGTTTTGAAGCACTGATTACAAAAATGAATGGCAAATGATGTGTGAAATATGGCCACGTTTGGTTGTGTATTACCAGGGCAATGATCATTCAAGTGAAATGTAATTTCACATCCTTGAAAATTATTCTGAGCTAACAACTGTATGTGTGATCATGCAACTGTCAAGAATCATTAGCTAGAATACTCCTTTGTGCAATAAGGTGGTTTTGGGCATGGATATCTGACTTCAGTGACTGTTGTTCAGGTTTGAGCATTTTTCAAGACGTCATGAAAAAAGCTCAAACATTGTCCCATCTCACAACAGTCATTGCAGTCAAACTTCCTTGCCCAAAACCACCTTATTGCATAAAGGAGTATTCTAGCTAATGATTCTTGACAACTGCATGATCACACATACAGTTGTTAGCTCAGAATAATTTTCAAGGATGCGTGCCCCTCTATCACACTAGAAATGTTGATTGTCATGGCACTGCACAAGCAAATGAGCCCACATTCCACATATCATGTACTATTCATTTAACTAATTAGTACTCCAAATTTGGCTAAGATATGTTCAGTACTAACAGAGATATGGCCTATGGCCGTTTTCGAGTAGTGGCTACCCTTAAGGTTGGATTTTGCGCCATTGAGCTCGGATTCTCTGAGGATATTGGTGCTGAAGAAGTAATTTATCTATTATTATTATTAATTATCAAAACTGTGAAGAGTGGGATTTGGAAAGGACAGGGTAGACAGCTGAGGGTGGGAGAGAATGACAAGGGATCATGACAGGTTAAGAAGGTGGAAGAGACAAAGTGATGTGGCACCCATTCCGCCGGGGGTCAAGGAGGAAGAATACAGGGTGTTGCTTCGACAAAACAATAACTGCATTTTAATCATAGACTAAACAAACTCTTTGAGATATTCAGCAAAACTTGCTAACCATTTCGCCATCATATGTGAGGCATTCCTGGAAGACTCGGTCGAGGAAGACGGGAGTTAATGTACCAGTGCCATACCTGCAGAGGAGAATCATCAACATGTGAAATGAAAGCAAAGCACTTTGAAAAATAAGTAAAAAAACCACCTAAGCTATATAAAGTATTTATTTAGTTGGTCAGTTAGTGAAGATCTTTATATAATTTGTCATGGCGACCTGTACGCCAGTGATCTTTTAGGTATTTGAACAGGTCTCCATGGATCAATCAATGTTTAGTATCAATTATCATGTATTATAATGTACTATTATATCCACGGCTGATCTGAACAAAACTCCCTGTCCTATCCTGTTATGTAGACAGGGACATAGGGAACATTGGATACATGGAAGAGTTTGACCATGATCCAATGCATTCAGCAAGAGTATACTGCAGTTTACCATGGAAATTACCCCATGTTTTTGCTAAGACCAAGTTCTGGTTTGGCATTTCACCTGTGCAATTAGGTAGAGGGATCTACCTGGAAAGTTGAACAATGGTAAAATCATCTAGTAAATAATACACAGTAAACCTCAGATATATAACGAATTCACTTATCATTTATACTGAATAAATGCACTAGTCCAAAATTGGCTGGTTCCGATCGATTCTTTATATCCAAGTTTTACTGTATTGTCATTACCTGGCCAGTTCCTCCTTGCTGAGCATGCCATTGTGGTCTTTGTCAAGATTCAAGTACTGGCCGTAGACACGCAATGCTGATGGTGCAGAGAACCAGTTCGACTCCTGCATCTCCTTGGGTAGATCCTCATCTCGCAACTAAACACAACGCCGTATTATTAGTTGAGCAACAACTGCCTGCAATGACTATATAAAGCTGCTTCTTCAACTGGTTTAGCCTGTCATCAATCCGGTTCTTTATCCGTTTCAGTGCCAGCCAAAATGGCGCCGATGCACAAGAAGTGCTAAGGTAGTTTTTGAGACTTGCACATCATTCTAAACTTGTACTTGTATGTGTTTAGTATGCACCAACATACATTATACTATACATTTCCTGAAAGGGCAGAAACTTTTCTATTTATTTCCAATAACGCAATTGTCATATGACATAACATAACCTATGTTCACTAAAATATATCAGACATGAATGATTTGCATGATAATCTTACACTATTTCGTTTGTTGGTTTATTTTCGCCGATTAATCTTATTGTCTATTTGTAACTGCCGCTTTGCATTTCTTGGTAAAACTGGTCGCCTCGCCATTCATGTCACCTTCGCCCAGTCCCGGAAGTGACCTTGCTAGTGAGGCTACACTATACTCTGCCCTACACACCTCAATGAGGTCATCGAGGAAGCTGCAT
This sequence comes from Escarpia spicata, assembly GCA_963995525.1. Classification (NCBI taxonomy): domain Eukaryota; kingdom Metazoa; phylum Annelida; class Polychaeta; order Sabellida; family Siboglinidae; genus Escarpia; species Escarpia spicata. The sequence continues at coordinate 9,728,112 of OZ023211.1, forward strand.
GCGAGGATGTCCTGAATCTTCACCTTGCCCATCCTCAGAGGGTCGAGGAAGAAGAAGAACTTCCTGACGGCCGTGCACACGTAGAACGAGTAGAATGACTTCTCCAGGCCATCCAGCTGGAAGAGCAGCAGTTCATGAGTGCACACTCTCGTAACAGTTTCATTTAACAAGATTTAATAGCATTGCCACCAAAAGATGTCAGTTCCACTCTATAAGGAAGATATTGGCTTATCGAGAATACAACTGTGTCATTAATGTATCTCCCTCCCTTATCAGATAGAATTTTATTTTAAAACATAAAAAATGTTATTATATAAATGATAAATTATAAGGTTTGTTCCATTTTTATAACTGAAATCATACTAGTACGTGCACCTTTAATAAGTTTTCCTGGTGTTCTGAATTTGGTCAATGTTTTTTTACAGGACACAGTACTGTGTAAGACATTTTTTGACTTAATTTTTTTATGTACTGAAATTATCAAATTTTACAGCATTTTTAACGATCAATAGCAAAGATTAAACAAAAATACAGTAATAGAAAACCAGGGCTTTCAGACGGTTTGAAAACCTCCATAAAATTAAAAAATAAATTATTTGTTTACTACAGAAAATCAGCTAACCATAACTTAAGGTGTATCGCAATAACCTTAACTAAATTTTAAGAATAGCAGAAAGAAATCATAATCAACACATATTATAGCAAAATCAATCGAATCTTTTCAAAATCATGGCAACTCATCAAGCAAAATTAATTATTAATCAAAAATCCCCCCAATCTTTGAATATGCCTATTAATAAACAGCTAAGGATGTAAAAATAATGAACTAATAATAGAAACAATGAACTGCACTAATATAGAACACGCCATGCTGAGCTACTGCATGTACCGATTTAAAAAACCAACGTATTGTATAAAACCATTAGACACTGAGATGTTAAACTATGGAACTATATGGCAACAATGGTGGATTGTACTCATGCATTTCTAATGTTCAAATGTCAACTCAAGAGATTTTTGTCAGGAAATAATGTTACTGACTGAAATAATTAACATTCATTGTTGTATTTTTAATGTGTGAATTGAAGGAAAATAATGTGATTTATGTAGCCGTTTTGTTTTCTTCATTTGCATAACCTCTCTTCTATTTTGTTAATTTAAATCATTCTACTTGCACCATAGAATTACATATGTATCGAGAGGAAAAATCAGCCAAACATGGCTCTGTACCCTCATTATAGAAACTATAACAATGTCTATATCAATGTACCAAATAAGCAGCAGCCTATTTTCTAATTTTTATAACACAATATCTACAGAATTTTGTGTACAAGATTGTTGATAACTGACACAGTATCTCACGTTATTGCAGATCACAGCAAACAATCATATCATAATGAAGTACATATTTGTGAAAAAAGAAAGTACAACATAGTTAGATTGTTTACCTGAGGAAGTACAACGTAGTTAGATTGTTTACCTGAGGAAGTACAACGTAGTTAGATTGTTTACCTGAGGAAGTACAATGTAGTTAGATTGCTTACCTGAGGAAGTACAATGTAGTTAGATTGCTTACCTGAGGAAGTACAACGTAGTTAGATTGTTTACCTGAGGAAGTACAACGTAGTTAGATTGTTTACCTGAGGAAGTACAATGTAGTTAGATTGCTTACCTGAGGAAGTACAACGTAGTTAGATTGTTTACCTGAGGAAGTACAACGTAGTTAGATTGTTTACCTGAGGAAGTACAACGTAGTTAGATTGTTTACCTGAGGAAGTACAATGTAGTTAGATTGCTTACCTGAGGAAGTACAACGTAGTTAGATTGTTTACCTGAGGAAGTACAACGTAGTTAGATTGTTTACCTGAGGAAGTACAATGTAGTTAGATTGCTTACCTGAGGAAGTACAACGTAGTTAGATTGTTTACCTGAGGAAGTACAACGTAGTTAGATTGTTTACCTGAGGAAGTACAATGTAGTTAGATTGTTTACCTGAGGAAGTACAACGTAGTTAGATTGTTTACCTGAGGAAGTACAATGTAGTTAGATTGCTTACCTGAGGAAGTACAACGTAGTTAGATTGTTTACCTCAGGAAGTACAATGTAGTTAGATTGCTTACCTGAGGAAGTACAACGTAGTTAGATTGTTTACCTGAGGAAGTACAACGTAGTTAGATTGCTTACCTGAGTAAATACAATGTAGTTAGATTGCTTACCTGAGGAAGTACAACATAGTTACATTGTTTACCTGAGGAAGTACAACGTAGTTAGATTGCTTACCTGAGGAAGTGTAATGTAGTTAGATTGTTTACCTGAGGACGTACAACGTAGTTAGATTGCTTACCTGAGGAAGTACAACGTAGTTAGATTGTTTACCTGAGGAAGTACAATGTAGTTAGATTGTTTACCTGAGGAAGTACAACATAGTTAGATTGCTTACCTGAGGAAGTACAATGTAGTTAGATTGCTTACCTGAGGAAGTACAATGTAGTTAGATTGTTTACCTGAGGAAGTACAACATAGTTAGATTGCTTACCTGAGGAAGTGTAACGTAGTTAGATTGTTTACCTGAGGAAGTACAACATAGTTAGATTGCTTACCTGAGGAAGTACAACGTAGTTAAATTGCTTACCTGAGGAAGTGTGGGAATCAATTCTAAAATGTAGTTTTCCAGATCCTGCAAAAAAGCATGACATTTTATTTACCCAAATCTTTTTGGAGAAATAACCTAATACTAACTATAAAAAAAGCTTATTAGGGCCAGAAACAATACTACTACTGATGAACCAAACAACATATTTACCTAGTTTTTGAACCTCTGCAAATTGAAATACATCGTGGACAAAATAATTTTATAACAATCTCCCATCTATTTTAAACATGACTTGCAATATAACCTGTTCCTTCAAGAATGCCTTCATCTAGAAAGAATGTGACAAAGTAGCAAAATATAAAACATAAAATATGACAAAACACCAACTATATATGTAATTAACCACAAGGAGTGAAAGAGAGAAAACACCTGTTGCATTAGCTGTAAAGCTACACAACAATGTTAAAGCTGTAACAACCTGTAAACTTATGTGCAGTGACATCCTACATATCTTCCTTTTGTCAATAATTATCAAGTAATTCTGCCAGTGATGACAGCCATATTGCTGCCTAGAAGTGGCCTACGTACAGACTCCTTGAGGTAGCCCAGTCCTGCGACATCATACAGTGCCAGGCCTATCCTTGTCTGATAGAGCCAGACCTTGCGCATCACGTAGTTGAAGAACTGCATGATGGACACCCGGCCGTATGGGTCTGTCTGCAGTCACACAGATACAAACACACTAAGTTACTAAGTTATTGTGCTCGACTATACTCGTGATACCTCAACAACATTTTGTCCGTAAAGATTACCAATTTGATGGTGACCATCGAGGATAGCTTTACTACTGCGATAGTTGTATAACTATTGTTATACTATTGTGATAACATGACAGCTATCACAGTGGCATCATGATTGTGCTAATAGTGAGTAGCTAGGAGAGCAGTCCCATTAGGTTGATCAATAACTGAAATAAATAAGTGTAAGGTTATAAAATTAAGTTGAAAAGCATGTCTGTGAACAGTCAGTATTACTGTAGTACATGTAGCACTGCCTATTTATTCTGTCAACTATCATTACTGTCGATAGTTCATTGTATCACCACCAATGATAATGACCGATAATTAAATTTACCGATAGTATAGCATTATGACATCGACTATTTCAGTGCATTGATAGTTTGATGAATTGTTACACAATCTTAACCTGAGCAGTAACTGAAACTACCATGTGCTGTACAGTCTCAATGTATGTACGTATCTCACAATCGTTTAATACTACCTCTCTGTTGTTAGTTGTTACTTTCAGATAATCAAACACAGTTGAACGTTGCTTTATGGTCACCTCGGTAATACAGCCACATCGCAATTAAGGTCACCCTAAGATAGTCCCAAATGTGTTTCACATACGGTAAAGTATGGGAAATTAGTCTTGCTAATATGGTCACCTGGTTATTCAGATCATTTTTGTCCAGTCGCAAGGGTGACCTTAATAGGGAGGTTCCAATGAACAATAAAATGTTCAGGCTGAGTTTAATAAAAAAGTACCAACCAAACAACATTAGTCTTACAAACCTGCAACAGTTTGGCAAACACCTTCGCAGTGAAGAACGGCCTACAACATACAATGCGTGGTGAAATGAATGAGGTGATGCTAAACATTGGAACTAGAGTTTTTTCTTTTGATGCACCAACTCTTTGGAATATGCTCCCTCTTAGTGTTAGATCAGTTGAAAATATTATAAAATTCCATCGTCATTTAAAAACGTATCTTTACAACCTTGCTTATCCACCGTAGCTCCCTAGCGCCTTGACCCATCTGTTGACAACTGGAATATTGCTTATGGATTTTGAGACTGACCAATTCTTTTGTTTTGAGCTTGGTTTCCAAGGATTTAGGTGCAATAGAAGTTATCTTATTATTATTATAAATTATTATTATAACTGGGTTTTTGTTGATTTGATATTATTTTGTATATACATTGGAAAAGGAGGTTCTCTGGTCGAAACAAAGGGCTTATTGATTTCATGTTTACATTCCAACACCTTATAGTGCAGAATGATAAAGATCCCAGGAATATGGTCTATGTAGATGTTGACATCTGACATTTTCCCAGTTATCTGTCATTCTAGTAGTATGTACCGTTATGTACCGTTACATGTGATGAATGAAAGCTCTAAGAGAATAAAATCACACATTCATACTTTTTTTAACATGCAACATATCATGCAAATTTGTCAAGATTAGATTCACAAAACATAATCCAGCAAACTATGTCAACTTTACCAGAAGTGACATCTAACGATCAATTAACAAAATGCTATTGCTGTATGCTGATTAGAACTGCTTTTTTTTTAGCCATGCTCACATTCAAACATAATGTTGTTAATATGTTCTCATAAAATAAGCCAAAAAACCATATAAATTGTGTACCACAAATGCAATGTCTACATAAATTAGGGGATAGGAAATCTGATATCACACAATTGTAAAATATACTTATGTTAATTGAGACAAAACTCAACTTGATGAAGAAGGTGTAAAACATGAATTAAACAAGTATAAAACATTGCATACTTGTTTAAGTTCAGCTACTTTTTAATATTAAAATCTTAAAAGATCTTTACATTTCATATCTCAGCTGTCATTTACTTTCATTTGATTTTAAAGCCTATGTGCACACACAGATTGTTCTCCAAACAGTTACCAACAGAAGACATACCTATCAGGACAATCTAAATGATGCTGTTAAATTACTATATTATGTTTATAAAGTTCCCATACTTGCACTTTGTGCCAGCTTCTGACTTTACTTTCAGGAAGTCTTCATAGTTTACCATCTGTTCTTTCCCAACAAGTGGAGGCGTGTGGTGCTTGTCAAGCAGGTACCAAAGTCCCTGCAGAGACACAAACATTCACGTAGTTACTATACCACAGCAGATAATATCATTATTATCAATCAGCTCACGGATTTTTTTCAATCAGGGCAAAATGTGATTGCGAAAATACATAAATTTGATGAGAGAATTGGGTCATTTAATTACACAAAATCTTATACTTGTAAATTGTTAAAAAGCATTGGACATTCCTCACAACATTGTCTAAGTGAAGTATTTATTTAACTACAGAGTACCTACTTAAGCACTGGACAATGAAACAACAAAATGCTAATATATAGTTACAGCACAGCACAAATGAAAACACTAACCTAATTACTTTTGTAGTAAACTAGTAGTTATTGATTATAGTTGTTCAAGGTGGGCATAACAAAGAGTTTGTGTCAAATAACATGTCTTATTATGGTCAGTGATAACACAGACTGAACAACCTGTAGTTCATCATTGTCGAGAACTTCCCTGCTACGCCGTTGCAAGAAGGCTGCCCTGTGGGTGAGAAAGTCACATCAATCTTAACTAACTGTAAACAGAAACACTATTTAGCAGAAAGCAGTGTTTTTACAATTCCACTCATATGGTAATTGCATAATGTCATACATGCACAATCATTCTTTTTTGTTAGTATATATTACACTTGGCACTTTTAGGGGTAGAGCATGATTGTAAAATGGGTATTTCCACACAACAGGAAGTATAACTACAAGGTGATTCAGCGAAACATCAGCATTCTCCATGTTAGCAATGGTTACACATAGTTTTCAAATGCTCTCATTGGTGCCACAAGAACTGTAATACTATTAAGCTAAACAACATAACATTGTGCTTTACCACCTAAAAGTGTTCATAAAGGGCACATAACATGGAGAGAAATGTGAAAACTGTTTTGTGTTACATGGCTCAGAAATGTACAAATATCTGAGGACACACTAAACATCTGGGTAGGATACACTAAAACGATACGTCATATATATCATAATGTACATATCGGCTTAGAATTTGTTGAGAAGTTTTTAAATATCTACCAAGTTTTAGATACAACTGAGTTGAAGTTATCAATGGATTCATACCTTGACTCTTCTCTCAGCTTCTGTAGAATAAATTCATCCTCTGATGGTAGCTGTAATGAATGCAATAAAACTATGTAAAAAACACAGTATAAAGTTATATTTCTTGATCTATAATCTGGTTTAGTATTATAATAATGATACTGTCATAAAAAAATCTAGTTTAGGCTATCAATAATCACAAACAATAGTATAAATAATAACTAAGTAGTGTGATTTTAACTATCACTTAACTAATAATTAATTACATATTATTAAAATAATATGCATTACAACAGACACTGTTGACACATAATCATCAATATATTACTATTTATTGTGCACTTAAATAAATGGTTAAAATGAGAAACAGAGCCCTGTAAACAAGCTAAGACAAAACTTTGTTCCACCTCAATAATACATTTTCAAGAAATCACTTACCGCTAGTGTTTATATTACAAGAAAGTTATGTAAATTTGTAATAAGCACCTTGAAGTAGAATTTCGGAATGGCCTTGTATGATTCATCTGTGTATTTGTTGGGTCCTTTCCATTTCTCATAAAGTTCTGTAAACAGTTCTTCTTCTTCCTCACGCAGTTCTTCTTTACTCCTACGGGCTGTCAACAGAAGAGGACCTTATATCATTATGTCTACAGATATAGTAAATAATCTATGGATGTCCAGTAGTACAGTAGAATCTGTCTTGGGTGACATCTGCACAGCCAGGGTGGTTGTCTCCCACGGCATGTTGCAGGTGTAGAATGAGAATATTTAGAGCTAAGTTCATCTGGCAGATAAAGGGGAATTATAAGGACAGTAGATATAGTAACTTGTGGATCAATCTTCTGTTGTATATTTATTTAGGAGTTATCATTCAGTGTGAACATGTTGCATGCTACACTTGATAACAGGGAAGACTAGAGTACCAGGTATTCTGTGCATACATAATTCCAGCATATGCTTCCATCATCCATAAGATTTATGAAAACATAAACACGATGAACATTTTTGTAATCTTCATAGTAAAATACAACAGATTGTCATATTTAACAATAACTTTAATATCAAAGTACAATGTAACTACCAGTAAATAACGACAACAGATTAGTGACAATGTCCAGTAAGTCAAGTGTAGCTTCCAGACCGGCCACATCCTCACTTGCGTGGGATCGACATGGCACGCACGGCCACGGGTGCAGGTAACAGGTTCCCTGGCTCTGTCTCGTACCCTACCCTGCCTGCTTAAGTGCAGCAGCAGTAGTTTCTCACTGCGGCTCATGTTCACCAGACGGTCCAACAACAGGGGCGGTCTCCAGCGATGCCCAGACTCCTGCTAACCGGGCGGTCCTGTAATAGGGGCAACATCCTCGCCTAGACTTGGACAGAGCACATCGTCGAATCTACGCCGAATGCCATTGCTTCATTATTTACAAATATCTGGGTCACCAAGTGATAGTAGTAACACGGTGAAAATACAGTGCGCCTGCTTGCATAGAGAATTATTAAAATGACACTGAACCAGTGTGTGAAACCACCTGGGTCACGTGGTTGCCATTGCTACCACATGATCCGAACTTGTTTACATGTCCGGCATTAGAAGGGGTGTCTTCCTCACCTTCTGTAGGTCACAGTTCGCATTTATTTGCATATTTATGTCTATATTTGGAGAGAAGACGTGTCAAGCTTCACTGGGATTCCCAATTTGTTAGGGATGATCCCAAAAATGACGACAAGGAACGCGCGCAATTAGCAGCATTTCTGGCTTTGTTTTATGGAAATCGAGCGGAACACTTCTCACAGCTCTTCAAAGATGATCATTAAAATACATAAAACAGAATTAATTAGAGAGTAGCAGTGGTGGCAATCGATAAAACGAATATTAAGGAATAATTTTAAGGGGAAATCTCAAAATATGTAGATTCAACATTTTTCACAGCATTTACGGAAAACAGTTTTGCCGACATCCGACTCATTTCATTAAGATGGGTCACATATACTCGGCAAAGTTCTGTTAGGATATTGAGCCGAGGTGATCACATGACCGGTCCAATGCCCTACGTACATGTGCTAACGATTTTTAGTATTTATAAGTTTCGTTCAGTCAGTCACAAACACACACACACCACAAGACACGACACCACAGGCACACATTAATGATCAAAGTAAATGCAACTTGTAACTGCCAATATTGTAGTTTTTTCTACAGATTTTTTAGCACAAAGTGGTGAGAATAGAGGGACACTTTTCTATGGAAATCCTGGGGCCTATTGGGTTAAAATCTGGATAAAACTGCTATTCTGCAGTGCTGGTTAAAGTGCATAGACTAGTCGAGAGAAGCGACATGTCAGGAGAAGCTAACTTTTCCTTGAAAGTGACCCTAGACTAGAGGGGTAGTAGAGTATTTGGCATTTGTGTTGAATCTGGACCCACCTCAATTTCGCCGTTATAACTACATTTTTGCCTAAATGTTATACCTTAGTGCGTTAGTTGCATCATCAGACATAATCCTAGGCATATTTATGTTAGAATAATGTTGCGTCTTAGCGCACTTTTGAAGCTCAAATAGCGACTCGGTTTGTGCTAGACTACGTTGCTGTGGCCATGTATTACTGCACAACTCGTGTGACATGAGTGATATAGCAGATGTTGATGCAAACCGGGATGCTATTTATGCTTTTTTATATCTGGGAAGATGATGTCGAATGATGAAATTAACCACTGAGGTACCAAATTTAAGCAAACATGTAGTTATAATGACGAAATCAAGGTGGGTCCGGAGTTGACACAAGTACTGAGTATTTGTTTGTAGAATTGTATATAACAGGCCCCTATTTGTTATCAATATTATACAATTTTTATAAGCAGTGAGTAACTCAAAAGACCTCTTGTTTACTGTATCGAGTAGAGTTGGGGATGTGACTTCAACCGAATGAAGGTTCAACTTCAAGGTAACCATTAAATAGAAGAAATTGCGGCACTTGTGTAGAATCTGGACCCACCTCGATTTTGCCTTTATAACTTGAGTTTTGCCTAACTTTGATACCTCGGTGCGTAAGTTCTATTATTCAACATTATCCCAGGCATATTTATATTTAAGAATATTGCGTTAGTGCATTTTTTAGGCATAGATAACGCCCCGGTTTGCATCAACATACGCCGATATATCGCACTACCGCAGCGGTGCAAACTAGCGCAAACCAGGTCACTATTAGGACTTCAAAAGTACGCTAAGACACATTATTTTCGTAATATAAATATGCCTGGGCTGGGATGATATTGAATGATGGAACTAACGCTCTGATGTATCAAAGTTAGGCAAAACTCAAGTTATAACAGCGAAATCGAGGTGGGTCCGGACTCTACATAACTCACAAGTGCCGAAATTGGGGCCCCCGAAATTGCACACACTCAGGTTCCTACAGGTCCTCTTCTGGCTTCTAGGCTGTGATGCCTCTTACGCCAGCTCTGATGTTTGTCGTCAAACTATATGGTGTGCATGCGTCTGACGAGTTGTTCCATAATAGGGGTGGGGCTGTGTAATCGAGCTTAATTGGGTGGTTTTTCCATAATTTGTCTAATTTTCCCTCAAAGGACTGGACTGATGGAGCATCTACCACAGACTGTGGGAGGCTGTTCCATACGTCCGTGCATCGGTGTATAAATAATTTTTTTTAAATGTTTAACCGACAACGTCCTTTGAATATTTTTAGGTGATGTCCTCACGTACATGATTCGGTATTCCTCAAAGTTATAAAGTTCGATGTCACAGCTGTATCATATTTGTCTGTTAAAATCCTATACATTTCAATCATGTCTCCTCTGAGGTGACGATATGACAGAGTTGGTAATTTTAGTCTTTGCAGACGTTCATTGTATTTAAGATCTTTAAAACCTGGAATTAATTTGGTTGCTCTACGCTGAACATTTACAAGAGCTGTAATGTGTTTCATTAAGAACGGAGCCCATACTTGATTTGCATATTCAATACGTGGGCGGACGAGAGATTTAAAAACAGTAGAAAAACACTGTTCATCCATGTAATCAAAAGTGCGACAAATTATCCCCATCATTGAATTGGCTTTATTAATTTTTTCCAACATATGTGCCTCAAAGTTTAGTGATGAGTCAAAAGTGACGACAATATCCTTCACCTTATCCGTACTTGCCAGCGTTATATGATTAGGTCCCAGTGTGTAGCTGTCATTTCTTATGGTTGATGATCCTACTCTCATATGGCTGCATTTGTCTGGGTGGAACTTTAAGAGAGATTCGTATGTCCAATGTTCTGCATGGGTAAGATCTTGTTGAAGCTTTGTGCAATCTTCATTGGTGTAAATTGGATGGAAGAGTTTCATATCATCCGCAAACAGGAATATTTCGGAGCTCTTTATAACATCCGGTAAATCATTAATAAATACAACAAAAAGTAGGGGGCCTATCACTGATCCTTGTGGTATGCCACTGATGACATCATGCCAATCTGAAAAAAGAATTATTGACCCTGACACGTTGTGTTCTGTGGGCCAACAGAGCTGCAACCCAGCTTAGAATATTTCCTTGAATTCCATAGCTCTGGAGTTTCTCTATAAGTCGTAGATGTGGGACTTTGTGAAATGCTTTCATAAAATCACAATATACTACATCAATACATCCACCTTTATCTAGTGTCTCAGTCCATGAATCGAGTACTTTAAGTAATTGGAGAACTGTAGACCGCCCTTTGATGAAACCAAATTGTTTGTCGCTCAACAGGTCATTATCTTTCAAGTGTTTAGTGATGGTATCTCTAACTATGCCTTCCATTATTTTCCCTACTATGCTCGTTAGGCTGATTGGTCGGTAGTTATGTGCTTGCTTTTTATTTCCTTTCTTGTGAATTGCAGATATGTTTGCTATTTTCCAGTCTTTGGGTACTATGCCTGTTTTCAGCGACGTGTTAAACATTTTGGATAATGGAGTGCTAATACTCTCTGCCAATTCGTTTAGTACACGAGGATGGAGGCCGTCAGGTCCTGGTGATTTGAATATTTTTAGTTTCTTTAGCTTTAAAGCCACTATCGATGGAGTGATAGTGCAAGATTAAACTTTGTTATGACATCTTATTGGCTCCTCCAGAATGTCTCCTTCTGGTTCTCTCGTAAATACGGAAGAGAAATGATTTGCCAATACCTGTGCTTTTTCCAAATCTGTCTTTGTCAGATCATCCTTGTCTTTGCTTTTTATTAAGTTCGGTATTCCCATTCTTGTGTTCATTTTCGCCTGCGCATATTGCCAGAACTTCTTGGGATTCTGTTTGATTTGATTTATTATATCTTTTTCATATAGTTTCTGTGCCTTTCTTGTCAGTCTCCTGACCTGATTTCGGAGTCGACAAAATGCCTGATAAGTTTGGGTATCTTTGGAGAGAAGATATTTTTTCCACAACCTATTTTTTCTTTTGATTTTGGTTCGGATTTTGAACTCCAGTGGAACTGGGTATTTTCTGGCTCTCTCAGTTATCACCTTTTTGGTATGCATTTTCCTTCTGCATATCTAAGCTTAGAAGTAAGGATATCCCATTGAGTTTGCACGTCCTCCTGGTGATTAGAAAATTCCTCCTCCCAATCAATGTTTAGCATGTCTTTCATTTTGGTGTAATCCCCCTTGTCGTATTTATAGACAGTTTTGCTGATTGGTTCATAGACTGGCATGCAGTTAAGAACCACCTTAATAATAGAATGGTCACTTCTTCCTAGTGCTGAGGCTGTTTCAATTGTTGAGATCTCTGTGTCTTCACTAGTGAGGACAAGATCAAGGAGTGATGGTTCAGTTGTACCTCTACCTCTAGTGGGCTCTGTTATATGTTGCACAAAGTACCAGTCTCAAAGTGTCTCAATAAATTTAAATTCTTTCTCCTCTGTACTTGCTGCTGTAGTTGACATTGTTTCCCAATCAATTTTAGGATAGTTAAAATCTCCAAGTAGTAGAACACGTGCAAATTTTTTCTCACTTATTTTATCAAGTAATTTGTTAAGATTGTCATTGTTCTCGGTGGTACTGTTTGGACTCCTATAAAAGGAGCCTATGAGAAGAGTGTCTTTCCCTTTCAGTTTTAAAGTGCAAAATTGCGCTTCATTGAACTCAACATCAAACTGGTGCACTTCAAATGGCAACAAATTGTGAAGAAACAAGATCATCCCTCTGCCTGTGTCCTCACTAATATTTATAGTTTCCATAGAATATCCTTCCAGGTTATATCCTTGTGTGGTAAGTTGTCTTTTATAATTTTTAGGTTTTACTTCTGACACTGCTTTAACCTGTGGTGGAGTTGAATGGTTTTTTATTCTACATTTTAGTTCTGACAATAAATGCGACAGCTGGCATAAGAGGCAGAAATGCCTAAAAGCCAGAAAAGGGACCTGTAAGATCCTGTAGCTTAGCCTTGGGCGATCTTTTACTTTCTGACCTAATCATGAAAATGACCACCTACAGCCACCAAACTTCTCCTCACATATCTTACATACATATACACACACTACGTTACAACAAAAATTATTTTACATTCCTACAACAATCAAATTTCACAAAACAAACTCAAGTAAAACTCGACTTCTACAGCGGTGACTATCCGTTGCTCAGCGGTTACCATAAAATTGACATTGCGTCGAGCTTCACATAATTCCCGTACAATGGCGCTGTCATTACTGTACACATGTTCGCGCGCGATATAAATATAATATATCGTTAATATATATGGACGCATGAGTGTGGGTGCGTGTGGTAGTTATAATAATGGCATTGTTTCTGTTAAAAAGTAGCTCGATTAATTAAGGCATTATTATTATTATCAGTATGGTTTACAGGTAATGAAAGGTTTCTACTTAATGTAAAAAACAAAATAAGTCTTACGAATTGTGCATAATTTGTTCCAAACCTGCACTTTTAACGGTGACACACAAAACTAGCTAGAAATAAGGATTTGCGTCTTCTTAGTTCAGTTTGTCACATTAACTAATTACGGAAATGACTTTCCCAGCTTAGCAAAATGCACAATTAAACAAAATGTTCACATAAACGAATATATATGAATCATCCTAAGTTTGAATGCCCCCCAAAAATTGTGTAATTCGTTGGAGCACCGACTCGTGTGTTGGTCATCAACCGAAAAAGAATTGACCTGCGGGAACACAATTATTGGTTATTCGTAAGACTTATTTTGTTTTTTACATTGAGGAGAACCCTTTCATTACCTGTAAATCATACTGATGATAATAATTATGCTTTAATTAATCGAGCTACTTTTTAACAGAAACAATGCCAATATTATAACTACCACACGCTCACGCGCCCGTATATATTATATTTATATCGCGTGCGAACAGTAATGACAGCGCCATTGTACGGGATTTCTGTGAAGCTCGATGCAATGTCAATTTTACGGTAACCGCGGAGCAACCGATAGTCGCCGCCGTAGAAGTCGAGTTTTACTTGAGTTTGTTTTGCGAAATTTGATCGTTGTAGGAATGTAAAATAATTTTTGTTGTAACGTAGTGTGAGTATATGTATGCAAGATATGTGAGGAGAAGTTTGGTGGCTGTAGGTGATCGTTTTCATGGTTAGGTCAGAAAGTAAAAGATCGCCTAGCCTTGGCCTTGGCTTAGCCTTAGTTGGGACCAGTTAGGACTTAGTCTTAGGAAGTTAGGTAGGATTGGACTTTCGGCGAATCCATACTCACGTTTTCTATCAATGTATTGCTTTAGTGCGTTGGCCAAGTCATTTTTTTCTGTCATTTTGTCTAGTAAATGTGAGGTGCTGCTACCACTTGATTGATATCAACCCAGTAGCAAACAATACATATAAATGTTTATATTTTAGCTAAACGCGTCGAAACAACTATGAAAACGGCGCCATGTTGTTAATTTGGCTTCCGGCGTTGTAAGGTTGCTTTCTATTGGTTAAATTAACTTCCGGCGTATGGTTAGCCAATCGGCAGTCGGAATATTCGCTAAGTTTGGCAATCCATCGAAATCTGTTTGGTTTCGTGACAGATTTGCGTCAAAATTAACGCAAACACACCGCAAATAAGTAATAGTAAAGCGCGCGAGAAATGGCAACAGAAATGGAAATCGATGGTGAGAGAGGAAATGTTATGGCCTCGACTGGTACTACAGGCAGTGTGTGCATTTCGTTGCATCCTTTGGTGATCATGAACATTTCAGAACACTGGACGCGCGTCAGGGCCCAGGAGGGGCGTGCTATTCAGGTCCTGGGCGCTCTCATCGGTAAACAGAAGGGCCGAAACATAGAGGTGATGAATTCTTTCGAGCTGCTCTTCGATGTGATCGAATCTGACATTGTAATCGACAGAGAATACTACACAACGAAAGAAGAACAATTCAGACTGGTTTTCAGTGATCTGGACTTTCTTGGCTGGTATACGACAGGAGATTCCCCAAATGAAGCCGACATCAAAGTGCACAAACAGATCTGCGAGATAAACGAAAGCCCGATATTTCTTAAACTGAATCCACAGGCGAGAACCACTGAACTGCCAGTAAACATTTACGAATCGGTCATTGACTTGGTGAACGGGCACGCTACCATGCTGTTGGTGGAGTTACAGTACACACTTGCCACAGAAGAGGCCGAGCGGATTGGGGTTGACCATGTCGCCAGGATGTCTTCAGAATCTGGGGATGGATCGACAGTGGCCCAGCACTTGACAGCCCAGCACAATGCCATTAAGATGTTACACAGTCGCGTCAAACTCATCCTTGAGTACATCAAGGCGGTCGAATCCGGTGAACTGCCAACAAATCTTGAAGTTCTGCGTGAAGCGTACAGCCTTTGCCACCGCCTGCCTGTGCTAAACACAGCCAGGTTCAAGGATGAGTTTTACAATCAGTGCAATGATGTGAGTCTCATGACCTATCTCGGCATGCTGACAAAGGAGTGCAACACGATTAACCAGTTTGTGAACAAGTTCAACGTACTGTATGACCGACAGGGAATGGGCCGACGAATGAGAGGCTTATTCTTCTGAACAGTGTGTAAACGTCTACAAGCCACTTTGAATTGGAACGTGTTTTCTCCAATGTTGTATTGTGGGAAGTTCTACAAGAAATCCTGCGAAGTATTGTGATTGTATGCTTTGGCAGAGGACATAAGAAAAAGAAAACCCTAGTAAAACAGTTAATCGTGAAAACTGTTGTTTATTATTTTGAATCTTGGAAGGAAGATGGACTGTTTGCTTTGGTTGCTATTGAAAACTTATTGAATAGACAATTTGTTCAGCTTTAATGTATTTGCTGTGGCAATGAAATGTACTGTGTTAACACTTAACAACATAATTCTCCTTCGTTTTATATTTTTCTGGTAGTGCACAATTCACCGTACATGTAAAACAGTTGGAAGGGATTATCATATTGCTTGACTTTTATCCAGAGCCAAAACAAGCTGATATTGGTTATATGTAGTACTTAAGAAAAACTGGAATGCTGATCATTAATGCAATTCCATATTAAATTTATGTGACAAATGGTCTTGAAAACCAGCTGTGCTAACTGATGATAAATATAGAGTACTTTGTGGGCTACACAGGAAATGTATGATGAACAGGGAGTATGTACCCTTTACGACAGTAAGACTAATATTAAGTGAAATAACCAAACCAGTTGTTGATTTATTGACGCAAATCACTATGTGTTTGATATACTGCCTCTTCTGCTTGGTTCTGTTACCTGCTAATTTGGTCAATGATGGTGCAAATGTGACTTTTTGCAGTGAAAAGTACTTTATGAGACCATTGAACCCAATCCACTGAGATATAAATAAAGATGTTAAATCTAGGATCTCTATTCCTGTTTTTAGTATGTTTGTAATACTTGAATAAATAATTTATGTTGAAACTTTGAAGGTATAATGCCCGCCAAATTTCATTTAATAAGCCAGAAACAATGTTCACAATTTGAATGCATCCGCAAAATGTTCAAATTGTGAACAAAACACGCCTACCTCCAACAGCAATTACTGTTGGAGGTAGGCGTCCCTACCTGCAAAAGCCTTTGAATTTTGATGGTTCCCAAATTTTGATGGTTCTCTCTCTCTCTGGCTGCAAACTAGAACAGAGTGCAACTGATTCAACACACTAATAATTAGCACCCCTGGTTAATTACAATGGAATACACAACCTTGTTTAATAGCAATCATTTGGCAAGTCTCCTGGACTTGTTTTGCAAAACTGTCCCGTTTCCCTAATATGCTTAGTAGTGAGGGACGTCAATGACAGCAAAGGCTGTACATTTTCACATCTGGACAAAAGCATGACATTTGGCACAGATGACCTTGATAACATACTATTTATGAAATTTTGATGGAAGCAACCTGAGTTTTTTTTATCCTTCTGCCATTTTGTGCAAAATCCAAAATGCCCACCACCCGAAATCGAAAATTGCCAGATCTCTGGAACCTGTACTCCAATTTGGATGATCTGTCGTTTCTAGGGATTTTAGGGGTGCTGAAATGATTGAAGTTTTTGAATAGATTTAGGGTGAATGTCATATGCTAGAGGTGAACGGCAGAGTCAAATAGTCACAAAAACACGAGTAAACACCCAGCTGTGTGTCCTCACTACCAGTTCATAGGTAATTGGTGTCTATTGTGGGGTTTACATACACCCTGGGTGGATAGATAAATATTTGTTTTCAATTGGGGGGATATCGTTACACACATTCAAAGTGCAATGACCCCCTTGTATCCACTGGCATGGCAATCGTGATCTCTAAGTGTATCATTGGGTTTTCTTGTACCCAAAGTTATTTCGAGTTTTCGTCAATCAATTGGATCCAAGGTCATGTGTTGGGTTAAGCTCAAATCCAATTATGGAAGCAATACAGTGTATACCGATGTATATATTATGCACTTACTGGCGTTAGACTTAGTTAACATCGTAATCGCAAGAGAGCGCCTCAAGCAACCAGCGCAATGCATCCTAGTATTATGGCAGGCCACTGTCTTAAATGGAATTTTTGGTTTGAAAAATTGATGTGGAAGCACGTGCGTACGGCTATAGCTACGCCCCTGCACACACACACACACACACACACACACACACACACACACACACACACACACACACACACACACACACACACACACACACACACACACACACACACACACACACGCATACACATCGAACAAACCAGTGTTTCACCTTGTCTCCTAAATGAGTAGATTTCTGTCACCACTAATGCATAAGCACGCACACACGCACGCATATTTTTTACATTACATCTGCAATATTTACTCGATCACACCGCTACTGGGCGTTTGTCTTGAATCCCTGTAGAGGAAGATCCTCAAACACATCTACGATGACTTGGGCACGTGCAATGGATGCCCAGTGACCACCTCCTAAAGACGTTGCTCAATGGTGTAGTCTTGAAGCATTGCCGTATCCCAAGATTGGTGATTTTACCTTGTAATTTCTAACCAAGAATAATGCGCAGGGAACGGAGATAAATAGCCTGTTATGCTTCCAGTGTGCAGTGTCAGACTCTAGTTGTACCAGACTCGTTTTTGTGTGTTTTCCAAAGAATGTTGGTGCATTTTCTAGGTGTGTGTTAAATTCTTTGTCAAGTTAACACATTTTAGACACAATAGATCATATCTATGCGAAGTTCTGCAGTGTTGTGGGGTTCGTCATTAAAGGGTGGTTCTGGCTTCTTGAGTTCCATCGCCCATGGTGATAGTCGTTTTGATATTAATTGTTAGACTAATGCCACTAAACGATGTGCAACTGTTTGGAAGCTGTCTATGATTGATTGCAACTCTCGCCGATTGGTTGATTACTAATTTAATTTTCACTCGGCAACATGTTTAGTTTACACTATTTCCGATCGCCTAGCCACTGCATGCATCATTTAAATTAATCATACATCACGTATTAACATGTACAAAGGATCAGAAATAAAACTTATATATATCATAACATACATGGAACAGAATGGCTGTTTCGAATGTCATGTGGTAAATTATTCCATGATTTAAAACCGGACACACTGAAACTGCATTGATAGTAGGACATTCTGACTTTAGGTGATTTTGGCTGAGATGCATTTCTGATATCACAGGAGTGACTATTTGATGCAAACATATCATACAAATACTATGGTGCTAAACCATTCACGCACTTATACAAACACATTTATGAAAATCACTTCTTTGTTGTACTTGGTAGTGATAATTAGCCTAGTAGTTTGAACATAATATTTCAGTTTTGCCTTGGACTAGACCCAGAATTGGAACAGAAGGTGGCATAATCGGCATAGAGGGCATTGCTTACCTACAATATTGCGATTTTTGTAAGCCAAACATGGTATTGAATAGATGTTGGCATCAACAGAGGTATATAATTAGACGTGATAAAATTCAAAATCTCCATTGAATAGATAGGCGAGACTCAAATAACTTGCTTGGAACTTGCATCTAAAAATTATGGCGATACGCAGATTTTACGATTTAGGCATCGAACAAAACCAGTTTTACAGTTGTCTCCTAAATGAGTATGTTTCTGTTACCACTAATGCATACGTATATGGTACATATTGAACTATTTCAGCGTTATTTAAACTGTTTGCCACTGTTACCCCTTTATGAACCAACAAAACCGTAATTACCCCTCCATTTTAAATACAAAACTCGAGCAAATAATTTGTTTCAGAACATATAGTCGCATAATTTATCATTTTAATAATGTATTAGTAAATATATAGCATTAGCAACACCTTGGCTTCCCAGCCTGTAAGGTAAGACGAAACGTACTTTACCCATGGAAGTATCAATGTATGGTTGAAGTTGCATCTTCTTGATAAGCTTTGTGATGTGAGGTTTCGAGCACATCGCAGGTCATCAGCAAGATCCAGTATAATTATTTTGTGTCTTGATTTTAATGTTGATCCTTGTAGAAATGCCATTTCTCAACAACAATAGATTGGAATGAAAACAGCGAGAACTGTGACACAGCGATGGGTATTGACCACCAGCCTTTTGTCAGACAGTTACCAGGTCAGAATCCTGAGTCTTCTTTGAGAGTGCTTATCTTCTCGCACGCCAAGGAGGTCGTCTTTCATCTTTGACGAATCCTTCGTTCACTGAAATAGTGTAAATATCCATGCTTTCTTCTCACAATGTTCCAGATCCGGAAAATATCTAAGGATGGATTCTTCCATGAAAAGTATGTATGGCATGATATTATCAGTAAACGGGCACACCTCTTCGTACTCTTCAAAAGGTGTTGACAATTTAGAGAACATGGGTACACCAGCAGCTTGACCGAATTTCCAAAGGGATTTAACAGTTCCTTTGTTGTGAGAGGTTCAGCTAATTAATCTCGCCAAAAGATATGCAATATAGCTCTTCTTAATAACTGTATGGCCTCTTTGTCTGACGTCGTCACCTGAAATTTTGAAATGTATCGGTTCTCCCCATCCCAAAACATAATGATTTTTCTTTTAATTTTAACACCCAATGAAATACTGTATCCATAATAACCATCCTTCTTATGAAAGAGAGAAACACTGAAATCGGATCCAACCTCTTCACATTCACTGGCATTCTGTGATTCGAGGCACTACGTGGTAAACACTTTACAGAACAACAGTCAATCCTCTTTTACTGAGTCGCCTTTCAGGTACAAGAAATTGTGCACAATAGACAACATATGTTGATTCATTCAATTGAAGCGCGAAACATTGAGGGGTCTGCTAACACTTCTACAACTAAAACGGCATGATCCAAAAATGACCTCGCTCGATTCAGACATTCCATTTTCACGATTGCGTTCTGAAGTGATATCTGGTTTATCTGTCTCCACTGTTACTCACCAAGGACGTGCCTCAATGGTTCAACTAGAGATGGTCTGATGAGATCCTTTCCAGTTGTAATGGGTATCTTATTTTCAATATAAGACATCTTAACGCCTGGTACGTCTTTCCATAATATGATTTTCAATGTAACGTGTAGCGTAGTCGTGATGAATTAATTACGGAAAAATCCATATTAAAAAAAACTTACGTTATACCCCCTGAAAATGCCCCAATTACCCCCAATGGGGTAGTTACCCCCAGGTTGAATACTGCCGAACTATATGGTATAAGAAGACTGTTTAATTTCCCCTACATCCTAGGTCGGTACACTGGCTGCCATTCAAAGTTCTAGATTGTTGTATTGTATTGCAGAGCGTCCATCAACCTACCGTTGTCTGATATTACGCATCACCTGTCGTTGGCAAACCATCAAGCAGGTACGACGATCGTACAAGTTGTCTTTGCACCATAGAGTAACAGGATGCTAATTTAAAACAGTAGGCCCTATTAGTAATTATAGTTTCATTGTATGTGTTTTAAAATAAATTACTTAACATCGTCTTTTCAGGTAACACAATAAAAAAACGATCATAACAAGAACATGCACATATCTGCACGCACGCACGCACGTACGTACGCCCGCCCGCCCGCCCGTCCGCCCACGTTAACACGCATGCGCGCGCATAACGCACGCATAACGCACGCACGATATCGTTTTTTCTAAGGACCAATACAATAATAACTGCTTGTGTCATGCTGAAATGTTAGAATAATTTATATTCACATTAACAACTACACTATAAATTATACTGTAAATGGCTGGTGTCTATTTATTATACAGTATAATATTCGTCAAATAAAAAATAGACATCAGCCATTTACACGTTAAAAGTCCATTAATACATTCCGTCTGGGTTGACGATTCGAATGTTAATGACACCATTGCGTTGAGCGACTGAGCCTTTGGGGAGAGTTCTCAGCAGCTCGCCGCAGTCTCATGGCCAGTGAACCCTAGTTGAACATCCTACCCACTAGGCAGCTACCACCAGTTGGCAGTTACCACCTTGCAACTCGCCGCCACAGCTCGGCACCACGACCACACCTCTGTTACCAACATGTTACATTGAGGCATACTGACATCGGCAATTTAGCGGTGCGATGAGCGTTTCATCGCAATGGCGTGACTACACGACAGATGGAACAACAAAATACAGCAGTTCTGTGATGAACCCACAACCGGCCTTTGGAATTGTGTAAGCCTTACAGTACATATGCGTGATAGGAGTATATATGCATATAAATGTTTAAGATTGATAAGAAGTGCATTCTAACGGGAAATATATTCATAACCGGAAACCTTCGAGGCGCACGCAGAATGACGTCGGAAAACATAAAAAACTTGCATAAAATATTCGGTGAGCTATAGACCCATGGAAATATCAAAAGGTAAATTTATTCAAGATCAACAAAAACTCTCTCTACATATGCACGAAGTGAGAGGCATGGCTAAACACAGCGGCGACATCTGACGATTGGCGAGGGTCAGTACATCTCATCTACGTCACTCACAGAAGAAGAAGAACGAAATGTTTGGCATGTTAGCAACAGGCGGTAAACATTTCCAGCTGCGATTCACACCATGTCCACACATGGCTTTATCCAAGAAATGTACTAAAGTATAACAGTTTTACAAGATGCTTAATTTATCTTAAGGTGTTACACCTCGTTAACATTTACGACGCAACACGTAAAGGGGAACGTTATCGGGTAACGTGCGCACAAAGGTTCTATATATAACGCACGGCAGCCAGCGACTGCACTGCATGTCCAACATAACTCTTCCTAACACCTCTGGAACAGAGCACCCGGGAGCACTGTTCCCTTCCTCAGGTGCCTGTTGTGTGTAGTAAAAATTTCAATACGTACTGATATAGTGAATATTTGGTTTGCTTTTGGTTTTTCAACATGAGTAATACTGTTAAGTTAAGCTATGTATACTGTAATTACAATAACTCTCAATTAGCATTTGTGACCCTCATTACTGAACATTCCAGAAAACATCCAGGGTTTACAAAAAATATTCGCCTGCAAATTCTGGAAAGTATTTTCTGTGAAGATTCTTAGCACGTGTAGGCGGGCAGCGGTAATAGTTTAAGATATACTGACATACATATCATTATTATAATCTTTATACTGGCTCAACATCCACCAACTGTACATAACAAAAGTACATACACGTTTCTAAAGCATAGTGGTTAAAAGTTTCCACAGAAACTAAAAAACTATAGAAAATTCTATAGAATATTCTACAGAATCCTACAGAAATAAAAGATGCCATAAATGCTATAGTATATTCTATAGTTTTCTATAGATTTCTATAGAAAACTATAGATTCTCTAAAACCATTCTCTAAAGAATATTCTATGGAATCCTACAGAAATAAAAGTTGCCATAAATGCTATAAGATATTCTATCGTTTTCTATAGATTTCTACAGAAACCAAAAAACTATAGAATATATCCTACAGAGTTCTACATGAATTACACTTCCAGTGAATTATGTAGAATTGTTTGTAGTTATCTATAGAATTTTCTATAGTTTTCTATAGAATCCTACTGAAAACTATAGATTCTCTAAAAACTATATAAGTCTATATAATATTCTGTATTTTCTATATAATCCTACATTAAACTATACGTTCTCTAAAAACTAGAGAATTCTATAGAATATTCTATAGAATTTTACAGAATATTCTATAGAATTTTGTAGGAAATTAAAATTTCCATCACCAATTTATAGTTTTCTATTGAATACTATAGAAAACTATAGAATACTATAGGGAATTTATAGTTTTCTATATATTTTTTTGCTAAGGGCTGGGATATAGAATTGTTGTGCCAATCATTGCCAATTAGAACATTTTGAAAGTCTGACGAACAGAATCCACAACATTTGCCTTGTATCCCGAAAGTATAAATTATGTTCTCTGTACGGTCCTACTGATTCCCTCCCGAATAAACACTGGATCCGCCTATACATAAGGGATCGGCAAGTCGCATATGCGACACCGGACTTATGTTATTGCAAGAGTCAAGAAGGTAGTTTGTCAATGAATATAATTTCTACTGCGGTTCGAGGTTTGCTTCATCAAAACACAGTGCTATATGTTTGAAACGTTCGCAATTACACAGTGTGAACAATGTACACACATACGGAACACGTAACATTTAGAGACAGTTGGATCTAATCTGAATTACGTGTGGAGTTAATGGAGAGATAGAGATAACGACAGACGTGTTTCATATTCTACGACGCGATAAATTCTGGGTAAAGACTGCCTTCAAGACAAGCGTCGCGTCGCAAGGGGCACACACGTCACGACAAATCGTCGCATACAAGTCTAAGACACTAAAACGTAGTCACGTCGTGGTGTGTATGCCGGGCTTAAGTGAAAAATTAGTATACCAAATTGTATTTTTAGGTAAAGAGGTGCGCTTTGCCCCACACTACTCTAAAGGATGTCGCACCGATGTTGATATATTGATTGCGGTTTACTCTTCCAATCATTATGATCCCCATTTCCGACATATCAACTTTGTTATATTATTTAACCATTCCTTTCCATATATTCTTGGTTCATTTAAATTCTGCCCCAGACACGGCTGTTTGAGAAATAACACCAGATTCACGTTGTCTTCCTGTTGGTTTGTTGTATACTTCCCGAATACGAAATCCATATATGATAGCATAAATTATAAAACAATGAATACGATTGGAGTATACGTCGCGTATACACAAGCGCGGGAACTATATTGAAACAACGTATTGGCGGGTTTAGCCGCCGGACCTTCAGCACCACTTACTCCGCTGTCGGATCATGACATCGGAAGCTGGAGGCGGAGGGGTGCTGTTGAATAGATTTTTTTTGGCACGTTCACAATTCAAGAAGGCTCTCCAAAAACCTTAATTTACACTCCATCGAGGCTGGCCGAAACCCATCTTCAGCTTTATCTAACGGTAGTAACGTACATCTTGAGCTTTATCTAACGGTAGTAACGTACATCTTCAGCTTTATCTAACGGTAGTAACGTACATCTTCAGCTTTATCTAACGGTAGTAACGTACATCTTCAGCTTTATCTAACGGTAGTAACGTACATCTTCAGCTTTATCTAACGGTAGTAACGTACATCTTGAGCTTGGATTTATTGGAGTGAGGGGGGGGGGTGGGGTGGCAAAATCACGTCTGCCCCCGAGCGAAATTCCTCGGAGGCCTTGCTCTCCCCTGTTCCCGCCCGCATGTGCATATTGCATCACACCTTTGCACCTCTTAGTTCCATCTACGAATGTACCGCCTGAGTTGGGAGACTACGTGTACACACTCAACTACACAGTGACATCATATTGTGTAAACGTCACAAAACACATCATCAAACGAAAAACGTATGCTATTAAATGTTTTAATATGTTATTATACGTTTTAGTCATTATGCAGTATTGTGACAATATAATAACATGTATTTTTTCTCACACACAAATCCCAATTTAGCTGCTCTTAAAAAATTGCGTTAAGCGAGCAATCGTGCTGCCAAAGTAGTCACCACATACCACATGCTTTCATTCATTCGAATCCAAAACGATACAGACGGCCATTTTCTGTGGTTAATATTTATTGTTAAAGGAACTGAGGGCTTATGGAAATACATAAACATGCCCTGTAAGAGTCATGATTTCATACTAGATTTGTAAGTAAATGAGTGTATCACCAGTGCTTGATTGTCTAATTGTTTAAAACCCCGCAAACGAGGCGACAGATCGAGTAAATAGTTTCTACAGAATACACTTTTGTTCACTATTTTATATACATTTTGTTGTGTTATATGTCGACAACTGATTAGGTAATTGTTTACACGATGCATTATATAACAACGTACTTTATTTACAAATGTGTCTGTTTTGATCAAAACTCACAAGACAAGAGTAAAGAACCGTCCTACAATTATGTTGTGTTGTTATAACCAAACATCATATATATACTTAGCAAACTAGAATATTATATAGTATAGTATATGTAATCGCTTACAGCATCTTAGCGACATTGTCAGTATGTTTATACAATATATTTCACGTAACCATCAGAAACATTAAACACATATATTCAAGTAATGCAAATTATATATAGTAACAAGGTGTGGATGTCACCGTGAACGTAGCACATCAGTATTTACCTCAACTGTGGATGTCACAGAGAATGTAGCACAATACTTAGCTTGAACGTGGACGGCACCGCGAATGTAGCACAGTATATTTAGCTTGACCGAAGATGGCATATTGATTGTAGCACAGTATTTAACTCGACTGTGGAAGACACAGCGAATGTAGCGCAACAGTTAGCTTGTCATAATAGCTCATGTGAAGCTCATGTCTACACAATGTCATCTCAAGTGAAGATCTTTACACGGTCGTGCTGTAGGACAAAACACAATTACACAAGTCCTTATTCTGTATTACGAAACTCCCACAACAAGTTCGGGAGGCAATAGTTTGTGGCCAACTTCGTTCTTAGGTGCGAACGAGAGGCACCGATCGAACTAATACAAGGTCCGGTTTGAAGACGTTAAGGTTGTCCTCGTGCTGCATTGTCTACGGGATGACGGTGTCATGACGGACGAGGTCGGTCCTGTGTTGTCGTGTATCCTCGTGCTGCATTGTCTACGGGATGACGGTGTCATGACGGACGAGGTCGGTCCTGTGTTGTCGTGTATCCTCGTGCTGCATTGTCTACGGGATGACGGTGTCATGACGGACGAGGTCGGTCCTGTGTTGTCGTGTATCCTCGTGCTGCATTGTCTACGGGATGACGGTGTCATGACGGACGAGGTCGGTCCTGTGTTGTCGTGTATCCTCGTGCTGCATTGTCTACGGGATGACGGTGTCATGACGGACGAGGTCGGTCCTGTGTTGTCGTGTATTCTCGTGCTGCATTGTCTACGGGATGACGGTGTCACGACGGACATTGGTGGTCCTGTGTGTTGTTCTGTGTCCGACACCGACACCGGAGAAAGAGGAGCACCGCGGCGACAGCGGCGTCTATGCTGCCGCACAATAGGAAGGACGCCATCCAACTGCCCGTCGCGTCCCGCAGCGAACCTACGTCACACGGACGACACGGTCATGTGTTAGTATGCAAAATACATGCATGCATGTATTAATTCATATATGCATTCATGCACGCACACACATGCACGAACACGTACGTGAATACATATATACATACATACATACATACATACATACATACATACATACATACATACATACATACATACATACATACACACATACATACAGCTGTACATACACACATACATACATACACATACGTACGTACATACATACATACATACACACGTACGTACGTACATACATACATGCATATATGCATATATGCATACATGCATACATACATACATACATACATACATACATACATACATACATGCATGCATGCATGCATACATACATACATACATACATATACATACATATACATACATATACATACATATACATACATACATACATATATACATACATACATACATACATACATACATGATACATACATATATGCATGTACACATGCCCGCATGCATGTATGCACGCATCATTTATGAATGTATGCACGCACGCACACACATACACGCGCGCACACATACACACACACCCTGCAAGATACCCGTGCACATTAAGTGCTAAGATATGATATGGATATGATATGGATATTATTAACTAATGATTTTGAGTGAAATACGCTGTTTCATTAAATAATGTAATAATCAATAGAATGTCTCTCTCCCTCTCTAGGTGACCTATGTTTTTGCTGTTGCTACACGCGTCAACGTGTGCCTTCTTCTACCGCAGTGACGTACTTCCAAGGCCAACAAGGAATCATTCATTCATCCAATCCTTTATGTTGTGCTGTGTTGGGTAGTGTATATTGATGCCAAAGGTCATGCTATTTATTTTCTTAAACAAACCCTATGGTAGCTTCCACAATACCTTATTTACTGTTGTAAATGCAGTCTTTTCTACACGTATATTTTTCAAAACAATACAATATACCATGTTTTACCAATGTATTCCGTAAACAGGTTTTCCATGGTATATTGTTTCATAGGGATACTCGTGTTACATGTGCATCTTCTGCTATGTTTACGAGAAGCCCATGGAACATTATTGGAAGCAGAGTTGTAAGTCTTATTCATGTTGATATAGATATACTGAACCAGAAATATCTACATTTAATCAACTGTTGAATGAGCAGGGGTCAGACGAAGGTATTAGATGGTTGCGTCAACCGTGTAACGCAGACACGTGAACGTGTGCGAATGTTAGATATGTCGCATTTGAAGTACCCGATTTAATTCAAAATGTCGGAGGAACCAAATGGAAGGGCGGCATGGGTTTCAATGTATGAATACCCCAACAATAATCGGATAAGCCATATATTACAGTTGATATTGTAGTGCGCAACAGCAACACCAGTGAAAGACCAACTCAATGAAACTGAATACAACTCTTATTGGATTGTTCTTCTAACATCGGAAGCTATCCCAACATGCATCTATAAGTGCTGTGACAAAGGTTAATCGGCAGTTGAATCTAAACAAAAGTAAAGGTAAGTTCTTATATAGCGCAGTATCCAGTCCTCAGGATTGTTCAAAATGCTCTACACTTTACTCCCTGGCAAACCTGTTCAATCGAACACCATCTAGATTTCCCTGGGAAGCATTCAGCCACGCAGCAATTAACAAAAATAACCACCACTGTCTCAATCATACAGCTGAGTGAATTGAAACAATGCAGATTAGACGAACTTGCCCAAGGTTCGACACCACCGCACAGGATTCGAACCCGCGTTCTCTCAGTCGAGAGTCCGGAGCTCTTACAACTGCGCTACTGCGCTCCACGCACGTCGACGTTTTACGTCTCTGACCGCATACGTTATTGATACTCAACTGCAAGTTTTTCCACAAAAAAGGAAAGCTAACCACATGAATAAATTTGCCACTGTCACAAAAACGGGCGCTTTCTTAGCCAAACTGGCAAACAAATCACAGTTCCAAAAATAATGGTGACCACGAGTTAAATAGTTGAGTGTAGGGCTTATGGAACTGGGCGTGGACGACTCTCACACTGCATGAGTTCAGTGTATCATAATATAAACTGGCATTATCACATTTTCATTCGGAACAATTGCATTTGCAATGGTTTTCCCCCAAACCACGTAAATTTTTTGTGCAAAAAGTAAAAAATGACGGAAGACTTTTGACCTGTATATATCAATTTCCATTGTATTCACGTCTGGTGAGTCCTACTAACAGCGCAGTGGGTAGTCTGACTACCAGGACACAACTACTTTAGAATTAATCTGTCGGTCCTAGACTCACAACGTATCGCTTGGGCCACCAGCTTAAAAAGTCCCCATACTCCAAACGAGCACGTTTTCTCCTTTAGTTAAAACCTGTTCTCACATTACATAAAAAGTTAATGCACCTATAATAATTTTTAATATGTGGACCACTAACATATTGCAAGTATTACCATGTTGCTAAAGTTTAGAATCGTGCAGTTCAGAATTTTCTTTACCCCCAAATATCTTCTGAGTACGTACCCAAGACGACGGGAGTGAAGAGGAAGACAAGGCCGACGGCCATGTTGGTGATGCCGACGGCCATGGGCAGCCGGACGACGCCGAGCTCCTCAGCGAGCAGCACGGGCACGAGCACGATGAATACGACGGCCGTGATGGAGACGGTGACGGCGAAGAGCGCGAGGCGGACGAAGTCTGTGAGGAGAGGCGAGAGGAAGAAGACGGCGCCGTTGAGGGATATGGCAACGAGGAACAGGTCGGCGCGGCGAACGAAGTTGGCGTTCGAGAAGACGCCTGTCACGACGGCCGCCACGATGTCTGCGGCGCCGATAAGCGATAATAGGATGGTCACGTGCCATTTCGTCACGCCGCAGTCGTTGGCGTGCGCCGGAAGCATCGTGAAGATGTTGCCGTAGCCGGTGTGCGCCAGACTCACGCTGATGGCATATTTGAGGACGATGCCATTTAGCAGTATCTTCCACGCCGGCTCTGGCCGCGGCGCTGGTCGAATGGCGGCGACGACACTTCCGTTTGTCCGGTCCTTCTTGGGGAACACCGTGGCTAAGTGCGCATCTTCCGGAAGCGTCGTATTCGCGGTTTTGTCGGCCATCTTGTCACCGGCTGCCACTGGTTTTATAATTGAAATAATTGCTGGGGTTAGCGGCGACGTTCCGGGTTCATCGTTTGGTGGCGTGACATCGTTTTCGGCCTTTTCGTCGATTTCACCATATGAATTTTGATCACACAAATTAGTCGACTTCGTTGAAAGTGTAATTTTTTTAGGAGTGACGTCGCCGTTTTCTGCTAATTTGCAGTTTGTTTCTTTAAGGGAAGCCTGTCCATTTGTGTTCAAGCGGTTGGCGTATTTCTTTCGCCGGGTGTAGTAACTTGCAGGTCTACAAAATAAACATAATATGTGGTAATGAAACACCAGCGTTGTTAATATTTAATACATCTACTGAATACCTGAGATTGTATGCAATGTCCATTGGTGACAATATGGGCTTACACTGGCATTAAATAAAAAATAAATACTAAAGTGCTTCACATTTCACTTATGAAAGAGATTTGCTACTTATAATAGCACGTTTTAAAAAAAATGGAAAGCAGAAACATTAGCAAATATCGTTATCGTCAGTTACAGCGCCACATATGAAATCTGATTATCTCTAAAATATAGTCCAATTGTCTGGCACATGTTCACGCGATAGTTTCCTTTGAAGAACACGAATTGGATGTATGTCAAGCGCAAGAGCATTACAAAATTAACTCGTTCACATTAATATTTACAAATCAAAGAGATTTATAGTAAGTCGTATTGATATACGGACCCAGTTAGGAAATGTTAATCGGGTCAACATGATATCAATATATATACATCGAACGTAAAATCTCACCATAAGCTAACATATGTTACATTGCAGCATTGCATGTCTAACCAATGACGAACCTGAAGAGCATTCCGCAGACGCACACGTTCAGCATGATGCCGCCCATGAAGAGCAGTGCCCCCTGGCGACCAAAGCGCGTCAGCAGGGCAGTCACCAGGGGCGACATGGCGAACATGCCGAACCCGCTGCCGCTGAAGGCGATGCCGTTGGCGAGGGTACGCTTCTTCTCGAAATATTGCCCCACGACGACGGTGGCCGGCGTGAAGCTCAGAGCGGCCCCGAGTCCTGCAAAAAGATTGCCAATGGTATGACAATAATAATAATAGTAATAATAGTGTGTGGTCTTGTATGGCGCCGGTATACGCATATGACAAGGTGTTCATGGCGCTTACGCTAATTTCAAAGCAAGTGTTTTATTTTGGCAGCAGCTAATGCAGCGCCTACATAGTTTGTTATATATCGATAACGTTGACCATGAGACTCTACGACAAGTTGTGAAATTTCCCTCTGTGTAAACGTTTAATTCCCATGCCATACCCTCTAAGTAGAGGTGACCAACAGCATTTGAATTGAATTGAATTACATGTTATTCAACATCATCGAAGTACATTTTCTAATAGGCTGAAAACATGCACAATTGTAAGCTAAACAAAAAGTGGAACATTGAAAGATATACTTAAGCACTGAACAATATGAACATGTTGAAGGGAAATGTAAGAAGTGGCATTTAGTGTCTCTTCAGAAGGACACTTGCAGGGCAGGGTGAACGAAACTGCCGAAGTTTCGAAATGCGAGGAGTGGTCTTGAATCCCGGTCTCCTCGATCGACAATGTACTGGTTTAACCGCTACATCATCGCGCCCCATCGATCACATCGTGACGACACCCCTGATTGTGTCACTGGAACCTAATGATAGACAGGTAGAAGACACACCTTCGACTAATGCGCACTTGTCAGAACACAGACAAAGGGAATGACAACAGAAAATAGTTTTTGCGGAGTATCAAATTTGGTTCAATTCAACCAACAATCCCAATTAGCCACAACAGTAAAAGATCCATTCAACAATGGACACAAGGTTCGCGGTAGGACTACAAAAGGAGGTGTCATATTTAGGAAAAGTGGTAATTTAAGGGTAACAAGCCCTCAGACTGACATGGGTCACACGCACTCTCTCGATCCCTTTGGCCACGGATGTCAGTGTGCAATGGTCTTCTCACCACAATACGGTCAACTGATTCATGCAGCTGAATAAGCGTAGGTTACTTGTATAAAATTACTTAGAACAAAATACGGTTTCGCAAAGCATCCTTGCCTTACGAACTTTTGTATGACATTTGTCTTCCGTATTTTGTCTTTATATACCATTGTTTCTATTATTCTCCGTATGTTAATGTTTATCAGATCGTGTCTAGTTTGTAAAATGCAAGTTAAAAGTTCTTTATTATAAAATACGGAAATCGATAGTTTAATTTGGAATTAACGTTTATCGCGGATAGTAGATTACGTAAGCTGTGACACAAACATTAATTTTGGAAACCTTGTCATGTAAAAAACACAATTACAATTACAACAACGCATATTCATGTTAAGGGGTCAACATTAACTACTAGCTAGAATGTATTAAATCACTGTCTCATTAGTATTATGATCCAAGAGTTGCTGAAGTAATACGTAGTGTTGTTTTCTGCAACCGCTGGATCGCGACTATGCTTTCAAGGAATAATCATATGTAAATAGTCTTTGTTAATTTCATTTATATCCATAAGTAGACTGCTCCTTGATGTGTTAAGTGAACACACACACACACACGCACACGCACACGCACACGCACACGCACACGCACACGCACACGCACACACACCACACACACGCACACGCACACGCACACACACACACGTATATATATATATACGTGTGTGTATGCGTGTGTATGTGGTGTGTGCGTGTGCGTGTGTGGTGTGTGTGTGTGTGTGTGTGTGTGTGTGTGTGTGTGTGTGTGTGTGTGTGTGTGTGTGTGTGTGTGTGTGTGTGTGTGTGTGTGTGTGTGTGTACGATATCTACATGTATGGTATGTGTACAGAAGGAGAAAGCTCCCTGCTGTTCTATAACATTCATGAACATATGTAGACAACACTCCCAGGTGTGACGGCATACAATGCACTGATGCAGAGAACCCGACGTGTGGACTATTTGCGCAACTTGTATATGTACGCCCACCTTAATGGGTAATTGACCTTCAGGACTAACGACATACTGGGGTAGAGCGGCAATGTACTCTACCAGCGACATCAGTGGCATCTAAATATTCGGCGACCTGATTTGGCGATTCACTCACCGACTAGTCCACCGTAGCTGAAGTAGAGGAATTTTATGCTAGTGGCGAAGGCGCTGACAACGAAGCCGACACTCAAGACGAGACCACCACATATGACCACAGGTCGAATCCCGAACTTGTTGGTCAGTGCACTTGTGCCTGGCGCTGAAACCAGATCGATGACGAATTATTCGAGAACGATATAAGATGGCGTCATCCCGAAACTTATAATGATGCTAGTAGATCAGCTGTGTGACGTTTATCTATTGTTGTTTAGTAATTTTAGTCCTAATTAGCAATGCCACCAAAATCATCACATTATTTACGTTGTATTTAAAAACATTATGCACAATTAGTAAACGCAATAATCCTTAACTATTATGTATTGTATGATAACAATCAAGACATGCTAATTTTCATATTGAAAATATGTATGCTCTCACCAACATTTCTCCATAATAATGTACGTGAGAAACGCATGTTTTCTCGTTATTCTAGGCGAAGACATCACCTGCTGTTTAACAATTTAACTGCAGTCTATTGCAGAAATCTAAACTATTCTGTCTATTTCGGATATAGAATCTAACGAGTAATATTTGGACAAATAATCCATCATCAAAAAGAATGATTGAATACGAATCAAACGAAACATTTTGAAGTATTTCTTTTTAAAGCTTCGATAAACGACACTTTCTTACTTGCACACAAAAGCGTCACGTCATTCATTTGGTCACGTGATTTGACCATATGACGCGACCATTCGACTCTAGTTTCCATTATTTACGAGACTTGTATACGTATTACCACCTTAATGGGTAATTGACCTTCAGAACTAACGGCATACTGCTTTGAACACAAGAGGCAAATGTACTCATTTTTCATTTGGTTATGTCCAAACTACTAGGTGATCACATTGAGGTACATGTATGACATCGTTGTGTAGGGTATGTGGGGGTAATGAGCTACCACGTACCAAGAAGTAACATGAGAGATCCGGAGATGGACACTATCCATCCGGTGGCGCTGTATGTCGCGTCGAACGTGTTCTTAAACTCGTGATAGAGCACGGAGAAGGACTTGATGCAGCCGCCCAGAACTATGAAGTTGATGACGAAACTGCCTGCAATGAGAAAGCAATGTATACAATACAATATATTTCATTTGCGTAATAACATTATAATACATCAGTGATTTTCGTTTTATTGTATTCACAATTAATGTGGAAGAGAAGAAGGCAGAAGTTAACACTTATGAAATGCGTTCCCCTTGTCAGAACCAGGTGAACAGTGTGTGAAGAGTTTAAATAACCTGCATAATTTGTTTTATAACACAGTATGAACTTAGTTAAAATCATCGAGCGAATGGGCTTTCATCGTTAGATCTATTTTGGAAGGGTATTCATCTGGAAGAGAAGAAACTAAATTACCGAGACAACTTGTATACCGAGATGATGCGGTTGGCTGTGAGACAGAACTTTGCCGGGGAATACAAGCTGGGACGAATGCATAGAGGAACATGGAAGAGATGATGGGAGACATATATATGTCTCCTGAGTTCAATGTGGTTATTTCGTGTGTCACCCCAGCATATCTATGTGACATAGTAACCATAGTAATGACCGACAAATGACACTAGAAAGTACAATGCAGACTGGAGGAGCCGAGGGAGGAGGTTGATTGGAGTGAGAGTTTACATATACATTCTGACGAAGAGACGGCTAGAGTCGGTTGGACACATGAAATGAATGGAGAATTACAGCTAGCGAAGAGAGCGGGTGCCTACACAGAGGTGAGTAGAGGTAGAAGAAGGCCACGAGATAAAAGGATTGTATAAAGAGAGACGTGGCGAGATTGGAAGTGGAGTGGAGAAGGAGATCTGAAGAGGAGAGACAGGTGGTGAAGACGAAGATATGGGAACAGTGACGAGAAATAAGGCAAAACAATGGCTGTCCCGGATCGAGGCCAACGTCACCCCAGACAACTTGGTGAAGACATCGCGTAACTTGCGCGAAACAGCTAATAACCCTAAATGCTAACACATGCAATGGCGGGTAATGTTTGCCATTTTAGCAGATTTATGACGGAGTCCAGTAAAACTATTTATTACCAACTAAATCGAGCTAGCAAATTGCAATCTACCTCAGCTACGTTCGAGTTTCTTAACATAATGAGTCTAAAACGAAACGTGAGGGAAAAAACGCAATTGATGAGGGGCATTTAACGCACATTTCCCAATAAACAGTCTGTGTGTGACATTTTCTACTAGCTCCATTGAAATAATGTCGCAAAAATACATTTAAAGAGAAGCGTAACATTCGTGAAGAAACGCAGTCGCTGACATAAGTTTGATGACCCATGTGTGAGTAGACAGCCTATGTCCGTCTGTCACTCACCAACAAGACACACCCATGACCAGCCTCTGTCTTTCGGCAGGTCCGCCAGTGAGTCGTCGTCAGGAGTGGGATCAGCCACGTCGTGTTTCATAGCTTCTTTCTCGTTGGGGTCAATAATATCGCTACAAAACAATGCGCAAAATGTACTTGACAGAATTAGTCTAGGCATCAAGCCAGCTATGTCAGTTGCATGTAGGATGTTAGACCAGCGAGAGTCGTGATCTGATACGGTTATTTCCTCTTGAAGAGAAGGCAAAGGGTAATTGATCGATGTTTGAAAACACGCATGCGTTGTTCATAATCGTGTCATGGTGATACATGGATAAATAAATCAGGCGAAATGTGCATAAATAATTGTGTTTGGATATAATAAATAGTATTTTATCAGCAAATTCCAGAAAGGATGTTTTATTGTATGCAAGGGGGTGTGAGTCACCGAACAGTAAATTCAGGGCATCAATGATTAGTGTCTGTTATCTCTTGATCACATCACCACCGTAGTGGTGCGTGGCGTTTGTATACGTGGTAAAGAAACTGAAGAAACGTGCTATAATGGGACGTAATGCCTTGCGTAACCACAAAGAATAATATGCTGTTGATAAAAACAAGCATGATTAAGTTTACTAAATAAATTGTAAGAATAACGACGTAACAATTATGATACTAGCAAATACCACATCTTCTGGATGGCGCTGCACACACACACACACACACACACACACACACACACACACACACACACACACACACACACACACACACACACACACACACACACACACACACACACACACACACACACACACACACACACACACACACACACACACACACACACACACACACACACACACACACACACACACACACACACACACACACACACACACACACACACACACACACACACACACACACACACACACACACACACACACACACACACACACACACACACACACACACACACACACACACACACACACACACACACACACACACACACACACACACACACACACACACACACACACACACACACACACACACACACACGCACGCACGCACGCACGCACAGTAGCATAAGCTGTCTTCCCGAAGTATCTATACATGAAGTGTCAGCGTGACGTATATTCGAGGCGCCTTTTTAAAAGTCTGCGAGTAAGTTACAAGAAATGTCCCACATGATCGGTGGAACGTTTACAGCTACTTACTGCTGGGCCTCTATTAATTAAGATTAACTCATTCTGATGAGAGTTATACACATATGTTTTGAGATCAACTTTACAAACAAATATAGTCCAGCTGTGGTCGAAATGTGGTCAGATATCGTTTGCGAGGTTAGGTAAAGCGTTTAGGAGCGTTGCAATAGTAGATCACTGGCGTAGACATAGCCTGTCTAAAAACGGTATAGAAGTGGAACGTTTAATGATCCGTCTAGTTCAGTTCTTGTCACTTAAGTGTGGAAGATTTAGAGAGTTGTCAAAGAATTAGAACTCGTGTCATTTGTGTACGATCCAATGTAAATCTCAGCAACTGCCCCAACGGTAGATCGCAGTGGATACATACGCCAACAGAATGAAAGGATTTGAGTTTTTATACCATTTGTGGTAATTCATAAATAAATCGGCAATGTCTTCATTTAGTTCGACCACAAGTGCAAGATGATAAAATAGTGCTATATTTATGCTGATCCACGATTTCATGGTGAGTATTTTGTTAATGTGCAAGGGCAGTAGTTTAGTCGGTTTTTATTGCGCTAAATGTGTGTGCGTGTGTGCATATGTGCATACTTGAGTGCGTATCTACACGTGTGGATGGACATAATTATACGTTTACAATCACCGAATCTGCAGGTACTGTTCACCCACCTTTCTGTGTTATCATTATTAACTGTTAATGTATTATACACAACGAAACATTTGCTTATATTACGAATACATATGTTTTGAGATCATATCTACTTACATATATCATGTAGATATTATTGTCGCTCAGGAGTCATTGATAAGTTGTGAGGAGGTGTAATGCGTTTCGGAGCTTTGCAATAATAGTTATTTATAATTTTTTTATTTTTTTATTATAGAGCGCCGTGTGTCCGCATAACAAATCTGCTCAAAGGCGCTGAGTATAAGTAAAAATACATTAAATTACCTAAAGGTGACGTAGAAATAACGTGCATAGAATCGGTAAAACATTCGACGTTTAGTGTTCAGCTGCGTTCTTGTCGCTTAACTGCGGACGATTTAGTGACTTGTCAATGTATTCGACTGGTACTACGGGTGGACTGTACAGCGTAAATCACAGCCACTGGCCTTGAATACAATACATATGGTAATGGTCGCTGCACCAATTATATAGACGTCTTTGTCAGTTGCGGTAATAAATAAGTTGACCGCCAGTGTGTTCACTCGGCTCATCCGCAGGTGTACGTTATAAAATAGTGCTATAGTCAACGTACACGCGCTTTTACCTTTTGTGCAAAGACATTTGTTCGGTCGGTTTATATTGTGTTAAATGTGTGCGTACGTGCGTATGTGTCTGCATGTGTTGATGAACATAGGTGTTTTTGCAATCAACAAACCAATTAGAGTAGTCGTGATTGTGAACTTTTATAAAATATAACCGTTACAAATCCTGATGTAATCTTTCAAGTGTTCACCTACGACTGTGGGTTTGGGGAGCTGTAGTGGAACATGTGTTCCATTTTGACACAACGTTATAATAATAATAATAAATTTACGCTCGAAATATTGCATATTTCTTAATTAATCGATATATACCAGCACAGTCTTTTGAACTAAAAACCGAAACAGGCAAAACAAATTGGCAATAAAAAACAGTCCAATAGTCACACCTTTGGAATTCGCCATGTCAACTGAGGGAACGATGGTCTGTATTTAACTTTAATAATCGAGACGGTCGTTTTGGAACAATTATTACACGTGACATGTCGTATATCAAGTCCTACATTTTAACATACAAACTGCCTCTCTCCCTCTTTCTCCAAGCTACATTATTATCGCTTATTATTACTTCCAAACCACGTTTCGTCTTGTTACATGCTGTAATACGTCGACGTACCACGCAAAACGAAACAGCTGCTTACCATTTCTCTAACGTAACTAATTTTATAGAGTGTTGTACACCGATGTTTTGGGATCTTCCCTATATGCATTTATAAGCTAGACATTATTGTTCAGCTTCGGTCACTAATTTGTGAGTAGGTGCCGCGTGTTTAGGTGCGTTACAATGTTAGATGTGTGGTGTAGATATTACGTACTTAAATGATTCTGACCTTGGTCAACGACTGTTATTGATCAGCTGAGTTGGTGCAACTTAACTGCGCACGATTAAGTAACTTGTCAAAGCATCCTAGCTGTTACCACCGATGGACGGTACACCGTAAATCACAGCCATTGTCCTTGAAGACGGATTGTAATGGTTACTGCACTAGTTGTATGGGCGTCTTTGTCAGTTGCGGTAATACGTAAATTTCTTCGTTTGGTTCTTCAACGGGTGTACGATATAAAATAGTGATATAGTTAACTGAATGCGTGGTTTCAATGTGAACCGTCTATTAATGCGCAAGTACATCTGCTTA
This sequence comes from Escarpia spicata, assembly GCA_963995525.1. Taxonomy (NCBI): domain Eukaryota; kingdom Metazoa; phylum Annelida; class Polychaeta; order Sabellida; family Siboglinidae; genus Escarpia; species Escarpia spicata. The sequence goes on from OZ023211.1 coordinate 9,766,851, forward strand.
GTTGTTCCTTTACTGCGTTAAATATGGGTGCATAAGTGCGCAAGTGTCTGCTTGTGTGTGTGGTTGTATAGTTTGTTTGCAATCAAAATAATATTATCTTCAAACAGTGGTGAAATCGTACGATATTCGACTTCGTACGCCATCTTTCTCATAGATTTAGAAGGGGTGTCGTCACTGCTCCGTGTTCAACAATCGAGTTTAGTAATACATGTTTTGATTGATCACTTATGTACGTTATGCCTATTTATTTTACAATTATTTATGTTATCATTTATCACAAGTTAACTGTTTAAAGGCATGGGACGCCAAGCAAGTTCTGCGACCGGACATTGCTACGCAGCCAAAAAGGTGAAGAACTGCTGTGGTCAATGAGCTGTAGTCCTAGCTTTGGGTTTGCAAGTTCAGTCATTGATTGTTGTAATACTCATATGAAAAATATAAAGTTCAAATGTCCAGGATACATATGCTTCCAAGAACAACATTGTTCAAAATAATGTAAGTAGAGATGTGTTAAATATCTCTGTATTACACATGAAGTGGATAAATGCAGTTTCTACACTCTTGTAAATGAGTACATATAGTATTGGTAAATAATTAGTTTTTTTGTTATTGCTGCATACTTTGTCTCAGATAACTTATTGTTGTAGTTTTGTATCTAAGCATTGTAATATAAAGCAAAGATAAGCACAATTTTAAATCTCATTCTCAAATATGAAATTGTAACCATCTGACAGAAGAGGTTGTTTGTGTCTTTTTGAATAATCCGTATCTCATCGTTGTGACTATGGCTAGGCGGAAGACACCCTCGCATTACGTCACAAATGACAAATAACACTTCTTACGCAATGCGTAATCGTACTATATAAATAGCAGATATAACTGGGTTAACTGTTTGATTCTGAGTTATGCAATCTACGTCAAACGTTCGGTAAGGACCCTTAACCTACGGGGAATCTCGAGAGATCCATTAGATCCATTACGGGTGTTTCCTGTGTCGGTGCGTCAAAAGTGGACATGTACTGTTATTTAAACATATTATGGTGACCATGGCGAGTACCAAAGCCATGTTAATTGGCGATTACATGCTCGTAAGCAGGTTTTGCTGAGGCGAGGGGGGGGGTTGGTTATTGATATTTTGTTATATATGTATATGTATATATATATATATATTTATATTCCTAACCACAACATACACTGACCAGATATGTATTATGTATATAGCACCGCGCTATGCAGACCGATGTTTTTCAGCAGACGAGGGTATTATATACTCGATTTCACGACCAATATTGACGTGAGTGATGTCACAAATAAACGGTAAACCTACTGCTACATATGGACAAATAACAACAGCAATTGTAACGACATCTAATGTTCATATAAGAGGTTCTTTAATGGCACCACATGCAACAATTATTGTTTTTGATTGAAATCAGTAGGGATATCACAATTAGTGTACAGCAGAAGAGGTAGTGAAGAGCGATGGTCTTGGCACATTCTCATTGATTCACTTGAAAGTGTTCAGCTGCCTCGGTGACACATTAACTTTCATACAGGAAACTTTCATTGCAGTTTCCTTGGGAAACGGTCTGCAAAATAATTCATCGTTTGATTAACATCAACAAGAACATCATAGTGGATGTGCATCAGTGCAAGCGAGGAGAGGCGTTCTTGGCCCATACCGGCCCGCACGAAGGTTTCCAGGCGTCGTAGAGCGCTGGCACTTCTTTCGCGTTCGCATGACGTTACGGGGATTGTACAGGCCAATTGCAACAACACATAGTTGTTGGACAATGATTTTCGGTGGCATTCCTTGATTGCCTTTGCACAGCTGTTTGGGCATTACTTTGGCTCTTTGCCGCAATAGCGCTGCTCCCATCGACGCAACTCTTCTGGTAGCACGCTAGGAGATGGCAGATCACCTTTGTATATGGCGACTGCTTCTGCAAGTTCAGCTTTCTGCTTGTACAACAGTGCTGGGACCAAGCCTAGGAGTGAAGTACTTCTCTGGGATAATGCTGAAATCCACCCTCAGAAAAGTGATCGTATTTGCAGGTTTTAATTCTGTGCAAATTTAATTGAACATTGAACTGAAAGTACTTACTGATTGCTGTGCAGCTGGTTTAGCGAGAAAACGGAGGTGGGTATAAGGGGTTCGAACGGAAGGGGGGTTGTTCGTTTTTATAGTTTTTATATTTGATTAGTCCGAACCTCCCAAACAAACGTTATTATATATTTGGTTTTAATTTAATTCTGATCAGATTTCACTGAGCAGCTAAAAGTAATTATCGATTGCTATGCTGCTTTTTTTTAGCATGAAAACGATGGTGGGATGAGGGGTTCGTTATTGAAGGGGGGGGTTCGTTCGAACCCCACTGGTTACGAGCATGGATTATCAAAGGGTGTCACAAGAACGATATCTTGAAACGAATGTGCTCATTGGAATTTCTGAACAGCGGCAAAATCTAATGGTTGAGTTATGATTATTTATACCGTGAAACGTTTTTCTTCTTCACACGTGCTAATTTTCAAAAAACGTTACTACAACTGCGAAGAGATGTCACGAGTAACACAATTCCAGTTAACTTTACGACTGTTGTCGGTGGCCCAGGTGTCAACCTTGTTATTCGTCACACGTGCAAAAAACAAGGTTCCCTTAAATACGTCAATAGATAAAATGCTAATTTTTTATTTCTGTCATAGCATTGTTTCTCACATTTACGAAACCTGTTTGTCACTAACATTCATAGCAAGAGTAAGTGGTTCAAAATGATTGTTTATAGCGTGAAACATTTTCTTTCTTCACACGTGCTAATTTTCAAAAAAGTTACTACATCTGCGAAGAGATGCCACGACTAACACAATTTGTAAAACTTCAGTTAACTTTGTGACTGTTGTCGGTGGCCCAGGTGTCAACCTTGTTATCTGCCACACGTACAAAAACAGTTGTTGAAGAGAACAAATCGTGTGACTGTGTCTTTAATGGTGCAACTTGGGGAGAACTCTGTCGACACGTTTTTCCCGACATAAATTGTACGGATATTGAAAAAGTACATGTTTTAAATATATAACCTGTCAGAACAATCTCATCTTTATTTGCGAATTGTTTTTATTATATTGACTGACTTTAATTAAAAAAGGAATGTTCGGATTGCATGAAGGCTGTCTTAAAAATAAAAAAGGAACGTTGGGATCGTATAAAGGAAGTCTTATTTTAACAATATTGCCACCCAGAGAATTAACTCTAGATGGCAGGTGGACAAGGAAGCCTTTTGACTTATCGAGAGTCCGCCCCTTTTACCTACGTGTATCCCGCCCTTCACACTACGAACACCCACACAATCATCTGTTCCATTCATTTACAGTCCATTGTGAAAATTAGGACTTTCTTATATTTAATCTATAGTTCTCCTTTACTAATGTAACTTCATGTCCTCTAGTCCTATCTTGCTTAACTGAAAACAAATATTTCTATCAATATTTTTATAACCATTTAAACAATATTTTAAACACTTCTATCGGATCTCCTTTCAATCTCCTTGTGTCTAGTGTTGTTAAATCACATTCTTTTAGCCGTATTTCGTAACTAAGATCCCTCAGTTTGATATAATTTTAGTCGCTCTAATATATGTCCTTCTTGCAATATGGCCTCCACGCTTGTATACCATATTCTAAATGAGGATTAACTATTATTTTGTACAGCGGTGTTATTAGTTCTTTTTTCTTATACGTTAGCGTATCGCGCTTAATTAAACCAAGGATTTAATTTCCGTTTTGAACCTGCAATTCCGCATTGTTCTGAAACCTTCACATCAGCACTAATGGTTAATCACAAGTCCTTTTCTTTTACAGTAGTACTTAGTACAGTACCTCCCATTATATATTGTATATCTTCGTTCCCACGTCCTGTGTGGAGGCATTTATATTTCACAAAATTGGACAACATTTGCCACTTTTCAGACTATTTGATCATCTTGTAAATGCTGTCTATCTCCATCACGTTTAATCCTTTTAAACATTTTTGTATCATCCGCAAATATCAACACCTTACTTGTTATATCATTGTTTAAATCGTTGATATACATTAAGAATACTATAGGTCCTAGTACTGATCCCTGTGGTACCCCACTCAAAACTGATTTCCAGTTTTAAGCCTCCCCATCAACTACTACCCGTTGTCTTCTGTCAATTTTCCAGTTAATTAAACCATTTCCTATGCCATGGGCCTTTAGTTTATTTGTCGAAAGCTTTGTGAAAATCTAAGTAGATGATGATGAGTAATGGCAAGGAACGCTGGGATCGCTAGAAATCTGGCTGACAAATTATCTAACGTCAGAATCACCTGAAGGCTATTTTCGAAATGAAAAGGAATGTTGGGATCGTCTGAAGGCTGTCTCGTAGATGGTTACGATTGTTGGGATCGTCTGAAGGCTGCCTTGTAGATAATCATGAATGTTGGGATCGTCTGAAGGCTGTATTGTAGATGATCATGGTTGTTGGGATCGTCTGAAGGCTGTCTTGTAGATGATCATGATTGTTGGAATCGTCTGAACGCTGTCTTGTAGATTATTATGATTGTTGGGATCGTCTGAAGGCTGTCTTGTAGATGATTATGATTGTTGGGATCGTCTGAAGGCTGTCTTGTAGATGATCATGATTGTTGGGATCGTCTGAAGACTGTCTTGTAGATGATCATGATTGTTGGGATCGTCTGAAGACTGTCTTGTAGATGATCATGATTGTTGGGATCGTCTGAAGGCTGTCTTGTAGATGATCATGATTGTTGGGAATGTCTGAAGGCTGTCTTGTAGATGATCATGATTGTTGGGATCGTCTGAAGACTGTCTTGTAGATGATTATGATTGTTGGGATCGTCTGAAGGCTGTCTTGTAGATGATCATGATTGTTGGAATCGTCTGAACGCTGTCTTGTAGATGATTATGATTGTTGGGATCGTCTGAAGGCTGTCTTGTAGATGATCATGATTGTTGGGATCGTCTGAACGCTGTCTTGTAGATGATCATGATTGTTGGGATCGTCTGAAGGCTGTCTTGTAGATGATTATGATTGTTGGGATCGTCTGAAGACTGTCTTGTAGATGATCATGATTGTTGGGATCGTCTGAACGCTGTCTTGTAGATGATCATGATTGTTGGGATCGTCTGAAGGCTGTCTTGTAGATGATTATGATTGTTGGGATCGTCCGAAGGCTGTCTTGTAGATGATTATGATTGTTGGGATCGCCCGAAGGCTGTCTTGTAGATGATTATGATTGTTGGGATCGTCTGAAGGCTGTCTTGTAGATGATCATGATTGTTGGGATCGTCTGAACACTGTCTTGTAGATGATCATGATTGTTGGGATCGTCTGAAGGCTGTCTTGTAGATGATTATGATTGTTGGGATCGTCTGAACGCTGTCTTGTAGATGATTATGATTGTTGGGATCGTCTGAAGGCTGTCTTGTAGATGATCATGATTGTTGGGATCATCTGAAGGCTGCTTATAGATGATTATGATTGTTGTGATCGTCTGAAGGCTGTCTTGTAGATGATCATGGTTGTTGGGATCGTCTGAACGCTTTCTTGTAGATGATCATGATTGTTGGGATCGTCTGAAGGCTGTCTTGTAGATGATCATGATTGTTGGGATCGTCTGAAGGCTGTCTTGTAGATGATTATGATTGTTGGGATCGTCTGAAGACTGTCTTGTAGATGATTATGATTGTTGGGATCGTCTGTAGGCTGTCTTGTAGATGATCATGATTGTTGGTATCGTCTGAACGCTGTCTTGTAGATGATTATGATTGTTGGAATCGTCTGAAGGCTGTCTTGTAGATGATCATGATTGTTGGGATCGCCTGAAGGCTGTCTTGTAGATGATCATGATTGTTGGGATCGTCTGAAGGCTGTCTTGTAGATGATTATGATTGTTGGGATCGTCTGAAGACTGTCTTGTAGATGATCATGATTGTTGGGATCGTTTGAAAGCTGTCTTGTAGATGATCATGATTGTTGGGATCGTCTGAAGGCTGTCTTGTAGATGATTATGATTGTTGGGATCGTCTGTAGGCTGTCTTGTAGATGATCATGATTGTTGGAATCGTCTGAACGCTGTCTTGTAGATGATTATGATTGTTGGGATCGTCTGAAGGCTGTCTTGTAGATGATCATGATTGTTGGGATCGTCTTAACGCTGTCTTGTAGATGATCATGATTGTTGGGATCGTCTGAAGGCTGTCTTGTAGATGATTATGATTGTTGGGATCGTCTGAAGACTGTCTTGTAGATGATCATGATTGTTGGGATCGTCTGAACGCTGTCTTGTAGATGATCATGATTGTTGGGATCGTCTGAAGGCTGTCTTGTAGATGATTATGATTGTTGGGATCGTCCGAAGGCTGTCTTGTAGATGATTATGATTGTTGGGATCGCCCGAAGGCTGTCTTGTAGATGATTATGATTGTTGGGATCGTCTGAAGGCTGTCTTGTAGATGATCATGATTGTTGGGATCGTCTGAACACTGTCTTGTAGATGATCATGATTGTTGGGATCGTCTGAAGGCTGTCTTGTAGATGATTATGATTGTTGGGATCGTCTGAACGCTGTCTTGTAGATGATTATGATTGTTGGGATCGTCTGAAGGCTGTCTTGTAGATGATCATGATTGTTGGGATCGTCTGAAGGCTGCTTATAGATGATTCTGATTGTTGTGATCGTCTGAAGGCTGTCTTGTAGATGATCATGGTTGTTGGGATCGTCTGAACGCTTTCTTGTAGATGATCATGATTGTTGGGATCGTCTGAAGGCTGTATTGTAGATGATCATGATTGTTGGGATCGTCTGAAGGCTGTCTTGTAGATGATTATGATTGTTGGGATCGTCTGAAGACTGTCTTGTAGATGATTATGATTGTTGGGATCGTCTGAAGGCTGTCTTGTAGATGATCATGATTGTTGGTATCGTCTGAACGCTGTCTTGTAGATGATTATGATTGTTGGAATCGTCTGAAGGCTGTCTTGTAGATCATCATGATTGTTGGGATCGTCTGAAGACTGTCTTGTAGATGATCATGATTGTTGGGATCGTCTGAAGGCTGTCTTGTAGATGATTATGATTGTTGGGATCGTCCGAAGGCTGTCTTGTAGATGATTGTGATTGTTGGGATCGCCCGAAGGCTGTCTTGTAGATGATTATGATTGTTGGGATCGTCTGAAGGCTGTCTTGTAGATGATCATGATTGTTGGGATCGTCTAAACGCTGTCTTGTAGATGATCATGATTGTTGGGATCGTCTGAACGCTGTCTTGTAGATGATTATGATTGTTGGGATCGTCTGAACGCTGTCTTGTAGATGATTATGATTGTTGGGATCGTCTGAAGGCTGTCTTGTAGATGATCATGATTGTTGGGATCGTCTGAAGGCTGCTTGTAGATGATTATGATTGTTGGGATCGTCTGAAGGCTGTCTTGTAGATGATCATGGTTGTTGGGATCGTCTGAACGCTTTCTTGTAGATGATCATGATTGTTGGGATCGTCTGGAGGCTGTCTTGTAGATGATCATGATTGTTGGGATCGTCTGAAGGCTGTCTTGTAGATGATTATGATTGTTGGGATCGTCTGAAGGCTGTCTTGTAGATGACCATGATTGTTGGGATCGTCTGAACGTTGTCTTGTAGATGATCATGATTGTTGAGATCGTCTGAAGGCTGTCTTGTAGATGATCATGATTGTTGGGATCGTCTGAAGGCTGTCTTGTAGATAATTATGATTGTTGTGATCGTTTGAACGCTGTCTTGTAGATGATTATAATTGTTGGGATCGTCCGAAGGCTGTCTTGTAGATGATTATGATTGTTGGGATGGTCCGAAGGCTGTCTTGTAGATGATTATAATTGTTGGGATCGTCTGAAGGCTGTCTTGTAGATGATCATGATTGTTGGTATCGTCCGAAGGCTGTCTTGTAGATGATTATGATTGTTGGGATCGTCTGAAGGCTGTCTTGTAGATGATCACGATTGTTTGGATCATCTGAAGGTTGTCTTGTAGATGATTATGATTGTTGGGATCGACTGAAGGCTGTCTTACAATTAACGATGGGATAACTTAAAAGCTGTCTTACATATGATAAGGATTGTTGGGATCACATGAGCATCAACGAGCCTGATTCGAGATGGGAAAACACAATTGAGAATGGAATTTAAACCAGCTTCCCCAAAAATTCATGCAAATGTGTAAGTAATAGCTAAGACCATATAACAACTATTCCCGGTTTCTCATGACAACGTTGGCAACAACTAAATGGGGGATGCGGTTTTTATTTTTGAATTCTGGTGGAGGTGTTAGCGAATGTTAAACGGGGGCTTATCTCATCAACAACCAACAACGTAATATGTCTATCGAGTGTATTTCGTACATGCTGCACGTAAGTGCATTAATTGGGTCTGATACGAATCATACTATACACTTGTTGCAGAGAAACACGCATTTAGAAGAATAACTACTAGCCGTTGAGATGGATATCTTTAGATCAAAACCGCACATTCTACATATGCACATTATATAATATATAAATGTGATACATACGTGACAATATCTTTTGTTCGCTCAGTCATTGTATGTTGTAAAGCAGTCTGCGGAGTGCTAAATGTTTGTCTAAAATGCAGTCCATGCACTTAAAAGAGTGTTGATCCTTTTGCACACGCGCATCGTAATCACGCAAGTATATCAAGTAGACTGCTGACTTGACCTAATTAGAGTATTAGTAACTCAAGACGGCACATTTATTGTACTGTTTACCTTTCAAATTAATCAGCCGGGGCTTGGGATGACCTTTACGATCAATCACCTGTTCGCAATCCGTAGTCGATTGCGGTGGCGCAATGCGAGATCGTCGGCCTCTTAATCGAAAAGTTCCGCGTTCGAATCCTCACGTTGCCGTTTTGAACCTTCGGCCAGTTCGTTCACTATGCATTGCTCGATCTAGTCCAGTCATCTGTGCGAATGAGTATCTGGCAATATATAGTGGTGGGTATTTACGCACGAATATTCTTTGCGCAGTAATTTCAGCGTGGCTGAATACTTCCCAGAGAAGTCGAGATGGTGTTCGATTGAACAGGTCTACCAGGAAGTAAAGTGTGAAGCGCTTTGAAAAGACCTAAAAACCAAATACCGCGCTGTGTAAGAACTTTAGTTTACCTTACCTTTTTAAGATTGATGTCACTCAGAACCGTAATTTTTAAGAGGTTTATAAAACGGTAACAGAAAATAGCCGGATAAGGCGTTCTGCCGTCAATGCAAACTTGAAAAGACCTGACCCAACAATGCTGGATTACGTATTTTTAGATTAACGGAAACCCTGCGCGGGGAATTTCTGCACTGTCATACGAAGCGAATATTAATGACCTCCCCCGAGGGGGACGGGGAACAACCAACAGTAAAGCACGTGGAGCGTTTATGTCCAAAACATTTTCGTTGACGCTAAACGCACTTTAATTGCGCAGAGCGCTGGTGCGTAGTTCACAAATCACCCGGAGTTCACAAATCACCGTCGGCAGCGTAACGACTGATACACAGAGCAGGTGTAATGCGTCGAACTCGGACCTTGAACGATACCGAGTGTTTTCCAGTTCTTTACGTATTACGTATTACGTAATGTGTTTGTTTTTGTTCACGTGACTGTGTCAGTGGTTTGATAGGTGTCGTGATATAGATCTAGTCATCTGACAATCAAGTGGTGAAAGGCCTACTGCGTGATGCATTCCTTACGTATAGTCCTAACTTACTTAACCCTCTTCGATCCTACAGAGAGCAGAAACAAGATGTTGTTGTTTCTGTTTTTGTAACAGTCTTGGTTTTATGAGATGAGGTCGTTGGTCTCGACCCGCCTGGATGGCCGTTGGGTTTCTTGTTGTCAGGTCTTCAATGCCTTCAACCGTTCGACATGGATAGTTCTACCACAAACCGAACCTTCCTCCGGCTTATATAGCCACCCCCAAAATTGGCTTTCTATAGATTCGGCCACAGTCCTATATAACGGAAGAATTTGATTACATTTCGCAGTTTACTTCAGTTATTAGTTACATCGAAAACTAGACCTAGACCCGAACCCATCAAAACTTCCGCTGGTCAGATTCATAACCTAAAAATGCTCAGCAACGACGGGAGTATAATTTCTACACAGAAATGTAAAATGTAGATTATTAAGTATAACTGAAAACATCAATCTGGAAAAAGACTTCATACCATCTAGATGAAAACATGTTTCTTCGTGTAGTAGCTATATTTAGGTTGAATAATTACCCCAAATTATACTATATTCTCAATACAACTGGCATTCTTAATGCGTATAAGTACGCCACAGTCGTGTTACGAGGTATTCCTAACAAACGTTTAGACTGTTCGTTTACAATCTCTTTCTACAAAAGTTATATAACAACTGTTATATAACACAGGCGTGTCGAGTGTCTACGATGTTGCCCCTTTGGAAAGGCATTTCTAGAAATCGTAGTTGTAGTTGGCTCAATGGGATGTTTACAAAGATCTTCGAATTTGACCGAGATTTGGAGTTGTGTTGAGAAGGTGCAGCTACAGAAGCACTTTACATAGGTAGGCAAGGAAAAAATGATGTTTGTTACAGAGTATGAAATGTGTATGTTCAAACGCACGCACATGCACACATTCGCACGCACGCACTCACGCACGCACAAACGCAGACACACACACACGCACGCACTCACTCACGCACATACGCATACACACAGGCACGCACACACGCACGCACGCACACACACACTCACAAATGGGCGCACGCAGGTATGTAGGCTCGCATGCATACCACTTATAAACACGCTCCCAAACAGGCACATACCACACACATATCGCATGCACGTGTGGTATATAGCCTATCTTATGGCAGGCAGGATAGATGCAAATGCTTTCCATTAATATGTATCGCATAACCGTTTAACATTTTGGAGACAGAGATGCATCTTGAAAAATCGAAACATAAGCGATATCACAAATCAACCAAACGTTCTGGATAAACGGGTGTGATAAACACAACGTTTTTGTTTTTAAAACTCACTCCATTGATTATGCGTTGTACGAGACATCATAATTTCCTAATAAAAGGTTTGAAAAAAATCAAGATTAAAAATATGCTGATGTTTCTTTAAATCGAGTTTAATCGACAACTGCCTTGTGATATAAATCATGAATTATTCAGCTGATTTACATAAAACAACCGAATAACGATGTCCTTCGAAACGTAGTATCAACACACAATGTTCAACATCCATAAACAGCAGTTTCTGACATAACGAACCGATTATTTTGTGCACGAGGCACATAATCAAAGCAAACACGTCTGTCGTCATGTCTCGGAACTCTTCGAGCTACATACCTGCGATGTTTAAAAGCATTTAAGGTACGATGACAGCCACATTACCTGTTTAGTATGTTACTGTTGAATTTGATTGTTTTGTGCCTCGAGGCGTGCAAACATACAACTTGCGACTAATAACTACCTGTCGTACATTATTCAAACTACGTAACGCCATGGAAGACACGAGTCAAGACGCAATATATCGAATTTTTACGGCAACGACCATGCTGGCAGTGACACGTGTTTAACCTGTTGAAATCGCGCTTCTGTGATTAATAGCATTACAGTGCGGTGCAAAACCGTCGTTTCCTCGCTGACAAAGTAACTTTGTCATATTGGTTAGTAAGCACACTCATTGGTGATTGCATTGTTATACTATTTTGTAAGCAAATTGATACGGTATAATGAACTCATTTAACAACAGCACTTTGTAACTGAATTTGTGCTAATGTTGAGTATGTATCGTCTAGTAACGGTTTATGTTCTGCTGATGAACATGAGTATTGATGAATGATGCAAACGTGTTTAATATTATACAGTCTCAGTTATTGTCTGCGCTATTTCAGGCCAGCCATTACTAGGTACAGCGTATGTTGTTAACAAGACAAAACTCGTTCGATATCTGCACCTGTCACCAGTGTAGTCGTTAAAGCTGTTATTGGAAAGTTATATTTGAAGTACTCTGGATGATGTTTACACCGGCAAACAGAGACACGACACAAGAGACAACGCAACACTATAAAAAGCATTTTATCGTATTCAACAATGCGTTGCTTAGATGCAGGCAAAGCTAACGAAATTACAATGCAATAACGGTGTATTGTTGATAGAATGTAGTGACGTGTGCAATTACAGTGTATCGTTAATGCAACAATTGACGTGTGCAACACTAGGCCTACTGCAACGTTGATAGAACAGTGACTTGTACAACTTTGCCTCATTGCATTGTACGTACGGAGCTAAACGTTGGTCGTACTCTGATTGACGGTATTGCTTTATTCATTGTTATCTATTCATACACATACAATATGGGAAATCGATGTCTGCAGATATGAGCTAAGAACTGTCTAAGACGCCTTTTGACATTTCTGGTAAGAAGGATGGAAGTAGACATCGCAGTAGTAATCTATTAGACTGACACGATTTTTATATTTATATTTTCAGCACCCGATAAAACACTCTTCGTCGCCTTACTTAGAGACACATGTTTAAAGATGCCATATAACCAAAAAATGCTAAGAGCAACTAATGGCAATGTGACTTAAATACATGATGTGCTTAAATTCGATGACAGCCATGACGCCATATGTGGCTTGCTGCAGTAAATTTTGCAAACTATAAAACAATCATCTTGGCAGCCTTATATTGAATACAATATGCAACCTACAATGTTGACGTATAATGTATGACAAGAAACACGCGACAGTTATGTGGAAATGTCAGACACTTATGTCTTGGTTGACGCCGACGCAAGTTACCTCACCACATTTCCGCTGTGGTAAGCCGGTTAACCTAAGCGGTCTAACTTCACTTGTACGGTAATTGCGTTGCTTGGGACAAAAACGATCATGTATAAAAGCGCGCTTTGCGAACAACTGTACGTCATAAACTGGCCTAAAGCTAAGATAGTTAAAAAATTCTGGGCAAACATGACACGACAATAGGACAAGCAAAGACGTGAAACGTGCGCTGTGTCTATTGTCCCCTGTGTTGCACGCGGAACACCCCAACCAGGGTCCGCCTCGCTCAGTCCCCTGTGGTTTCGCCACTCACACCGAGGGTGTGGTGTTCAATAAACTGCCACCATTCGCAACCTCCCACACAATTATAAATGAACGGAAAGTATGGTGGTGGAGAAACGAAGCAAAGAAAACTTGATTTATCTAAAAAACAATACCCATACACGTGGCATTCCTTGAACTAGTGCGACAACACAATGGCATTTGGTGGCAAGACAAGACTAATGTCCGTTATCTGGCGAACAAAACTAGAAATACACTAATTTAAAGAGTGTGTGACGTCAGAGCACGGCTGGCCATGCAGAACCCTAGGGTTTCAGCTACTGTAATACGTTTTACTTATGACTCAAATATAATAAAATAACAATAAAAACAATATGAACTTGGCGATGTTTTATTACTCAACCCAAGCGTGACCTTGTGGTTTGGTTGTTTATGGCAATACTACATAGGCCCGTGCTAGTAAAAAAAGAAACGTATGTTGTTTTGTTGGTCAAGAATGAATTATTTGACAAAATATGCGTCAATCCTTTCAACTGTGCTGGACAACAGTGGTCCAATTGAGGTTATTGTGCTGAAACGAGATCGCTGAGCAAAATCAATTTTTCAATAGCTTTCCGATTACGTAAGATGGTATGAATATTTCTATATTATCTATATATTATTAATACTTTAACCATTCAGTCGGATCATTGGACCATTGGCCTCTGCTCTACCAACTGGCGATGTAAGAGGAACGAGTTAAAGGTTAAATACAGCAGTGGTGACAATTGCTGCCTTTGGTTTGTTGCTTCACGAGTTGGTGTAAGCTAGTTACTCTTATTACGCAATGCAACAACGGAGGACATATACTTTGTCAGAGTTGTAATAAACGGTTATTTTTTAACAGCGTGTAGTTTATGACTCTAGAAGGCATGAAATCATTTAGCGTTGAGCAATAGTAGAATATCAAACGATGCCACGAGTTGGAGCGAGGTCATGCAACTGGGGAGGTCACTGCAGACATACATACAGGTAACATATGTTGCAGGAACATTGAGTTGGCACATCTGACAGCGCACGAACAAAAGTGATGACCGCCATTGGCCATCTAGATGTCGATTGCTGCAGAAATGATGTCCGCATTCCTGAACGGAAAAGTCCATAGCCCATCATCAGATGCTGAGCTTGTTTCAGCAGGCAAATGCCCCATGTCTTGTCACACGGAGTGTGCAAGGGTGCACTAGAGCTGTACCAGACATTGGTCAGATGCGCTGCTTCGCAACACAGAAAATTCGCATAATGTTACGAACAATCGATTGCTGTCCGTTTAACATATTGTACGAACCCTAAACACGGTAATTAAGGACCCTTAGCCAACGGAAAATTTCAAAAAATAAAGGCGTTACTTTTCTTGTGAAGCGTTGTAAATTAATCTCTGTACATTTGGGCCCAAGATGCAAACCGTATAGGAGGAAAACGTTAACATGCATACGCAACAGCTCGATTGTAGTTAGATTATACGCGCGGCGTCGTAGAGCAAGTTTGTTTCCGTCTGTGTAGCTATCTGCAGCACATACAGTTCCGTAGCATTGTTCACTTTCTAATTTTCCTTTATCTAAGATATATTTACAATGCAACTGTATCTGTGATTACGCTGCCGAACCGCTATATCTATAACTACAGTAGATAGTGAATTGGTTGATGTGATATTTTTTATTAAAAATAAATTGCGTTAAAAGTTTATTTTCATCCTAACCAAGTGACGGCCATTTATTTATGGCCATATTATTGGCTAATAATCCTTCTTTTTTTGTGGTATAGAAGAAGGGAATGTAAGTCGTTATTAATCACGCGGAACCTAGCCTTCCGCTGACACGAATGACCTTTGATAACAACCGAACCATGACGAACTGTGAACGCTCAAATTTAATTTGGAATATGACTTCAAATATTGTCGTGCCCTGACGACTTTCGACAGTAATTAGGCGTCAGTTTCAAAACATTGAGGCAAAGTAAACGCACTGTCGACACCTTGTGACGGTGTGGTCCATAACCATGAATACAGTGGACGTCAGCCGCGTCTTGGCAGTTGTCAAGTTAGCTAAGTTGTTATAATTTAGTAGTCGAGGCGTGACACGCTCCAACGATTTTATCGTTAATTCACACCTTAATAAAGCTAAGGAGATCAACTATTGTTCTGGCCACTGGCATAGTTTAAGTTAGCTTTTGAAAAAATGTATACAGCATAGTTGACTGTAAACATCTTGCGAGAATGCATGACATTGACGAATGCTTTTTTGGATTCAATACTTTAAGAGTAAAGACGTTTTCAAAAAGTTCGACAAATATTATACACTTTCAGATTTAAGTTTTTCGCTCTAAGCATCGTTTGTTCCGTAACGTATAGGCGAGTTATCTGTTCTCCATAAGGCAGCTATTAGTGAATACACAGTTTTACGGGCGATGTCATCTATGTATATAGAAGCAGTTAAAACTTAACAGGATAGGGGAAACACTAATACTTTACAGTAATTGTGATATCCATTAGCGAATACAACATTGATACGTTTGCATACGTTATTTCAAAACAGACTTTCTTGAATTTTACGGGCAACGTAATCTATATATCTAGGAGCAGCTATAACTTAACATGATAGGGGCAACACTAATACTTTTTTTTACAGTAATTGTACGTTTAGGACCGAATCAACACCGGGATAGGATTGGCGACCAAAACACACTACGGTTAATGGACAGTTTCTCATTGCTTCAAACGTCCAGCAGCAACTCCATTGCGGCAACGATTGAGATAAATGAAACTTGTAGGCTATACAAGTAAATGTTACTTGTACAGCACCGTATATCCGGATATAAAACCTGTCCAGATGGACTTAAAATACAATATAATCACTGTAATAAAATAGTTTTAAATGAAGAATAAACATGATATACGATAAGTGTTGCGATACGTTAGGACCTTAGAACGTGTAGCTGAAACAGCATATTAGTTAAGTCTCAATCATGTTGTGATTATATCGCGTCATGCAGACCTAATTGCAATTGCTGCTTCTTTGTTGATGATATTCTAGCGAACCCTGGCTTCTGACTTTCCAATACTGCCGCTCCGTCAATGTCACCGGTCGATCGATATTAGTTATGTTGAACGAATTAATGGTTTATTTGACCAATGCTTTTAAATTGTCACTTTTTATTAGTCAGCATTAGTTCAGCTATATATGACTAAAGAAGAGGTTTCGTGCTTTTTGATAGTTACCTGAAACAAAATAAACATGGTAGACTCCACGACACTTCATTGTTTCGTTGCCATACACAATGTAATTTGGGATTGCAGTTTTGTTACGATATATTGCCAGAACGTGGTCAATCTGGTTGAATCTAGTTGAATCCTATTCATCTTGAAATTCATCATCATTACTTGTGGGATGCAACAAGTTGATTGTTTAATATGAATGAAACTTCAGCATCACGGTTTTACGTTTTATTTTGCGTATGGCTTCTTTATTTCCCGTAGTTTTCCTGTCATGGGTATGTGTCCATAATATTATATATCGTTAAATATGGTTACATTTTGTTAAATCGTGTTAAGTCTGGCTAAACTGACGGTGTACAACGGGAAGCTATTTATCCTGGTACTATTACCAGGTAGTACCTGGCCCGAGAGTATGATTCCTGGTAACGTGGCAGACAAGGCTGCTATAAACCACACTTGCAAGATACATTAATCAGGGTAAAGGTTAATGCTGAATTCCAATGGGCTCGTTTATATCGTAAACACGACTTGGCGAACTGGAAAGTTCACGAGCTCCTCCAGTTGACCACTTTTAACAAGATTTAAGAAAATTGCCACCCAGATAATTAACTCTAGATGGCAGATGGACAAGGAAGCCTTTTGGCCTATCGAGAGTCCAACCTTTTTTATCTGCGTTTATCTCGCCCTTCTGGGGTACCTACGTGTCAATTTTATTGTTAAATATATTCACACTACTATCACCCACACAATCAGCAGATACACTGTTCCATTCATTTACAGTCCATTGTGAAAATGATAACTTTCTTATATCTAATCTACACAGCTACGTAACCAATGTAACTTCATATTCCTTAGTCTTTCTATCTTTCTTAACTGAAAAAAATGTCTATCAATATCTTCATAACCATTCGACATTTAAAAAACTTCTATCTGATCTCCTCTCAATCGCCTGGTCTCTAGTTTGTTAAACCACATTCTTTTAGGCGTATTTTGTAACTCAGATCTTTCAGTGTTGGTATCATTTTAGTCGCTCTCCTCTTTCTGATATATCTAAGTCTTTCTTGCGATATGGCTTCCACGTTGTATTATTAGTTCTTTTTCGTTATACGCTATTTCACCTAATTAACCCAAGGATTTGATTTCCCTTTGAAGCTGCAATTCCGCACTGCTCTGACACCTTCATATCAGCACTAATTGTTAACTTGTAAATTTATGCAACTGGGTCAAATAGGGGTTACTAAGTCGTATTCACGGTATACACCAGGTGATTGGAACGCAGCATTAATTCTTATATAGCGCAGTATCCAGTCTTCAGGACTGCTCAAAGTGCTTTACACTTTATTCCCTGGCAGACCTGTTCAGTTGAACACCATCTCGACTTATCTGGGAAGCCACGCTGCAATTAATGCACAAAGACTATTCGTTTAAAAATATCCACCATTATCTTTAGCAAGTTACTCATTCATACAGCTGAGTGACCTGACGCATTGTACAGTAAAAGAAGTTGTCCAATGTTCGACACCGCCGCACAGGATTCGAACCCGGATTCTCTCAGTCGAGACTCTTACGCTGAGCAACAGCGCTCCACACAGTTGACTACTTCACCCTAAACAGCCTCGAAGTGCGGACTATTCCAGTTGTTGAGATACCCATCCCACAACAGACGCATCCCTGATACGACTGTACAGTGGCACGTAAACGTACAGAGGTAAACTGATACAGCGACGATAAGAAATAAGATATCCTGAGCGGCGCAGTGGCCTGGTGCCATGGAACCATCACCCGATAGACTAGCGATCGACTCACCTTGAGCGCAGCGATGAGTCGGTAGCCATCTGGACTGTTTATCAATACCGGAGAGAGTGAGAGAGAATCCCTAGCGCGTGCTCGACACTAAGGCACACAAGACAGATGATGGCAGCGCAACTGGAGTCCTGCTTTATATAGCGCCCGGCGCAGTGGAAGAAACACCAACGCACGCTGCTAGCAGACCAAGCCTCGGCCTAGGGGTCAGACCACAACTATAATGTTCCGCGGCGTTTCAGAATGTAGTGCCTAATAATTCATTAGACTAATTTCACTTAATGTATTCGACGGAAACTCAGTTTCTTTATCAAACACGGTCGGCTAGTTTAAAACGTATCTCAATTGTTAAACGGTTAATTAAAACGTCAATCAATAGTTATACTAAAATGAAAATGCGCATACATTTTTGTGGTGATGAGTTGATTAATTTAAGTGTTTTATTCGACAAGAAGTCTCTATGAAGCAAGGTTGGCCAGTTTGTTAGATATACACACAGTGAGACGGTGCGTTACGAAAACGCGTTTTGATTATATACCTGCCAACCTTTTTGAAATCTGGGATATTCAACTGCGGTTCAGCACACTTCCCGTGTCGCGATGTATCGTCGCGTTGTCTCGGTATTTGACATCGGATGATGGGGGGAGGGGGGTGCTGTTGGAGATTTTTCGCCGGACATTCAGCGGTTCAGTACGTCTCACCACGTCTCCCGTGGTGTCGCGCTGTCTCGAAGACGGGGGGAGTTGCTTTGGAGATTTTCAGCGAAAATCCGGAAGATTTGCGTGTATTCCGGGAAACTCCAGGAAATTTCGGGAGAGTTGGCAGGTATATGATTTTTGTGATGACGTTCCCGAAAACAAGAGATGCATGGCGCATTGCAGTTTTGCAAAACGTATTTTGGCAGTAGTTATTGTTGCTGGTCTCCTCTTGCTTGCTGAAGGCAGGTACTGAGGTTGGCACTTGGTGCTTGTGATAGTTTGTCTTACTTGTACAGTATACACGACGTTACTAAAATATACAACTGTGGTATTTTGACCAATATGTTCAGCATGTTGACAACGTGATGATAATGGATGTCTTAAAGATTGTGTAACGTTCGAAAAAATCGTATTTCTACGAACATGCACAATTAATCATTATTGATGTCTGACATCTTACGGAGCACTCTCCACAAGTAAATCCCCATCGACAGTGGCGTGCACAGCCAGCACAAAGCCTTTCATCACTCTCAGGGAAGAGTAACTTCTGGTTCAATGTTTTCCTATACGTCTCATTTCCAGCAAAGTTTCTTTCAACATGTCAACGTAAAAGGTAACGTAGGAATTATAGCGAATATTACAATTATTACCAAAAATTGAAAAATAATTATGTCGTAAATATGGAAATTTACGATTACACATCAAACATTTGCAATTGCATAGATATTTCAGTCCCACGGGCAAGCACATTTACTGTTTTGCTTAAACAGAAACGTCAGGATTATGTCAGAGATCCCCAAACAGTTATATGGACAGTATGTTCTTGCCTTGTTCACACAGACAAGTATAACCGACCTAACGTTATACCGGTTTATGACGTACAATGGTTCGCAACGCTACTAACCTTTTCTACAATTGTTCCAAGCTGTACGTAATCACCGCTTAGGTAAACCGTTTAAGCTATCTGTGAAGACAACTTAATATATAGCGACATATAATGTTCTTACACAGGATGACATCCGTCCATCTGATTGCTCAAATCCCCTTACATTGGCTCCATGCATACCTGATCATTACAACATGTATATAATATTCACCCATGTTGCAGTTTTCGCGCGAAAGTCACTCAATCACATATTTCCACCACAGTCTGTATCCAGGAACTAATTTTCACAATTGGCTGATTTTATGCAACGTCTAGAATTCGAAACCCGGTCCTGTAGATTGAGTCTCAATACCCTTCTATAGCACATTTTCACGTTAACGGCAAGTAGTAAACAACGTGTTTGCGTACACCCGTGTTAGCATATTATGGTCATTAGTCTTTGTAAATTCTTTATTACTTGGGTCCAATAATTTCACAAAGATCATGAATCATCAACGTGAATTCAATGTATATCATTGGTAAAGACCACATACTGATATCGCGTGTAACCATTTAATAAACAGCAGGTATATAATTTGAGATCGCCATCTCCCGCAGTTTCGGACGTTATTAAATGTGTGCGCTGCGCCACCATTTATAGCAACTGTTTGCGGCATCGCGTAATAATTAATGAGCACAGCTTAATTATAATTTTTATTATTGTCAAGCCGGACCAAGTTCGGCACACATTTACGATATCGGCGGCACTTCAAAGCCGGGAGCTTAGTGACAGAATACGCCCCTGGTACAGACATATACTTATTGAATACGCCCTTGGTACAGACATATACTTACTGATTACGCCATTGGTACAGACATATACTTACTGAATACGTCCTTTGTACAGACATATACTTACTGAATACGTCCTTGGTACAGACATATACTTACTGAACACGTACGACAAACGGCACGATTCTACAGCCAGTGTCATGATTTAGGTAACACTATGGCGGTGAATTGAGCTCATAATTTACTACATGTTTATCATGCAGGCAATTCGTCACTCACCACCAACACTACACACCCGACACCAGCTCAGGTTATTTATCATAACCAGTTATTTCTGCGTACAGCGGTGTTGGCGAAGGAGTTTGTCACAGCAATGTACCATCGCCGTTACGGCTGAACAAGCAACTCTTATGACGTCTTGGCACGAACATTCGCACAGGACCGCACGAACGCACGCACGTACGTACGTACGTACGTATGTACGTACGCACGCACGTACACCATAACCCTCCTTATCCTAATGTTCTTTCTCTGCACATTAAACAATATATCTTATGACAAACGCGTGTAGTGAAAACGCCCCCCTACCAAGAAAACCACATCCTGCGCGGGTAATAAGTTGGTTTCAATGGCGATTAACCGCTGGCCAGTGCATGTTCACTCCAAACTATTTCAGCAGACAAAGAAGCTCGTTGTGTTAATGTCCAAACGCCCTTTTCGTTCCCCAGCGGTGGGTCAGTGAGTGCGTCAAGTCCTCTTGTCCACGGACTGTCGTTGGCTACCTCCCGAGGAGAAGGAACTTGTGTAAATTACGCTGCCAGGACAGCGGAGAATAATTTCATTTCTGCAACCGTGAATCAGTGTCTTCCTTCATGTCTGCGCGAATCATGGGCGTCAACGGCCGGTGATTTGACTGACTCTTAAACTGGAATTTTAATCGCGGCGGAATAGTAACGCAACGCCATAAAAGCGGGACTTTCCTGCGTGTCCCGTAGAATATGACGGTGTCGAGAGGGGCGACAACTAAGGTGCGAAGTTTTACGTCAACGACACCGGCGAGTATGTATATAAACAATGTCGACGATTCATCGCAACATCAACAAGATTTCACGGCAACAGCAATAAAAGCTAATGGGTGTATAACATTCGAGACGAAAGTGGCGATATTTCATGGCAGTAGAGAAGAAAATTAAAGAGATTGGTATATTTTGTTTTGTAAAAGTTTCACTAGGGACAATGACCATTTTAATAGTAAAAGACTGGAGTTGTGAACAATGCAGCTGTCGTTTTCCCCACCCTCTCCCTCCCTCCCGCTTTTTCTCCCTCCTTCCCTCCCTCTCTCCCCCACCTTCATCCATCACTCCATCCTTCCATCCATCCTCCTTCTCTCCCTCTTTCCCTCTCTTTCCTACTTATTTTCCATCACTCCCTCTCTTCCTCCATATCTCCATGTTTCTCTCACCCTTTCGCGCCATCTCTCCCTCCCTCTCTCTTTCTCATTCCACCCCTGTCTCCCTTCCTTTGGCCACTGCTTAGTTCAATGATGATAATAGTGATGACGATAAAGCACTATGTTCAGAAACACGAACACAGATAGTAAGAATCAATTCCACAAAACACAATAATGGCTATATGATTTACTCTTGTCCTGCCAGAGAATGAAGGTGACAGCGGTATAAAAAACCAAAAGACAGCTTTGAAAAGCAACAATTAACAGGCTGGTAGATTTTCGCAGCTGCGTTACAGATTTAAAAGTTTGGGTAACAAAAGCATTGGCCAAATGTGATACAGATATGTGGATGTTTTGTCAGATTTCATATGCGACATACATGATACTGGTGACTTAATTAGTTCCTTTTGTACGTATGGAACTCAATACAAATAGTATAACGGCAACGCGATTGGGGAAGAAAGAGTCGACTTGACGAAGCAATACCAGGACAGGAGGCGCCGTGCCCCCACTGTAGAGAGTCGCATGGGGCAATGTATTTGAACAAGAAAACACGTATGCATTGTTAACGCAAAACACTGACACTGTCCATATGTGGTTTGCTAAGGTTAATAATAAATAAGAGTGGCCACTCGTGCCTTATCGCATTACTTGTCACGGAGGAAACGGTTTATTTACACAGTTTGCTTGAAACAGGAAGAAACAACCACTTGAATGAAGGACCAAGAGCGGAGCTTATCCCAATTCCTTGTCGTATAAACACACACACACACACACACACACACACACACACACACACACACACACACACACACACACACACACACACACACACACACACACACACACACACACACACACACACACACACACACACACACACACACACACACACACACACACACACACACACACACACACACACACACACACACACACACACACACACACACACACACACACACACACACACACACACACACACACACACACACACACACACACACACACACACACACACACACACACACACACACACACACACACACACACACACACACACACACACACACACACACACACACACACACACACACACACACACACACACACACACACACACACACAGACGCACACTCACACCCACACCACACACCACTCATACCTAATCTACATCAGCATGTCCAACATTATTTGCAGCACTAATTTTAACTTATTCGTATGTAATGTTAGCAGGTCTCATAAAAACTAGGAAAATTTGTCTTTTTCTTGCATCACCTGTTCTTCAAGTCGTCTGCGCGGGGCGTGCGCGGGGCGTGCGCGGCGCCATCAAAGTTCACCGTCTAGTTGTGAGGCAGGTATTGCATCATAAATTACGACTCTGTCAAGTGTTGAGTGGGAGATAGACGTGGGTGCACACACCTCAAAGACCGCGCGGCGCACCCCGGAGACATGTCAAGTGGCAGCAGTGCATCTTCAAACACGACGACATTTCTCTAATAAGCAGAACCCCAAGGTCAATCAAGTCTGTAACGTAAAACACGCAGCAGTTGACATGTTGACAAGGAAGCCTTGAGTTATCGAGATTCCATTTCTGTATATCCACGTTGCCCGCCCCGTCAGTTTTGTCATATTTACACTGTTGACATCTACACAATTGCGTGGACATTTGTACCAATAATATTTTGCCATCTGCGTAATAATGAACACGTCTGTGTACATTTGCATACGATGCACATAAACCTTTTACTGAAGGAACTTCGGGGGGTCGACTACACCAGTTATGCCGTAGGCCAATGCACGTTCTACATACAATAACTCAACGTTAAGGCCGTACGTCTTCAGACGATGTGACACACGACAGACTATGCTACAACTGACAGAGTTCGTGACTCTGTGCTATGAACACTGGTACATCCGCCTAAAAAGCGTGGCATACAACGTTGTCCCAGTCATCGCGTCAAACAAGGAGATAGCAAGTTTGTGAAGGGGTCTTCTGGTTACTCCCGCAAAGTTGTGTTCGGAAAATTATTGCTCGTTTTGCTGTTTCTATTTGAAAATGAAGATGACATTTGTTGTTATTTAATAAAATGCTCCATGCCCTTGATTATGTGCATACCTATTTATTAGGCCGCTACACGGTGTGTATTAAAGATAATTAGTTTACTTCATGAAAAGTGGAATCCACCAGTAACTTCTTAATTGTGTAGGCGTCTATGCATGCCAATTTAAATACATATACATTTTAATGTTTTGCCTTGCCTGTGAGCAACACATTTACTTAATGGAATGAAATAATCACACGCGGCACACGCGTTTGTGTGTGCGTGCGTACGTGTGTGTGCTCGCGTGCGTGTGTATGTGTGCGCGCGCGTGCGTGCGTGGTTATTTATTTGCGTGTGTTTGTGAACGTACGTGTGCGTTATGTGTACGTGTTTGTTTTGTTATGTGTCTCTATATCTATCGTAAACAAACGTCCAGATAAAAGTTCACACGAAACTCAATACATTCTATTCAGGTTTCACAATGAATTACCCCAATTCACTCCTAGCTTGCGGCGCGTGAACATTATGCTCAGTCGACACGAAAACTGCTCAAACGTCGTCCATACATCGTATGCCAGGCACACCCGTAAATGATTGATATGCCATGCTGTGTAGCTGTATTCTCAAAGAATTAGAGACATCTTATTTCAAGTGATACGATGATCACAGTTGAATGATCTAGTAGAGAAATAGTGGACGCGTGGTGTAGACACTTTACGAGTGTTGCACGTCACGGCACCAACGAGTGATAAATTTAGGACACCGTAATCAATAACTGTCGTTCCAGCGATCTAGTGGTGCGAAATGTTCGTAAGGAATGTGGGTTATACGAAGGCTGCCCTGGCATTATGTATTATACATACACGAACATTCAGGAGCCCAATGGCGCAGTGGATAGAACACTGGACTGTCAATCATCGAGAGAACCTGTCAATCATCGAGAGAACCTCAGTTCCAATCACGTGCTCCCTTTTCGAACCTTAGGCGTTGTTCCAGTTCACTCAGCTGTATCAATGAGAACCTGTCTATAGATTGGATTCGCGCATTAACTGCAGCGTAGCAACTGCATCGTTACTGAATGCATGCCAGAGAAGTGGAGATGGCGTTCGATTGAACAGGTCTGCCAGAGAGTAAAGTGTAATGCACGTTGAAGGATAAGATACTGCGCTATATAAGAATTAACCTACATTTACTTTACTTACGTACGTACTTACATACACACATACATACATGCATGCATACATACATACATACATACATACATACACAAGTATATACACGCAACACATTCAATACACACATAATATATATATATGTATATAATGTGTGTCGTGTATATACGTGTGTATGTATGTATGTATGTATGTATGCATTCATATATGCATGTGTGTATGTATGTATGTACAGTGTATGTATGTATGCGTATGTATGTATATACATATATATATATATGTATATATATATATGTATATATATATATATATATATGTATATATATACATATATATATAAATATTTATACATACATATATATATATATATACATGTATATATATATATTTATACATACATATATATATATACATGTATATATATGTATATACATACATATGCATGCATACATACATACATACATACATACATACATACATACATACATACATACATACATACATACATACATACATACATACATACATACATACATACATACATACATACATACATACATGTACATACATACATGTATACAGATAAAGATACCATAAGATAAAACATGTTTTATTAACAACTCAGCCGAGTTGGATTCACATTAGACAGTCGAGAAAAGAATACAATTAATACAGTGAAACGTTACACATTAGTAATACAATCTTCTTTTTTGCCATTTAATGTTCATTGCCAGTTGTATAACCCCCATGGTATTAAAGTATTACGATATTTGTTCTTCCGGGTCTTTGACGATAGATACATAATACCCCCTCTTATATAATTGGTGTGTCTTTTTCAGGTAGCAGATGATTTGATTTGTGTGCGCTAATTTTCATCTTGTTGAAATATTTTTCGCACAGACAGTCTCGTCTTTCTTTCAAAGTCTGTAGGCCGACATAACCAAGTATCTCAGCATAACTTGTACCAGGGAAATGCATTTTAATGCTCTTTTCTGTATAATTTCAATATTATCTGACAAGGACAGATCTAAATTAGTATGCCACACGGGGCAGGCATATTCAAGTACCCGTCTCACGACGCTGACATAATATAGAGTCACAAGGTCATTCTGGCTAATTCCAGCTCGTTTTAATTGATACAACACGTATAATCGTTTCCCAGCCTTTTTCACAATATTCTCCACATGTTTATTCCATGTAAGATTGTGTGAAATTACAACACCTAGAAGTTTGGTATGGCCTACTTGATCTACACCCATTCCATTGATGTTTATTTTTGGTATGGTATTTCGAAAAGTACCATCTTGTCCAAAACTGATGAGCATCTCTTTTGATTTCCCTTAATTCATTTTCATGTCATTCTGTCACCTTTTCTACAGCATACTTCGAATACTGTACTGTCGTCTACATATGTATACAAAGGAAAGGGCGTTTCTAAGTCGTTTATGTAGACTAGGAAACAAACCCTGTGGTATTTCCCCATTTTGGGTGACCAGAATGCGAATATACATTTCCTATTTTTACTTGTTGAGATAAGTCCAGCAAATATTTTCTTATAATGTATGGGGGAAAATCATACAATTGTATTTTTTCATGTAACAAATGAGGATTAATGAGCTCAAACGCTTTGTTAAGATCTAGCATGACAACTCGGACATAAGAATCCAGTTTATCAGTCGCCTCATACCACATGTGTACCATTTCAACGAGAACGTGTGTCGTTGATGTTCCACCAAGTCCACCAAACTGCCTAGAATCAATTTTTCCTTCAATTTTTGTATCCACCCGTTTCATTATGATTGGCTAAACTACCTTAGCAGCTATTGGCGTTAGTGATATTGGTCTAATGTCCTTTTCAATCGAGGTGGGATTATTTTTGGCAACTGTATTACGTTCGCCATTTTCCATTCCATAGGAAGTATTCCTTCTCGCAGTGATTTATTAAAAATAGCAGTTGATGGAGGAGCGAGGACGTCTGCGTGATTTCTTAACACCCAAGCAGGAATGCTATCAGGCCATGTAGCCTTGGTCACCTTAACATTATGTAATGCTTTGGGAGTCTTAACACTGATGACATACTGGTTTCGCAATTCCTCATTTACTGTGAATAATTGATTGTCCTTATTTAAACGGGGTAAATGTTCACTTACAGATAGAACAAACTCGTTCATTCTGTTGGCTAATGAACCACAATCATCGTTCGTTGTTTTGTTACCGAGGTCTTGTATGCGCGAATTGTCATTTGTCTTAAGTCCCATTATTTTTCATATGTTTCCACCAATCGTGGGATCCTGCTTCATTCATTGCTGCAATTTGTGTTTGGTAAAAGTCGTACTTAAGTCTCGAAGCGGCGCGGTTAACCTCATTACACAACATTTTGGCTAGGTTCAAATCACGACTCATGTGAGCGTGCTGGCTTTCGCGTACTAGTGCTCTAAACCAGTCCGTTACCCATGGCTTATCAGCCGTATGACGCGTCACGACTTTAGTAGGAACGCATATTTCTATGAGGTTGCTAATTACCGTTTGGTAAAACACATACTGCACTACGCGTGTCTTAAGTCTAAATAAGGGTTCCCATTTAACAGCTGACAAAGCCATGGCAAATGCGACTTTTTCATTGGGACCCACACACCTTACAGTCAAACGTGTCACACATCTTGTATCAATTAACCGATTACTTCTTGGCTTTAGTTCAGCTGCAATACCATATTATGATCTTAAGTCCCTAGTTCAGAAATAGTAACAGGTGGGGTATATAAAACTTCCATATTCGTCCATATTTTATTTAGTATCGCGTGTCTACGTGTTAGTACATTTACAAACTGAACGAACTGATACTGTGTTCTCAGAAAATTATCATGTAACTGATTAAAATCTCCAGTTATAATAATATCGCACCGGGGATGTCTGCGTAACATGATGTCTGCGTAACATGATGTCTACGCTCATGATATATGGTCACGCATTTTAAATACTCCGTGTTTGGGGTGTAATATATACATGCATGACACTTTTTGAGGCATTTTTTTGGAATAATCTGTATCCGTAACACCTCTAAATCATGAGCTTCCATATCAGTCATATATATTAAATAATTTCGAATATAACACTCTACACCGCCAGCTCGTCCGTGACCTCTGTCTTTCCGCTCTAAACGAAACCCTTGCATAGTAAGGCTACTATTGTCCTTATATTCCTTAAACCAAGTTTCGCTAACATATATAATTGACACATCGTGATCTATACTATATATTTGCATTTCGTCTATTTTCTCACTGCTTAACGACCTGGCGTTTACAATCAGGGAAGGCGAGCACCGTTTGTGTATTTTGCCCCCTGAAAGTCCAGAAGCACAGGACCGTGTAGCATATGAATATTATTGTCTGACGACGCTCGTGTGCCGCGCGATTGGTCGTGGGTCGCTGCCCTCGGCATAGCCACGTGCCGATGTTGTTGTTGTTGTCGCCGACGACTGGTGACTGCACTGGGAGAGCCAGATTTGACAGTAGTCTGTTAACCCTGCTCTCCGATAGGTGCAGTCTGTCCTGCTGGAAACCATTGCGACAAGTGAAGTTGGCGTCGTTGTCGACGAACGTCACGTCGACTTCATCGAATGTTGCCTTCACTAAAGAGTTGACGTCAGCCCAGCGTTGAGGATCGGCTCTGCGCTTCGAAACATTCGGGTGGCCACCACAAACGTTCGATCTGTACAAGATAAAACAGCCTAACTTTGTGATTTATTAATTTCAAAGAAACTAAACATTCTTGCTGTAACTGAGACCTGGCTCAGACCACATAATACACCTGCATGCATTGCTGAGGTTTCCTCTTCTGGTTACACCTTTCACTATCGACCACGTTTAGTCAGCCGTGGAGGTGGTGTTGGCTTCCTTATATCACAGCAGTTCAAAACTAAATAACATTCTAACCCTGAATACTCCAGTTTTGAGTCCATCTGTGCTGACATTTCAGATTCTTCTTTCTCCGTATACTTTGTTTGTATCTTTCGCCCTCCAGGACATCCGGCCAATTTCTTTGAAGACTTTCAGGATATGTTGGAAAATCTGGCAGTTATTCATTCAGAATTTTCCATTCTTGGTGATTTTAATTTACATTTGGATATACTTACAAATGCAACTACGTTTGGTGATATTCTGGCATCGTTTGATTTGAAACAACATGTTACCTTTTCGACACATATACATGGCCATTGGCTTGACCTCTTGATAACCCGTTCAACTTGTAATACTATCCAAGCACCTACTGTTTCAGATGGGCTATCATACCACCATACTGTCTTTACTAATGTTAACGTTTCTATAACCCCATTAGAGTCGAAATACAATGTGTTTTACAGTGCATTCTTAGGATTGACATTACAGCTTTAATGACTGATATCCTTATATCCGACCTTATCACAGATCCAAAAAACATCTATCTGACTTATATAAACAGTACTGTCACGTACTCAATGTATTACTTAACAAACATGCACCTATACAATCCAAATGTGTGTCAGAAAGGCCACCGGCTCCATGGTTGACTTCCAAAATTATACTATCTAAAAGGCGTCGTCGTTATTTAGAGCGTGTATGGCGCAAATCGCGCTCGCCATTAGATAGGTCGCGCTATTCTAGGCAATGTCACCTCTGTAGCAAACAAATGGCCAAAGCTAATTATTATACAAATATGGTAATAAATAAGTCAGATAACCCGCGTCAGTTATGGAACTGCATCAATAACATTCTACACAGACGGCCTACTCCATCGCTACCTGATCATGTGTCAATTAAGTCTCTATGTGATTCGTTCTCTAGTCACTTTAAGAATAAAATCAGTATTATTCGTTCTGCTTTCCCACGTCATAATTTAAGTAATGTCAGTGTGGACTTTCTACAAGTAAATTCTCTACTTGTATCATTTGAACCTGCAACAGTTGATGAAGTTAGGAAAATAATTATGTCCTCCCCAAATAAATATTGTGCACTTGATCCAATTCCAGCAATACTGCTAAAAGCATGTCTCGATACATTAATTGGACCTATAACAAATATTATAAATGCTTCACTTTGCTATGGCTGTTTTCCTAATGATTTCAAATACGCCCATGTCACACCACTTCTTAAGAAGTCATCTCTGCCTAAACAAGACCTAAACAGTTATAGACCTATTTCTAACCTCAGCTTTATTTCCAAAATACTAGAAAAAGTTGTAGCAAGTTGTCTAAGGTCTCACAATAGCACAAATGTCTTAACTACTGTGTCACAAACGGATATAGACAGTTTCATTCAACAGAGACTGCCCTCTTAAAGGTTCATAATGGCATTAACTTGAACATTAATAATAGTAAAGTGACTGCATTTACCTGTACTAGATCTCCCTGCCGCTTTTGACACGATTGATCACAACATTCTCATTGAACGCTTATTAAAGTGGTACGGCATATATGGCCAGCTCTAAGCTGGTTTTCTTCATATCTAACTGATATATACCAAACTATAGAGATTGGGAACTGCCTTTGAGCTGCACTGCCGGCTTTATTTGGTTTTCCCCAGGGTTCTGTTCTTGGACCGTTGCTTTTTACTCTTTACACCACGCCATTAAGCTCTGTTATACAAAGACATAACTTGGATCATCATCTTTATGCTGATGATACTCAGATCTACATTTCGTTGACTACCCCGGATACAAATCACTCTCTTAACCAACTTAGTGATTGCCTTCAAGATATCTTCCACTGGATGACTGACAGCAAGTTGAAATTAAATGCAAATACAACTGAACTCATCATTATTGTTACTGCAGCGTAGTAAACTGGATGGTTTTTCCCTACGCGTCTTTTGAATCAGTATATCACGCCAGCAACCTCGGTGCGGAATCTAGGTGTGATCTTGATAGTAACTTTGATAGTAACAATTTCCGACAACACATATCTCAAACATATCGCTGCTGTTTTTATCATATTCGTAATCTTCGCCGTATTCGCCGGTATATGTAATTTTCTGTTGCTAAAACTATTGCAACAACGCTTGTTAGCAGCATACTTGACTATTGCAATGCCCTCCTTTATAATATCGCTAGCAAGGATATCACAACACTTCAGCGCGCCCAAAATTGTCTAGCAAGAATAGTTACAAGATCTCCTCGTTTTTCTCGCTCTTTACCACTTTTGAAGTCTTTGCATTGGCTTCCTGTACGATATCGTATACCATTTAAGATATGTACCATTACATATCAGGCACTGTCCAGTAAGCAACCATCTTATTTACATTCATTGCATACTCCTGTAAGAAAACCTATCCAGCTTCGATCATCTAGTTCTGACCTACTTTTTGTTCCTAGAGTCAACACTAACATTGGAACTAGGGCTTTTTCTGTTGCTGCACCAACTCTTTAAAATGTGCTCCCTCTTAGTGTTAGATCAGTTGACAATATTACAAAATTCCGTCGTCATTTAATACCTTATCTTTACAACTTTGCTTATCCACAGTAGCTCCTTAGCGTCTTGACCCATCTGTTGACAACTGGAATACTACTTATGGGTTTTGAGATTGACCAATCCTTTTGTCTTGATGCGCCTTTGAGTTTGGTTTCCAAGGATTTAGGCGCAATAGAAGTTATCTTATTCTTTTTCTTCTTTTGCTTTACGTACGAGCTGTGAGACGTTTTCTTGATGTCATCACCGTTCGTCGTACTCATCGCCTCTCGGATGCCCCCCGACGATGGAGATCTCGTTGATGTTGTTCGTTTTTGTCGCTTCGTCGATCAGTGAATGTCACGCCCAATTTCCTTCTAATTTTGATGGGAATTCCACCAGTGGTCTTCTCGACTCGTACGTCGCGTAGCAAACTGTTCCCCACAAGCAGGGTCACTGCTTGCGGTCAGGATCTCGCGTCGTCGGCGTCGGTGTCGGCGTTTGGACGCTTTTTTGCAGCCATGACATCGTCTCGCAGGCCACGCATCTCTTGTCGTTGCTCCCCGACCAAAGTGACGAGCTTTACACACATACATACCTATATACATGCATACACGCACGCACGCGCACGGGCACGCCCGCACACGCACACTCGCGCGCACACACACACGCACACACACACACACACACACACACACACACACACACACACACACACACACACACACACACACACACACACACACACACACACACACACACACACACACACACACACACATATATATATACATATATATGCATACATATATACATACATACATTATACATACATACACACATATACATACAGATATACACACACATAAACGCGCACATAATACATCCTTGGTATATACATAATACATACACACCTACATACCTTGCTGTTGCCTGCTACTGCTAGCTAGTTATTCAGTCTAGTAGATATATTCATCTCTCTATAAAATAAACGCTTTTGTATATCTATCAGTCTTCTTTGCCATGCGCCTAGTCAAATATTAAACTGAACGGAAAGACAAGACAATGCCTATACGTATCGTATCCAAGAACGTATATCTTATATATTGTATCACATCAACAGCAAATGCGTTGACATGTAGATCGGCCTTTGTGTGCGTGCTGCAACTGTTATGTGTACCCACTATATACGTTCCCACTGCCAGTCTTACGTTATTAGCGTCAGAAATTCTTAGAGATGGACACTGTCTATGTCTAATTCTATATATTAATTGGCAAAAACCCTAATGTAATTACTCCAATATGGAGGTGTGCGCAGTAGCATATATTTGAACGACTGTCGGGATTTCGTGTCACGCACTCTATTTAAGAACCATGTCGCGTACTTTAGATATATTTAATAATCGTGTCCTGGTGTGCTCAGAGACCCATGTGAAGATTTACTCGCCACGAGCGAAACCTTTTTTAAACTTTCAGGCGTTTTGGCAAGTATTTCATATTATTAAACATCTTCTTGCAAGGATTCCAGTGCGCGATTTATTTCCCCCATTATTCTGTCGACGCACCGTGATGCCAGACACAAATAATGACTTCACAAAAACAATATATGAACACTCTAAAATGTTGTTTTTGCGTTTTGCATATCATTAGCAACGATCATTTGCAAGGCTGCAGACTGCAATGTTTTGTACGTCACGCTGGGTTCACAGAGAAGGCTGGCGGGGTTTGTTAGTAGGCGCCGTCGAGTGCACATTAGTATTCTTTTATCTGCTTGCTGTGTGTGTATGTGTGCATGTGTGCATGTGTGCATGTGTGCATGTGTGCATGTGTGCATGTGTGTATATGTGCGCGTTTCTCACAACTTAACCCGAGAAAGAAAGAAAGAAAAACATTCTGACTGATACGTGCAGACTTGAATTGTTTGGTGTAGTTTGACTGTCACGTCACATGTCAAATATGGCGACCACACCAGTGGCGCCGCCCATAGGACATCACCAAACTACACCTGCTTAACTGTTCAAACTGAGGATGCTTCGTATATACATTGCTCTTATTAAGTCATTAATAATGTGAATGCGATGAGTTACGTATATAACTAATTGCAATACAAATAATTATTATGAACTACGTGACTAACATATAACATATGGCAAATGTTGTGAAAACATAGTTTTAACCTTCTAATCTTTATATTATTCAATAGACTTGAGTAATGTAAAGGTTTTGATTTATTTTGTTATACAAGACAACAAAATTAGTTTTCACTTTACTGAATAATTTTATCCGCTAACATATGGGAGCGAAACGTGGACACTGAACAAAGAAGACATGATAAGAATACAAGTGTTTGAGACGAAATGTTATATAAAAGTCCTAAGAGATAACAAAAACAACCAACGCAGAGATCTTTAAAAAATAGACATGAAGAACTGCCAACTAGTGAATAGAATAAAAGGACTAAAACTGAGTTATTTTGGCCACATCAAAAGACACAATTTCTTAGATAAAACAGTCCTAGAAGGCAAAGTGGAAGGAAAGAGAGGAAGGAAAAGATCAAGGAGAAGATGGAAGCAGGACATCAGCGACTGGTTGGAAGACGATATCGTGAGAGCAGGGAGACGAACGGCAGACAGAACATCGTACCGTGGGATTATCCGGGCAGCTACGTCTCGCAGAGATATACTGAACTGAAGAGAAGAAGTGCGGACATCTTCGGACCGTGACTGCGTGACTACTTTATGGACATCGGTCAAGAACTGTCAGTGACATGGGGACATTTTCTCCACTGTCACTGTCCACCAGTCTAAAGGCTACTGCCGACTGTGGTGGAATGAAAACATTATTCTTTGTCGCTCATAAAACACATATATGATTGTACAATACCAAACATTTTAATTTCAACAGCGAAGAACATAAATCATCGAGCATATAAGTAATTATTCAACATTTCCCAGATGTAACAACATGTATATGGTTTAAATACGTTATGATTTATGTATTTTGTAGGTAAATGTCATAATATATAATTATTACTTATAATCGATTGGTGTCTCAGTTTAAGTCTACGATACATTTATCGCTAATTATAACAAACGCAGGACACTAAAGAGAAAAACCTGTGATATCCAAATGGACCTTAAAGAATGACATTTTGTATTCACCATTCGTTCTCAGATATACGCACAGTAAAGATAGCAACATAGTTTTGATTTAGTAGAAATCGGACAACAGTTTACCTGTACTCTTTATTTGTAGGCAATTCAATAGCTGGACTCATAAGCAATACGATTCAATCGAAATGCAGAACTACAAGGGTACGCATCATAATGCGAATCATTCGGTGAACAATTTCAATATTTACGAGTCAAACT